>CM067345.1:11492131-11530692 GCA_034190875.2 Urechis unicinctus | reverse complement strand
ACTGGCGTGTACAAAGTAGCTGAGTTTATAGATGTGGCTACTTCAGCATGGGCGTATACTGCGTGTACAAAGTAGCCTGAGTTTTAGATGTGGCTACTTTCAGCATGGGAGTATACTGGCGTGTACAAAGTAGCCTGAGTTTAATGATGTTACTTTCAGCATGGAAGTGCTGGAGTGTACAAAGTAGCCTGAGTTATAGATGTGCTATAAGGGAGTTACTGGCGTGCACAAAGTAGCCTGAAGTTATATAGGTGTGGCTACTTTCAGCATGGGAGTACTACTGGCGTGTACAAAGTAGCTGAGTTTATAGATGTGGCTACTTAACATCATGGGAGTCATGGGAGTAGCCTGGCGTTGTACAATGGACTACTGAGTTTAGCATGTGGCTTATAGCTGGGTTAAAGATGTGGCTGGCTTTAGCCTGGGAGTATACTGGAGTGTACAAATGGGCTGAGTTTTAGATGTGGCAGATGCATGGGCGTATACTGGCGTGTACAAAGTAGCCTGAGTTTATAGATGTGGCTACTTTCAGCATGGGAGTATACTGGCGGTGTACAAAGTAGCCTGAGTGAGTTGAGTATATAGATGTGGCTACTTTCAGCATGGGAGTATACTGGCGTGTACAAAGTAGCCTGAGTTTATAGATGTGGCTACTTTCAGCATGGGGAGTATACTGGCGTGTACAAAGTAGCCTGAGTTTATAGATGTGGCTACTTCAGCATGGCATGGGTGTACGTAGCCTGAGTTTATAGATGTGGCTAGTGCTACAAAGGAGTATACTGGGCGTTTATAGTAAGCTGAGTTTACAGATGTGCCTACTTTAGAGTACTATTAATGGGCAGTACATATAGCCTGGTTCCTGGCTACTTAAGCATGGGAGTATACTGGCATGTACAAAGTACAGTGTACAAAGTAGCCTGAGTTTATAGATGTGGTTACTTTCAGCATGGGAGTATACTGGCGTGTACAAAGTAGCCTGAGTTTATAGATGTGCTACTTTCAGCATACTTTCGGCATGGGAGTAGCCAGAGTTTATAGATCTGGCTACTTTAAGCATGGGAGTATACTGGCATGCACAAAGTAGCCTGAGTTTATAGATGTGGCTACTTTCAGCATGGGAGTATACTGGCGTGTACAAAGTAGCCTGAGTTTATATGTGGCTACTTTCAGCATGGGAGTATACTGGCGTGTACAAAGTAGCCTGAGTTTATGGATGTGGTACTTTAAGCATGGGAGTATACTCTTGTGTACAAAGTAGCCTGAGTTTTATAGATGTGGCTACTTTCAGCATGGGAGTATACTGGCGTGTACAAAAGTAGCCTGAGTTTATAGATGTGGCTACTTTCAGCATGGGAGAATACTGGCGTGTACAAAGTAGCCTGAGTTTATAGATGTGGCTACTTTCAGCATGGGAGTATACTGGCGTGTACAAAGTAGCCTGAGTTTATAGATGTGGCTACTTTCAGCATGGGAGTATACTGGCGTGTACAAAGTAGCCTGAGTTTATAGATGTGGCTACTTTAAGCATGGGAGTATATACTGGCGTGTACAAAGTAGCCTGAGTTTATAGATGTGGCTACTTTCAGCATGGGAGTATACTGGCGTGTACAAAGTAGCCTGAGTTTATAGATGTTGCTACTTTCAGCATGGGAGTATTACTGGCGTGTACAAAGTAGCCTGAGTTTATAGATGTGGCTACTTTAAGCATGGGAGTATACTGGCATGTACAAAGTAGCCTGAGTTTTATAGATGTGGCTACTTTCAGCATGGGAGTATACTGGCGTGTACAAAGTAGCCTGAGTTTATAGATGTGGCTACTTTAAGCATGGGAGTATACTGGCGTGTACAAAGTAGCCTGAGTTTATACAGATGTGGCTACTTTCAGCATGGGAGTATACTGGCGTGTACAAAGTAGCCTGAGTTTATAGATGTGGTTACTTTCAGCATGGGAGTATACAGAGTATAAAGTAGCCGGTTTATAGACTTTACTTTCAGCTGGGAGTATACTGGCGTGTACAAAGTAGCCTGAGTTTATAGATGTGGCTACTTTAAGCATGGGGTAGTATACTGGCGTGTACAAAGTAGCCTGAGTTTATAGATGTGGCTACTTTCAGCATGGGAGTATACTGGCGTGTACAAAGTAGCCTGAGTTTTATAGATGTGGCTACTTTCAGCATGGGAGTATACTGGCGTGTACAAAGTAGCCTGAGTTTATAGATGTGGCTACTTTAAGCATGGGAGTATAACTGGCGTGTACAAAGTAGCCTGAGTTTATAGAGTGGTACTTAAAGCATGGGAGTATACTGGCGTGTACAAAGTAGCCTGAGTTTATAGATGTGGCTACTTTCAGCATGGGAGTATACTGGCGTGTACAAAGTAGCCTGAGTTTATAGATGTGGCTTACTTTCAGCATGGGAGTATACTGGCGTGTACAAAGTAGCCTGAGTTTATAGATGTGGCTACTTTCAGCATGGGAGTATACTGGCGTGTACAAAGTAGCCCTGAGTATATGTGTGGCTACTTTAAGCATGGGAGTATACTGGCGTGGTACACAAGTAGCCTGAGTTTATAGATGTGGCTACTTTAAGCATGGGGAGTATACTGGCGTGTACAAAATAGCCTGAGTTTATAGATGTGGGCTACTTTCAGCATGGGAGTATACTGGCGTGTACAAAGTAGCCTGAGTTTATAGATGTGGCTACTTTAAGCATGGGAGTATACTGGCATGTACAAAGTAGCCTGAGTTTATAGATGTGGTTACTTTAAGCATGGGCGTATACTGGCGGTACAAAGTAGCCTGAGTTTATGATGTGGCTAATTTCAGCATGTAGTTATAGATGTGGCTACTTGTAACAAGGGTGAGCCTGTGTAAAAGAGTTTATAGATGTGGCTACTTTAAAGCATGGGAGTATACGAGCGTGTACAAAGTAGCCTGAGTTTATAGATCGCTTCCAGCTGTGTACCACGCAAGACTGTTGACAATACAATGCAGAATCCATTATCTATGCGATATTGCTTGACGTTCGCCGTAAAAGTGCACCCCTTCCGTGTTGATCACTGACCCAGGGTTGCGACTGACTTGAACAATATTTTGCTTGATACACTTCTCAATAAGTTGCATGAAATGGATAAGTATTCAAGTAGCATTGAAGTAATTATGTGAGTCATTTGTGTACGGATAGACGATTACTATGATTAAAACTCTTTACAAGAGATATATTGGCAAGCGGTTATATAATATCACTATTTTTATAATAATGCTAAGCATTTGCTGCATCAAGTGAATAAGTTGGTGGAAAGATCATATGCTAAAAACCATTCCCAACATAAACAAGTAGTCTCATAGCAAAGATAGTAGACCAAACATTACAGTGCTGAATGAGCCATAAATATTTCTAAAATTCAGTGTCATTTGGTGTAAAAAGAAGTATATATCACGGATTATAGTTAAATGTGTGTTTACCACTTGAAGGTGGTTCTAATATGCAGCGACAAAGTCACAAATACAACGTTTAATCAGTCTCAATTATACATTGTGTTTTCTGAGCTATGTATGCACAACAGGTTCTTCTTCCAACAGCTATTGTGGCTACACCTTCCCCTGTGTACCAACTCTTTGATTTCAGTTAACCGCGGGTAGTTTTGTCATGTACGACCACTTACTCAGCCAGACAACCTAGGCGGTCTGAAAGCAATCTTTCTTTCCACGCAAAGCATTTCGTTCTGCATTGGTGCTCCCAGCTAAAGGATGCTACATTTCCCTTGATGATACGCCTCTAAAGCCACAGTTTATCGTCCTGTAGTAGCTACTTAGAACCCAGGTCCTTAGATCCTAGCTCTCCCCATAGGGCTGTAATTTTTTCTTCTTTCCCGAATGAATCGGATCTCTATTTATCATGGTAGCTTCCTACGTGGGTATTATCATTGCTTTGCTTGCGGAGCGTTAAGCCTCGGGAGTTGCTGGATTAAGTGCTTTCAAAATTGCTTTTCTGACGGTAGTCGTCTCAATGCCTGACTACCAGCTTATGTGTATAAACATGAGTAAATGATGTTCAATCGTAATCCCTCACAATGATGCTTTGAAAATAATACCTTTTATCAAGCCTGTTGATGAGGTAGAAAGCATTAGGTTTTGACTTCTGAGACGAATAATTGCGTTGTGGTCTTAAACTGGGTGACATTGCCATTAACGCAGTTATACAAATATTTACTTTTTGTTTTGCATAAAACTTCTTAATTAATAATTAGCTGACAAATAAAAGTAACATCGACTGAGGTGGCCTAATCTTACAAATCATCAGTACATTTATATTGCTGCCAATGAATGCCAATTTGTCCAGATTAAATACTTTTGATGATACATTGTATTTAGCAATTGATAGCGACGGCTTATATTGTTTATTTGTTCTTTCTAATGCACTGGTTTATGCTCTATTGACCCCATTTTGTTTTTATGATTACTATAGTTGAATACCATTTCAAAATCCATTTCGTCAATTATTGCTCAAAGTTTTCAAAAAGAAAATGTGCGGTGGATACGATTTTACTATTCTTTAACAGTGTGCTCGAAAGATGCATTTGCGATGGTAAAATGTAAACGTTTATTGAGATCACAAAATTGTACGGTTTATCGTAACACAGCTTATTATTGTTTGCAACTGATCTTTCGCCGACAGATTTATCTTCCTTTGATAGACATCCAATAATCTACTCATTTTGGCCTAGCGTATTCAAACTATGTTTGCTGCATGATATGTGTAATCACAAGGCACAAGCACGTCACATTCCCCCTTACAGACGCTGGTTGCGGGCCCCGAACGGGTCCCGGATGGGCCAAAACCCAGCACCCAGCAGCCCTGTGCGGGACTAGTGCGATTTTAAGAATGTAGGTAGCTAGGTAGGTAGGTAGATAAGTAAGTATGTAGATAGATAGGTAGGTAGGGAGGGAGGTAGGGGAGGTAGGTAGGTAGGGTAGGTAGGTCGGGTAGGTAGGTAGGTAGGTAGGGGTAGGTAGGTAGGTAGGTAGGTAGGTCGGTAGGTAGGTAGGTAGGTAGGTAGGTAGGTAGGTAGGTAGGTAGGTAGGTAGGTAGGTAGGTAGGTAGGGTAGGTAGGTAGGTCGGGTAGGTAGGTAGGTAGGTAGGTAGGTCGGTAGGTCGGTAGGTAGGTAGGTCGGTAGGGTAGGTAGGTAGGTAGGTAGGTAGGTAGGGTAGGGTAGGTAGGTAGGTCGGTAGGTCGGTAGGTAGGTAGGTAGGTAGGTAGGTAGGTAGGTAGGTAGGTAGGTAGGTAGGTCGGTAGGTAGGTAGGTAGGTAGGTAGGGTCGGTAGGTAGGTAGGTAGGTAGGTAGGTAGGTCGGTAGGTAGGTAGGTAGGTAGGTCGGTAGGTAGGTAGGGTAGGTAGGTCGGTAGGTCGGTCGGTCGGTAGGTAGGTAGGTAGGTAGGTAGGTAGGTGGGTAGGTGGGTAGGTAGGTACGTAGGTAGATACATAGGTAGATACGTAGGTAAGTAGGTAGACGTGGCAATGTATGTCCACGGTCTTATGGAAGAATAGTGCAGAAAATTCCCCAAAATAATCACTTGCCATTTAATCTGTGATTATTATGACAGATTGATTCAAAAATATCAAAAGTTATATTCCAACTAAAGCTCGCCTGTTCATCCAAGTTATGATCTGAGATGTATTACTCGCCTTGCAGTAGGTTGTTTAATATGTGCGACTAATAAGCCGAGGAGGTATTGCTGTATTTCTGCACATGGTCACTGCATATAACAATACTTGATGATATACTGATATGTTCATGATATGATATATAGATAGGAGGTGTGCCTCTATCATTAATCTCGCCTATGGCTCAGTGTGTGTTAATGAAACATTAACGAAGCTACTGTTCAGCATCTCGAACAGTACTTTGTTATGATTTACCTCGTTGAGCGCTTGACAAAATCTACGTCGCTGTCGTTACTTCACAATTCACCACAGCATACTGAACGTTTTTATGCGATGAAGCAATTGCTCAACACAAATGCACCTCGCCACCCCCTCCGACCCCACATATTCTTTATTTGTGGACTAAATGACATCGTCTTTTCTTTGATATTGCGATATAACAGAAACATGATCAACACGCTGTCGTTAGTTAGCCATGGTTGAGCCACTAAGCTATGCTGGGTCATCGGAGTCATTAGTCACGAGTAGAATCCGTACCCTTAAATATAACTACCCAGCAACAAACGTCATTTCTATGGTGCTTTAAAGAAATGAATTAGCTGATGCGGCTAATTGGATGTGATCACAGTTAAAGGAAACAGAGGCACTTTTTGTAACAACAAACCCCCATGCTCCAGCTAGCAATTACTGCCTGAAAAACGCATAAATTTGTGCTAGTATTGAGTGCCATTTTTTGTGAAGCCCAATTTAATCAAATTAACTGCATCTGCGGCCTTTTGATGCCCCGGGTGCCCCAAGGCGAGAAATGACCTCTTGGCAAAACGAATATGCAAAGATGTACTGCAGATATAACATATAGATAAGAAATAAGAACACATCAAAAAGCTTGTCAACCGGTTAGTATTGTACTTGCCTGTCCTACTACAAGATAACGTTTTCAGTAAGGATACATTACCTACAATGCTACTTACAGCGACACAGTAAGTTAATACTTTTAATCATGAAAAGTTGTTATGAGATGTTTTATGAAAATGTGAACAATTTTATATGTATGTATGTATGTATGTATGTATGCATGTACGTATGTATGTATGTATGTATGTATGTATGTATGTATGTATGTATGTATGTATGTATGTATGTATGTATGTATGTATGTATGTATGTATGTATGTATGTATGTATGTATGTATGTATGTATGTATGTATGTATGTATGTATGTATGTATGTATGTATGTATGTATGTATGTATGTATGTATGTATGTATGTATGTATGTATGTATGTATGTATGTATGTATGTATGTATGTATGTATGTGTTTGTCTGTATGTATGTATGTATGTATGTATGTATGTATGTATGTATGTATGTATGTATGTATGTATGTATGTATGTATGTATGTATGTATGTATGTATGTATGTATGTATGTATGTATGTATGTATGTATGTATGTATGTATGTATGTATGTATGTATGTATGTATGTATGTATGTATGTCTGTCTGTATGTATGTATGTATGTATGTATGTATGTATGTATGTATGTATGTATGTATGTATGTATGTATGTATGTTTGTATGTATGTATGTATGTATGTATGTATGTATGTATGTATTTATGTATGTTATTTATGTATGTATGTTTATATATATGTATGTATGTTTATATGTATGTATGCATGCATATATGTATGTATGCATGTATGTATGTCGGTATCTATGCATGCATGAATGTATGTTTATATCTATGTATGCCTGTACGCACGTATATAGATGTCAATCAACATTTTGTAGTGAATAAGTATAGCTATTCCTCTCTGTGCTCTCTGATTTTGAGCAAAAACACCCATTTTGCGATATGTTGAGGAGCGTTTGAGCTTGTTGTCGCCCTTTGTCAGGGTTAAACAACGCAGTTTATTTCAATTTATGTGCTAAGATCCACTCATAGGCATTGAATATATCTGATAACTGCTATATAAATAAAGCCACTTCATCCAGGTGTCATTCGCAGCAAGCACGGAAAGGTCAACTATGTCTCTGTGGATACAAGAGCTTGGCACTCTCGGCTGAGCAAGTGGTATAGAACATAACGTGTTTAGATCTTGACAAATGACGAATTGACACACCGATCGCGCTGTCAACGACAAACTGCTTCTGGGACCATGGTAATAAAGCAACAACTCCTCTATTGTGATGCATCACAACTGTGTTGTCATTTGGACGGATTAACATAAATGGCCAGCCCGGTTTTGAGCTTTCCATAAGTTTTTAACATGATTACCAGAAACTCGATCATCACTTAAGATTTAATAGCATATTAGATTGACATCCCTTGCAACTTTTGCCCCTAAAGTCGACTTGAATTCTATTTAGTAGGAGGATCCGATAAAACCAATGTTCGACAATAAAGCTGTTGCAACATAAGGGCTCCGACAGATGGCAGTAATGCAAACTTATTCGAATTGCAACTTCAACATTGATATCGTTATTTAGTCACCCTGAGTGGCACCCATTGCAAAAACTTAACGAATTCACTGGTTATGCAACATTAGCATGAACAGTTGATTAATATAGATCTCGAATGTCCAGATATTCATACATGGACAGTCAGGTTTATGCATGTGCCACAAGAACAAATATCGTGGAATGGAACAAGTATTGATTGTTGAAAACATATTGAGTACACTCAGTTGTTGGTAGACCTACGATAATGGCATTAGTAAATTTGGCTGTAATACTTCGAAATGTAATTTATGCAGATTATATCTATTTATAAATTGTATAACGGGGTGTATGGTTGTATATATATATTAAGTCGGATATCGTATATATAGATATATATATAGGAGGATAGAAGCTTTATGGAGTTAGTACATATATGGATACGGGGAACAGATATATATATAAAGGGATATAAACATATCGCGAATATAATTTGTGTGTAGATAGTGTTAAATGTGATGGACGGCATCCTGTTGAATCTTTTCGTTCTAACCACTACCGCACAAGTACTTAACAGGTCGCTAGCCAAACTATCATGTCTGCACAAAGCAAATTGGTTCGGAAGATGAAAAAGAAACTTCAACACAGGGGGTGTTTTGTTTTATATTGGGGATTCTCTTGTGACTGCGCTTAGCGAAGTTGAAAGGTATCCGTCGCGCTGGGCAATATCTTAGCGGACACCGTGGGTACGGGACTTTGAGTCGGACGGAGGGGGCCTTGATCCTAGACGCGCTTCAGGGGGGGATCTGAGGGTTAGTGGGGGGAGGTTGGTGTGGATGACAAAAACCTTCTAAATAGCAAGCGTTAGCGTCTTGGGAGGAGGCGTAATAGTTGTGATAGGAGCCAGTTCAGGGTCTCAGCAGTCAGTTCTTGAGCCAGTCGCGCTCGTACAAAATAGGGCGAGTGAGGGGAGGGATTAAGAACCATAAGCGGTAGCATTAGGATTGGAAAATTGATTCGATTGTTTTGAGATAGGAAAGTGCTTGGATCGGGGGGGTTGTGAGCAATACTTCAGGCGAGTGGCTTAAAGAATTATAACGTTCACGCCCTTCGTTCGCAGCAATTAAACTGCTTCACCTTCTCCGCTTTCGGACTATAGGGTTGTCTATCCACTCAGATAGTAAAAAGCGGAATGGTTACAGTGACTTGAATCCCTTTCGTCTTGGATTCTCTGGGCCACGGTGTGTTTGACAGCGGTGGCGTGCCCTGATTTCCCCCACCCCACACAATCCACCCTCATATGTACTACGGTCGGCAATTTCACCTTTGTCCAAGTGACGTGTAAACCGTGTGTGTGCGCTCCATTTTTCTGCAGGAGGCCCCCCCTAAAGCAAACATGTATATAGCCCAAGCATGTGTGTGGTTTGTTCATGCTCGCAAGTGTGTGTTTTAAATGCGTTTGTAAGAGAGCCTGGATGCAACATGGCTTTATTTCTGCCATCGGCCTACTCGCCATCTGGACCCCCCTCAAACTCGCCCAACGCTTAATGGTCGGGCGCTTGAATAAGCTATCAGATTCGCCTGATTCACGCACCGTGGCCTGGAGAACACGCTTAGTTTCGCTTTATTGACGTTATCCGAAAGCAAACATGAGCTTGATGTTATGGTACCAAATAATCAATGGAGATGAGCGTCTATGATCAATATCATGCCTTTTCTCGAAACAAAAATGTTCAGCTTTCCAGCAGTTCAGTATCCCGAGCCAGTGCGCCCCAAAAAATAGGCGACCGTTCTAATATTGAAGCTGAATCTGCCGTGGACTAGAATACCAAATTTTAAATGATGACTCTCTCGTTAACGAACCGATGAACATTCTCTGTACCGCAGCTGCTCACATATTGGGTCCACATCAAAAGCTTGAAATTTTCTGGGCTCTAACGTCTCATGGGTAGCCGGAATCTTCGTAGGATTTATGTTGGGTCATTACTATTTCACGGAATACGGTAACTGCTTTGATCATTCCTGCGGATTCAATCAATTTATTTGAAATAAAACCTTTTCGAAAGTCAGCACGTAAGCCACTGATGTCGCGGAACGGAAGAAGCATGGCAACCGTCCTCATCTTACATGGTCAAACAGACCTCAAGAAACTCATTGAGAAACAATCGTTGCAGAGATCAGCCTCTGGTCGTGTGTGCCTCGTATGAAAAACTGATAGCGGATCGCCAAGGTTGCCTTGAAGTACATCCAGGCTAGAAAATTCACTTTATCTCATCTCCATCTTCAAATGCATATGTAAAGAGATGACTAGTCTCGTAGAGATGCATAGATATCTACCAAAAGCACACCCCCATCACCACATCTGGAGTTGCCGTCAATATGAAAAACCTATTGCCAATAGCGACCATAATGACATTGCCAAAGCAGCCACTGCAGACCTTAATTAAGAGCACCGTGCTCCTGGATAATTCTTATGAAATATTTTGTATCGCAAACATTGCAAAAACGCCAGATGAATTATGACATTGCATGAGGCGATAAATTTATAGAGCAGTCATGTTGCAAATCTACAATAAAATCTATAACGCTTAATTCAGTCTGACAACATGCATTCGTCGCTAAATTTGTTAACACCAATTGAGCCTTCATGAAATTAGTTCGTCTGAAAGGATATAACACATTCTATGATTCGGGCACCCAACGAGAAAAGTGATATGACCAGGATTGGGCGGATTAACCCAAAAACAACAGTGGTTAGTTTAATCGGCCATCGTTGACAGACCAATAACATAAGCTGTTGACTTATACCCACCAGGGTTTTAACAAGATTGCCTGAAGGCCTGCGTACAGGATTACATTGACTTCGGCTTAATAATAGCGATTGTGAAAAGCATTACGTTTTGACAACATTAAATGGAATTGGATTGTTAGTGTCGTCGAGATATGGATAAATCCGATGGCGTTGGACGGCAAGTCAGTTTGTAGTAGAGTGATGTGAAATTTTCGAACACTATAGTGAGAATGCTTTGCATTGCGATTACAATATTCTGAAATCATTGGAATAAATTGGCCGGTAATTGATTGCGGGCCAACGCAGAGTACGGCCAAACGTGTGCATCATATCGGACAGTTTAACCACACTTTTCACACGAAAATGAGCCCACAGATTGCATTGAGAGTTATAATCACTTAAATTGATGCTACAAATAATGTAATGGATGTCGCTTGGCTTATCGCAATTCCCTTTCCTGTTGTCCATGACCCTATCCCTTCCTCTTTAATCAATTAATGAACTGAGCCAGTTGATCCTCCACGCTCAATCCACATGCGGTTTCTAATAGTTGACCACCCTCAAGCTTCTTAGTTATCGCACAAACTCCAGCTAATAAATGACACGATTAAAGCCCTTCTATACCCACACTCGGTTCATAGATATGCTACAACAGTTTAATTTCAACATCCTTCAGTGTGCACAAAATCTGCCAATTATTTATCGCACTATCACCAATCGAATTGACGGAACAGCCAGAGGGCTTCGGGTGGCCACGATGGAATATCTTCATGATACATCCTTTTATTAAAGTGATTCAGTTGACTGAAATCATTATCAATAGAATCCGACGTTTCTTTAATTGTTGGTATTTATGGCTCAAATATAAGCTTGGTTCTCTCCCCGAAAGCTTTTCTTCATTCAGATCGGACAATTTATGAACAGCGATGTTCATCACTCACGTTCTTTTATGTGCTACCTTGAGCATGAAATAGAAAGCTACGTTGCTACCCACGAGAAAAGATTCAATTTTGGACAAATCATAAGCCATTAGAATAAGAAAACACGATTATGTCGGGCGGCTGACCATGTTATGCGACAAGTCATGTTTGATGGGGATATCCGCCGGTTTTTTTTTTTAACGTACGAACATTAACAATGGCAGGCACTATTCCGGCAGAACAGATTTATTCAAGATAGGTGAATTACAGCTGCATTGGAGCAGAATTCACGAAGGAACTGCTGCCATTGGGAAAGAAGCAATTTCTAGACTACTATTCTCATTTGTCAGCGCTTTCTGACGGGCGTGCAATTGATAACACGATTGGACGTATATAACATATTTTTGCCCGATCGCTTGTACACACGGCCATTTCATAATCGGCCGGGATCGCTTCCGAAACAATTAACAACGTATTTGACGCGCAATTTGGCATTTTTCCAATCATGCACAAGACCCGCTATAAGCTGACAAATCATTTACCACTAATCGAGCTCAGGATATAAGGTGCCATATTGTTGTAACGACCTATTACAAGTGATATCCACGATGAATAGGGCAATAACCGCGTTTTAGTTAAGAGCGAATATCGAGGAACTAACTGTAAAGCGGAAACGAGTTGATTAATACCACCTTGAAGTCCACTACAATTGGGACGGCCACGTTGCACGTTAATTTATACAACGCTGGACATGACGATAGGAAACGTGTGCACCGATCCTTGACGGGGCACATCACCGGACATTGACAGACTCGTGTAAGGCTATCAGAGTCAAGAAGGAAATAATGTCAGTACCATGGGAACAAATCGCTTTTTCCTACAAAGAAAATCCGTGAGCGGTTCGAGATCTATCCGTGTGATTGGACAGGTTTCTTAGTCATACCGTACAATTGGCTACAATTCCCTCGGGTCCGCCGGTTGTTAGTAGTCGAGCGTTTCATCAGGAAATACCATTGAATTTATTGACACAAATGAGACGATCATGACACAATCTAAAACGGAATAAGAGTGACATAAATGCTTAATATGCTTTATTGTGGTGTTTATATATCTTACAATTAAATATCGTCAACCAATGACAAAAGAAACAAAATCGAAACTGAAATTGTCTTTGTATAAAACAACCATCTAAAAGCTACACACGATAAACACAGGGGTAACATGGTCGATTATCTTTGTACACACGTACGTAGCTGTAAAAAACACAGCAATTAAGAGAAATGTACAATGAAGTGATATTCTCTCAGTGCTCTAAATTTTGAAATGCTACATTCTCAATTTCACAGATAATGAGAGAGTTCGAGGATATAATAAGGATTGGTTTCTTGAATAGGACCGGTGCAAGTCATCAATTTTGTTCGCTATGCTTGTCATAGCCTTACTGTAGACAATTCACTCGTGCATATATAAACCCAGGTGTAAGTACTCTTCTGTCCAGATCTAGCATTGCCTGGCATCCCTTGGCACATTTATTCCTTTTGGTGGCCTGTTAAAACACATTTATTTACTTTTAGTTTTAACTGTTAATGGAAGGTGGGTTAAGGGCTTCATACTTCACGAGAATAACTGCACTGATCTGTTTCACTTTGGATCACACTTCAACAAAGAGCTGCCGCAAGTGAAATAGTAATTGCTCTCGTTTTGGTTGTCTGCTTAAGACTATATTGATTACTTGCTGCCTGTGGGCACATAACCCACCATCTCGAACCTTCCTTTGTTTGTCAGGAAAGGGTTCAGTCACCACCCTCACGATGCTAATGTAAATATGGAATATTTAATGTCAAAACCCCCGCTTCGTTACGATGATCATGCCAAGATAAAGTGAGCTTCTTAAAATGAGCGATAAATGTGTGCAGTTGGCGTTTTGCATATGTTTGACAGTTCTTATTGCTATGATGAATCGAGCAATACCATAATACTGCTGATGTGAAACTAAAAGCAATCATGACTGGGATTCTCACACAGATTGTTAACCTTTTAATTTCTGTAAGTAGTTTATAGGTTCCTTGTATTTTGATAAATCATAAGTTCTTAGACGATCAAAGGTTCCAGCACAAAGCTGTAAACTCGTTGCAACTTATTAACGGAAATTCAAGCATTGCATCCTGGAGGCATCTAAACATGAGGAGGCTGCAACAGCTAGTGGTTGTTAGAAAACAATTTAAATATGGAGGTCTAGATATAATTGCATGGTTGTCTGTCATTGACTGATTTAGAAATTATATGAAATCAAGGGGATATTATAATGTGCACGATCGTTAGGGTGGCACTGCTAATGTTGTTTGATGTTCAGTCATAGGTATCCTAAAACTACATACCTGTGTTAATGTCGGTGATCGTAGAGACTCCATTGAAGTCTAACACAGCGTGCCCAATGCTGACTTGGCGACATTGCATTAGCGCTGAACGAGCAATATACTAGATCCAGTCAATCCACATTTTCCTTGGTATTGAATTCAAATTAAATGTTATATGCAGTGGGGACTATATACTATTGCGGCTAGTATACAATTCGGCCATTAAGATTTTCGAGCTGATTTCAATGTGAAAATATGCAACTCAATACGCCGTAACTTATCGCTGCCTTTCTACCGAACGTCATAAGAACATTAGATATGTGGTTCCCTGCTGGTTGTCCTGTAAATATTACCCGTAAGCTCTCCCAATAAAGCTCAGCTTTACTGCAGCCTCTTGTGGGACATCTAAATTTCTGTTTATGATGATTTTATAGAGAATTCATTGATGTAATTGTGACTCATGTTACCAAGAGAGAGCAATTCTTGTGTGGAATATGCCTACACAAAGCGCCCTAACACTGCGGATATTCTTCCAGTCCTATAACCAGTACCACAATGTGCACTAATATAGATATTCCACTAAGCGCATTCACCATTAGTATCGAGTAATTCCAAAGAGAGCTTCAACAGATGCTATTGTACTGACCATAACAGCATTGAAAGTCAGCAAGTATTCTGAAAGCGAGAATTTATGGTTGCAATTTGACGAGGAAAACTTCAGAATGTAAAACCGTTGTTCCATAAAGCGCCGTTCTGGAGGAGAAACAAAGAATGTAAAATAAAATGAAATTTGCGGTTTAATCTCACTTTCAACTACGAGGTGATTTCTCGACGGTGATATGTGAGGATTGATGTGATGTTTGGAAATTAACCACTGCTCCAAGGGGCCCGGTTTACAAAGATAGCAAACAGGGACACTTGGTATCCAAGACAACCAGGCAATATAGTAAATGTATCTCAAGTATTGAAGAGAAACGACCACAATTATACACGTGCAGAGAGTTGCGATAATAATGATGGCTTCCAATTTTAAATGCAAAAGGCAACGGCCTTAACCGAAACAACAGAGCAACAGTTAATTCGCAAGCATTCGAAATTACTTTTGTCGCGAGAGTTTTCAAAAGCAAATATGTTGAATTGATAATTGCGAGCATTATTCAATCAGACATTAGGAATATCATTAATCATCTTTGCCATCGAAACAATATACATATTCACTTTATGAGGATAATCACTTTATGAGGATAATGACTGTAAATCGCCATTATCCGCCATTTAAGTGCCAAAACTACTTTGTGCCCGCTGTTTATTTTAGAACAAACACAAACATTGTTCTATATGCATGACATCGCAGTACATTATGATGAAGCATTAATAACAACGTAATAATATGACAAAATTCGTCGGCAGAATCGAAAGTTTTTCTCCGTCATTGAAAATGGGAACTTCAACATTAACCTTTCTTCTATTCACAATGGGTACCTTCATCATGTAACCATCAACACACAAATTATCTCGTCTTATTGCAGCACCTTATGGGACGAGTCTCTGCTAATGGTCGCTACATTGTCATCTCTACTGCGTTAATGTGTCTGAGGTTATAAAAAAGTAATCAAAATATGCCCAACAATGCGATATATCATCAATTCTTGTTACCAGCAGTCATCTTGGCTCCGTTATGATAATACCCCCTGAAATGATGATGTGTTATTGTCGAGAGCTACTGTTCACTGAAGAATCGTTACCACCCCCATTTCTTCTTAAGATGTTTTGAATAGAATAATAGAAGTTCAGTTGTGCCGCGCAATATCATTTAGGGCATGAACAATGACAATGAGCTAAAATAGTGGCTTACACAGGGCAAGGCAGAGTTCCATATTTTGTTACGAACGTTATTTACCGGTATATTCGTGTAATGAAAAAGTTTTCATGATGAACAAGCAATGTCTGAAAAATGTGAAGCGTCTTATGATTGTAATGCAATATCGCATCTAAGAGAATATTATTAGATGATGCAAAAAAAGGATTTTACTTACTTTACTTTTCAACGAAATTTAGCTGTCTAATGCTTCGAATGAGCACGGTGTACGTGAATTTTTTAGGTTGATCATTACCTGACACTCAAGGTCAAGCGCTCTGACTACCTCACTTACTTAATAATCCTCAAGGATTACATCGACTTGGGCATATTTACAAAAGGCTATGAAACCACCAACGCTACTCTTCCGCCTCGCAATAACGCAATAACGATATATATATATATATATATATATATATATATATATATATATATATATATATATATATATATATCCATCCGTGCTCACCTGTCATAGAGTATGGCAAGTAATTTCACCCAAGTGCAAAGCTTTTGTTTATTAAATGCATCTCGGTCATCACGCTCACAAGAACTAATGAGTATAGCTTGGAGGTATGCATATTATTTTGTCCCATACATACGAACTGTTTGATGATTCATCGATTCAGCGACGGATGGTATGGGGGAAAGGGTTGACTCTTGCTTCTTTCGGTGGGGGTCGGCCATATATGTACCTGGGCAGGCGCATAACAACATTTGTTTTATTGCAATTGTCATATCCAATATATCTCTGAGGATGATTCAGCAATGTGATGTTTGGTTAAAAAGAACGTCTGCGTTTGTTACTCAGAGGGTGATTTGGTGTGTGGGGAATAACTTAAGTATATGTTTTTGTCCAAATCTTTCAAACGACGGAGTAGGTGCTTTGTATGATCGCAACCACTGTAAATCCTATAATGGCTTACAAGTATATATCTTGCGAAGTGTTTGAATATATGCGGTTACAACTTGGCATTTCCATACAATAATAACCCACCCTCATATGCATCTTAAAAAGTAAGAATACCATAGACATAGTAAAGCGCCCCTACAACAGGAACCTCTGCCAGAACAGAGGTCCATATAAACAGAACAAATAAGCAATATGGTGTCCAGAAAGCCAGAGGGTTCAAGATCACTAAGCTTGTTAGTAAAAGATTCTTTCCTGATTTGAGCTTCATGGCGTTTTACATATCCACAGACATATTTAAACTTCGCCTTACCAGCGCGATTAATATAAAACACAGGTCCCTGTCTCGGCTTGCCTGCACTGAACCAATTCAAATACAGCTCTGGAACTTGCATCTAAAGGTCAGACAACCAGGCTTATTGTGACCCTTTGTTGTTGAATAGCTGTAAATCAAGAATAAAGTAGGTTTTTAAATGTACCACATTGTTTGACACCACTCAGTGTATTGCACTCTTTTGATAAAATTGCATCCCATTCAATGGATACGGTCTGTTTGGTAAAAGTCAATTCATGTTACACAATGCCATTCTTTTAACATAATGCAGATATGAAAATGATCCCCTATCTTCTTGTATGAGAACACCAGTTGGATTGAATGTAAGAAGACCAGCATAGGGGCTAGAAAAAATCTAACGCACAAAAATGTTCCAAATGATCATAATACGGGGAGGGGTGTCAATGAAAAGAGTACAAATAATAACATGTGGACGCATGTTATGTCTACAAGCATCTGCATTCGCATATTCTACGTAGCGTATAACAGATGAACTACCCCCTTCGCCAGAGGCCATGCAGTTTCTTTGACGCCGCTTACAAGTGTTTTTCGACAGTAAACGTTTGAAAGGTTCATTCATGTGTGAGTTATAATGAATTGCTACTCAAAGCCTGTTGCATGATTGCTGTGCCACTAAATGAAGCGCTTGTAGAGTTTTTCACGCCGCTTTCAACATAGTATATATATATATATATATATATATATATATCCTCCATATATATATATATACTATATATATATATATGCGATATGCATAAACATAGTACATATATATATATCATATATATATATATGCGTACATATCTATCTATATATAATTTGACATACATATACATATATATATATGCTATATATGTGTGTGGCAGCACATAGCACGCTCTAGCCTGATGGTATGAACCACATGTCCAGAGACTGCATCCGCGGCGGAATAAATATTCCTGCGTTTACTGCAGAGGATGCATGAATTACATCCTAGATTTTCCGGTATATGCTGCAGTGTGCAAGTGGTTTGCATAGAAATCGACATAACGGCATTGTTAATCCAAGAAAATGGCGACATCAACAGCAGTTTAAGAGCCAGAGAAACGCTTTGGCTTGAAGCATCCTCCCACATTGGATAAATGGGCATCAAAATGCTTTTCTATATGTGAAATAGAATTAGGGCTGCACAGTTAGCATAAACGCAATATAAATGTGTACGAACCCCAACCTCTTGAGTAACATACATACATACATACATACATACATACATACATACATACATACATACATACATACATACATACATACATACATACATACATACATACATACATACATACATACATACATACATACATACATACATACATACATACATACATACATACATACATACATACATACATACATACATACATACATACATACATACATACATACATACATACATACATACATACATACATACATACATACATACTACATACATACATACATACATACAAAGATACATACATACATACATACATACATACATACATACATACATACATACATACATACATACATACATACATACATACATACATACATACATACATACATACATACATACATACATACATACATACATACATACATACATACATACATACATACATACATACATACATACATACATACATACATACATACATACATACATACATACATACATACATACATACATACATACATACATACATACATACATACATACATACATACATACATACATACATACATACATACATACATACATACACATACATACAGACTTACATACATACATCCATGTATGCATCAATACGCAGTTACGTAGTCAAGTCGGAAGTGAAGGTGTGACTTGAGGTCCTAATAGGAAGTTAATGAAGCTCAGAGACAGGTCCAACATGTGAACTCACACATTAAGTCATGCAGTCAGTGGTCGCACAAGCACAATAATGCCACCTCAGCTGATTCGTCGTTAATATTTGGAATTCCAATATGTTTGTGTTGCAAGTAATGTTTAGACAGACCTTAACAATGTTTTAACTAAATATCGCCATATCACCTTTCTTATTTTGTAGGAGTTAATGCCCTTAATGCACTTAATCCAATCAAAATGTCGAGGGGGCGAATCCCACTACAGGCGTTTTTACTTTTATTTACATGACAACCAAATTGGATAAATAGCCTAGAACTATTGTCAGTCCGACAGTACCAGATAAATTCCGGATCGCATAGCTCATGCTTTACCCTCAAATGGCATTCATAGAAACGATCAGAGGCAGTGTATATTAAAAGATCGCGTTTTGTGCAAGAAGCATTCATTACGCGGAACTATAATTTCATAATCATGCTGTATCATTTGAGTTGATGTACGCCTGATGCAATGAAGCAGCCCGTGCTATTACCACACAGCATCAACATGACGTAATCATCCATTGCCATTAACCCAGACTAGTTCATGTGCTACTTGCGCTTCAGGAGAAAATGGATAATTATGCTTTACACCGCCGTCTGCAGTTACACCAGACAATGTATCATGCGTAGTGGCTTCCAACTAGCAAACTCACAGAACATGGCTGATATAAGACCCTGTAATCATTCCATGGGGCTGACTTGTGAGAAGCATAAGTTACTTGAACGGCCCTTATGTTATCGTTAAGCTTTCAACGGGAAAACCATGCTCACTGCAACAGAAAATGCTAATGATCAATGTTTGGATTCTGCGAGCCACATTTGAGGCTAATGGTATGAGCAAAGCAGGATCTGAGTAAAACACAACAATTTTTTCTATTATGTATTCACCTTAAATGATTGATCTGCCTACCGATGTAGGGAGACATTTCACCTAATTACAGACAGGACAGCTTTCACGATAAATGCATTGCGGCAAATGTATTGTGGTATAGCTTACTTATTACTGTTCTACAAATAGCTTCAGTAATGCAATATAGTAAAGCGAAATTGCAGACTAAGTGTCCAGATTCCATGCCTCTGTCTATGTATTTAGGACAACAATAAATACGTCTACGTTAAAGGTAAGCCTATCCATAGCGAGCTTCTTCACCATGTCAATGTCAACACACAAGCGCTACGCTGAGCTCCAATGTTAGATTTTAGCATCCCGTAGGTCATCTCATGCAAGGTACCATCCAGTATTGCAATAGGTTATCTGCAGAAATATTACTGCCAATTCTCGGCTAATCCGTCGTAAATACTAGACAAACAAGTGTGGGGTGAACAATTCAACCAGGCGAAATCCTTCTCGGTTAATAGAAACTGAGATTTGTTACACTAGATATTGTATTTCTATTGTTACTATTCACTTAAACATAACGTGGCCTCTTCGTGATATCGTGCCATACTTATTTAAGCCATAATATCCATTGAATCGAATCTTAGGTGTCCATGAAAGTTTTGTTCCTTCTATTTCCTTCATGTTCGCGTACATTAATGAAGCGGAAACAGGCAAGGCTTTATATTAGTTCGGCGGCTAAAGATCAGAGAATTATGGCAATCTCAGACTTTTCGAGACGTTTCTATATAATAATATCTTGACCATCAGTCAAAAAATCCTTGTTGATTAGTTATTCAATCGAACCATAAGTGTGTATGGATGTACCGTTTGTTTTTTTTTCTGTATACAATCACACTTACGCACACATAAACATACACATCCACACATACACCTACATTTATATCAACCTTTTGGTTTGGACGGGACTACAGGAGAGTCTTTAATGTCCAAAATGAATTAAGACATCAGATGCACCAACAACGTGTGTCTAAGTTAACAAAACAGATACATTATGTCTCCTTTATATATAAAACAAAGGTGTGTATAAGATAATCTACAACTGCTAACAGTAGATGGTATAGTAGCGCGCGAAATCACTAAATGCAGATAATAAAGCACGTGATTTGTCTGCGTATCGGCCATAACGACGTCGTTTAAGACAGGTTATAGCAACATAATCCCCCAATTAAAGACCCATACATGCATTGGGTCCGATGGGAGCTTTACAACTATCACGAATGTAATAATGTGTATGACGATGCAGTGGACTGTGGTGAAGCGTTTCGTCAAATCAATGTGATAGAATGACTGACTTCGATGGCAAATGGGAAATTGTAGGTCATACATACCTCACTATTGAGGATCCACGTGTGCACTGGCGTTATCTTCATCACGTTGACTTTAACTTGCAAGTTCTCACCTATAATCATATTGTAGTTACTTTCAAGAATTGCGGTTCGCATCTCTCTCCAAGCTAGAATGGTTATATTCGAGCACTTTCTAGCCACAATTTTGATTGTTTGCACATATCTAAGGTTTCGGTCTCATACCTTGTGACGACAAATAAAACCACTGATTGTATAAACGATGATTTGTGATGTAATCGCTGACCCCAAAACAACAGAAACATATGGTATATATATATAGATATATATATATATATATATATATATATATATATATAGAGATATATATATATATATATATATATATATATATATATATATATATATATATATATATATATATATATATATATATATATATATATATATATATATATATCTATATCTATATATATATATATATATATATATATATATATATATCTATCATATATATATATATATATATATATCTCTATATATATATTTTAAACCGTTTACAATTAATATTATGCGCTTCTGGGACTTGCCATGAATCTGGGACTTTCAAATTCATACATCATATGACAACATGGTTGTTTAAAAGCTAAGTCTGGTCATATTTTTCAGGCTCATCAGATGTCAGCACCAGGTGCAAAGATAAACCGACTTTACATCAAATTGACTTGCTATTAGATGTTCAGCGAGGCTATGTTTTACAAACGGGATATCGGATACGCATTGCATTCAACGATAGATAATTGCCGATCTGTTAATATGTAGCTTGCCGTTGGTGATCATACAGAATGTATGACTAGGAATTCTTGATGCTATACCCCATTACATCCCAAGCATCAAATAACAGCGATTTATTATCCAGTTTTTGCATTACAGTATAGCAAATGAATAAATTTAATTGGTTTTCGGGGACAATTTATCCTCAACTCTTGAATTGCAAGGGTTACTTGTCTCAAACATCAGTGTGTTAGCAGTACTAAAGCAAACATTACTGTCAGCATCTCCATCTGTAATGGAAGTAAATGAATACATATTATTGGGTTGGCATGAAACAAAATCAACAGACAGTAAATATGTCAATGGGTCAGCATCGATAGGTGATATGTCAAACAAATAGGTTTCAAAACGGGTGATCATATATGTTAGCCCTACCCTATGAAGTTTTATTTTGTTTCGGGCGATTTGTGATTAATCCACCATCTACCACCTTTTTCCAACATTGCTGATTAATGTTGAAGCATATCACGTGTTGACATACTTATCGTCAACAGAATGCCTGGACGCATATCAATAGCCAGATTACCTTTAGCTATATGTGAAACAATAATTTGCCCAATCGTCTTAAGTAATCTGTCTAAGGATATCCACGATTGTACATACACGAACGATCTATGTAACATGCCTCTTTGTGTCGGTGTGTGGTAATTTCGTACTCCGGCGTTTCGTACACAGGTCGTTTCGTACACCGATGGTTGTTTCGTACTCAGGACAGGGAGGCGTTTCGTACACAGGTCGTTTCGTACACAGATGGGAGTCGTTTCGAACACTGAATACGAGGTGTCTGCTCATATGATTGTTATTGTTATCTTTTTCGAATTATGACGTCGTGTTGTGTAATATCAGTGTCGTAGGTCATTTTTATGCATTTATCATGAGTTATCCAGATGTTAAGTCTTACCTGGCGAGGAAGGTCAACTCGGCCATGGACCAGCCACGAGACAGCTCGGCCAGGAGTTAAGTCGGCCACAAGTCAATTCGGCCATGCAATTAATGCGAAGACTAAAATAAAATTAAATGAATGACTTATAAAATACAGCAGTAGTAATTATATAGTAGGAGATTTATTAAAACAAACCTTTCAGATCTATCCTTTGGGGTTCACCGCATAAAATTTAATCAATTCCAGTTAAAATAATGCATTTATTGAATGCAAAATTCATAGTACAGTAATATGGGCTTCACACAGATCTAACCCTTCAAAACGTACATCATTAGTAATATTATGCAGAAAGCAAAATAATGTGTTACTTATATATACTTATCTATACACAGTCTCTATCTGTCATTTTTTATTTGCACACACACGTACACACACACACACACACACACACACACCAGGGGCGTAGCCAGGCTTGAAGGAATGTTACGCACAGACGGGGGCGAAATCAACAGTTCCAGACAGTAAAGTCTAGCCACCCTTAGCTTTTGACTTTGATGCCATTTTTGGCCATATTTATTTTTTTAATTTTCCAATTGATGTTACGCTAAAATGATTTGCATCCACACAAACAGTCAGTGAATTTACAGGTAATTTTTGTTTTTGTTTTATGTCGCCATAATTTCATTGTCTAACAGCGGTTCCATATTCCTTGACGAACAATTGTAAATAACACAAACATGCTACATAAACTTTTAATTGTCGACTGGCAATTTCGTTCACATTAATTATGACCATATTGACAACTCAACAAACAAATTTTCTAAGCTTTCAATTTCTTTAATAATCAATATTGACATTTATGTACACAACACTCACTGTTGCGGGTACCCAAGCCAAAACATTTTTTGAAGCCAACTCTTAATTAATAAACCTTTGTGAAAATAAACGATAAACCACGATACCAGATAATTTATATTTAGATTATTACATAGTTACTTGACTAAGCATGACATAAGGAAAACAACTGCTTTTGATATAGCGTGTACGAAACAACCAATCTCGCGTGTACGAAGAAACCGCAAATAGTGTGTACGAAACAACCTGTGTACGAAACTACCTGTATTCTTTGTGTCTCAATAGTATGCGTCACATCCAAAGGGCGTGTTTGATGTTTCACTGCCTGTGTTACGTATTCCCTTTGAAATGGGCCTTATATTTTTTTGGGTGTATTCATCCTATGTTTGTACGGAGAATATTCCACCGCTGGTAATGAAAACCCGATGACGCGATGCAGCTTCAATGCGCTCATAAGAATGCAGTCTGCGATAGAAACGAAGCCAAGCCGTGGTGGGACGCAAACTCACAGAAATCGCATTGTCGCATGATGTTATTTTGTTACCGCGCTGCAAGGATATTCATCACTCACGCGTGTTGGTTTGCCAGATAACCAATTTGCCCAACGGCAATCTAATTAACAAAAGATGATGGAGCGTTGTTGTTGTTAATGTACCAAAGTCTGATAGCAACTATGTCATAGACATAGATTCGGGCATCATTGTATATATCCACTTAAGTCGGTAACCGAACGGAACGCGCAGTTGAGTAGAATACTAACTAGTACGTTGTCCATTGGCGAACGATTGCGTTTAGTACCTTGATTAGTTCCTACATCAAGATACCGCGTCAGTTATATAAAGAAGCTGGAGCATAAACCAACATTATTGGGGTATAAACTGTATAACAACGTTGTACAACCGAAACAAACATATGTATATCATGCAGGAATTATTCCCTCAAGGTAATTTTTGTTCTAAAAACGCAGTTGTTTGAATAATCAGCTTGTCTAAAGTGTTGCTAAAACAGGAATATGAAACGAAGCACTAAGCATCGGGAGTTCCCTACAATGTGATGTGAATGTTTGGCTATTCATTAATAAGCTGCTTTTATCGTAAGAATTTATGTTGGGAATTATCTATTGACCACAAATGCATTTTCAAGATGATTAAATGGCGCACTGGAGTAACGAATAATTAATGCTATTGCAAAATCACAATGGATAGCATAAAGCGAGACACACTGTTTCTTCTATAATAGGCTACACCTCTTTTTCCCAAAATACAAATAGTTATTTCTGAATATGCTGATATGATTACCAAGTGATGCATTGATAACGTCGCGTGTCTTAGAGACAGCTATGCTTACCAGTAGCCTCTCACTAATTGATATGTATTACGCATGTACAATTGTTTATCTCCAACCTTTTCAATATCAAATATAATTTCTACAATTGTATCTTAAATCACTAATTTGGAATCGGTTGTTAGACTCAATGCAAGCCACGTCATGATCTCTTATCAAAATAGGTGTATATCCTGTCAGTGGTGTAGATTCCATTACGGCCACTTGACGTTGTGACAGCATATAAGAATGATGAAGGGTGTATCTTGCGACAGTAAAAGGGTTGTTATATACTTGTCTTCTTCATAATGTACCACAAACGCAAAAAAAACCTTGGTGTGGGTATTTTTGAAACTTGATTCTACTTTATTTAAAACAATTTGCTTCATTTGATTCATTCAGTTCCTATGAAGGCTTACATTATTGATATGTTCTTTCGTACTTGCTACTAACATAACAGAGCTGCAAACTAAATCCTTTCGGGCTCCTGTGTATCAAACCATAATTTACTATAGTCTTATCAAGTGATTGCACTTGACAAGTATTCAACAATCAACACTAATTGCATTTCACAATAATATATACATTCATAACAATTGTGATCTGGTAATCTAGACATTCCAGTACCATGTTGATCAGCTATGCATTCTCATATGGCCTATCAAATTTTAAACTATTTCAGTCAGAGAGCTGGATGAGTTTTCTCAATAGTGCAACATTCAGCTGTTATATGGCTGATATCTGTTTTTACGTTCATTGGATTTAAGTATTAATGTGTTCATAGATATTTATATCATTTGATAACGATACGACTTTCCTTCAATTTGCTCTTTGGTAAAAACACAAATACTACTCGGCGCTCTGTCAGATGTGCGACAACCACAGCCTTTGGTGTGGCATTTATAGTAATATAAAGCATGGGGCCATACAAATGGAACACATCTAGCAGCAGCTGTGCAGTTCCCAGCGGACCACACGTATTTCAAGCTTTACATGATGATTTGTGAAGCTAGCTGCTACAGTAAACAATACATCTCTTGTCTAGTTGAGCATCAACACGGTGTTGTATCCTTTGCTCTGAGACTGCATGCAATTTGCAATGTAAATTTAAACAGTGTAATTTGAGACACATGTTCCCGTGGTAGAACATGCTACTGCCCTCTCTGCGGTTGGTGGTATTGGTAAATGATACGGGCAATAATACGCTACATGGCATGAGCAAGTTTACCGCTTGAAGATTGACAAGAATAAACAAACTCAGCAATGTCGCCTTGCAAATTGTTTGTGACGCAGTTTGATCAAACTAAAACAAGTTTACATTGAAACATAATAATTAGTAGTGAATTTTTCATTTGACCACAGGACAATTTCAAAAGTCACCCTTCGCTCTCCTACCTCAGCCCCATCACATACTCGACCCATGATAAGTAGATTCTGCATGTCATCTTAAAAATTGTCTATTAATGTGCATTTTCTGTGCGAGACGCTTATGTGTTGATATACAGAGCAAATACATGTCTACATTAGATACATACATATTCACAAATTCATCAGTGATAGAACACGTGTGCATCCCCGAGCCTCTCAGTCTTATCGCGTTATCGTGTAAGACGTCTACACGTCTTCGCCAGCTATTCAAGTGTATTTGATTGTCAACAAGAGTCCAAATAGGAAGCATGTGGTGATGTGTCCTTTAGTTGTACAATCGGTGTCCATCTCGAGCACCAACACAATAAAGCATCTTCACCTGATTCGTCGTTAACAACCGGGAGTTGGGCTTTCAATTTCAATATAACCGATTTCCCGCTTTAATCTTTCCATTGTCAACAACTCGTATTGAGCACAAACACTACTTTAGAATACTTTCACCTTGTTATTGTTTCGTTTTGAAAACAACAACACAATTTGCACCTTACCATCAGTGTACCATCGAGTATTGTTATAGGCACGTGCAGAAATACACCGATACTGGATAATTCGTTGTATACATTTGGCAACCTACTGTGGGATGAGCATTCCAACTGTGGGCATTCGACCGCGGTCATCATGTGTTGATTTGGAAGAAAACAATATATTGTTGTCCTTATCGTTGATATCAACCAAAACATAACGTGGTGGCATTTCATTCAGTCATTAAACAATTCTCATGGTATTGAATCTCATTTCATTGATGCGCACTGTGTCTCTTGTCGGCCAATGTAGTACTTTGGCATCTGAAACACCCGAGACTATTAGATCCGATTAACCGTTACAATATATTACTCAATATAGCATTACATAAAGGTTCTCTTTTTGACCCGCCATGATAATGACTTCCATCGTATGCTACATAATTCGAAAAACAACAGCAAATGTGAAGAAATTCGGTCGCTTACCGATATCCAATAAGTGGGATTCATCGATTTTTAAATTCGAGAAGAAATGATGGAAAAGCCCTGGATCAAATCCGACTGTGACTATTCCAGGAATAGATTAAGTAAAAACCACAAGTAAATGTTGATATAGAAACAGTCATTAAGTAGATTTCACTGACATCAATCATTCAGAAATTCGCCCAGTAGCGATTCGCAGTGGTAATTCGCCAATGAAGAGGAAATAATGGGATTACATTTTCACTTTGAATTACTTTCTCCGGGTGAACAAGAACAAATGAACAAGAACCACGCGATATGTTCCTGTCAGTCCATCGCCGTATGTGTTGTACATTATACAAATAAATATCAGTTATTATCAAAGTAATCAAGGCTAATTGTGGCAGCAACAGTTTGTTGAAATTGTTTTGTCACCATTCTCCTTGATTGACATCAAGCACCCTAAACTTGTACAGTAGTGACCACGACTGGATAATGCTAAATTGGCTTATGGATTAGACAATTACATGGAAGGACACAACTTATAACATTTGCTGATGCAACTGCCGGAGCATTTCCAAGATAAAGAGAATACATTAATATTTAAAACCAAGGTGGTCGATCGATAAGAAGCATTCAGTCAAAAACTCTTGCTTAGTTTGATGGCGCTCGACAGAACAATGCTAACGGGATACACATACAGAGACATATAGGCATACATGCATGCATGCAAACATACATATTTACATACATACATACATACATACATACATACATACATACATACATACATACATACATACATACATACATACATACATACATACATACATACATACATACATACATACATACATACACATACATACATACATACATACATACACATACATACATACATACATACATACACATACATACATACATACATACACATACATACATACATACATACATACATACATACATACATACACATACATACATACATACATACATACATACATACATACATACATACATACATACATACATACATACATATACATACATCCATACATACATTGTCCTTGTTTTAATCACGTCTTCATTGTTTGGTATGCATCTCCAACTGCCGCAAATGTCATATTATGACATAAAGATATGACGCTTTTATTGAAAAGCTTCATGGAGGTGCCCAGAGTACTCCACGCGCTTCTCACTGTGGGCCAGTACTTGGCCACAACTAGTCATTTCAGCATGTAAACATTAACTCGTGAGCTCTCCCATGAAATCTCACGTCTTACTGCGTCCTCTTGTGGGACGTCTACATCTCTGCTTACGACCATCCTATGGTGAATTCAATTATGTTACTGTGACTCATGGTAACACTAGAGAGCAATTATCGTACGGACAATGGGACCATAACGTGCCCCAGAAGAACGGTAAATCACAAAGTCATTTTATCAGTAGCAGCCATGAGCACTAATATAGTAACACCCCTTAGCTAATTAACCATTAATATCGAGTAATTCCACTGACAGATTGAAAAATTGTGCTGATAATGATCTCACAGAATGTACGTCAGTAAGTTTTTCCAAAACGGAAATGTTTTTTTGCAGTTTGGCGTAGGAAGATTTACAACGCAGCAAAACAGACATGCGCAAATGACCGCTGTTCCAAGAAACACCTCACGAAGGAGTGAAAAGAAATTGATTTTGCTGGTGCATTTGATTTGCAACAACTAGGTGATATCTTGACGGTGATGGATAAGGATGTTTGTGATGCATGGCCATTTCACAACTATTCCATAAGGCCCAGCTTATAATGACAGTAGACAGGGACATTTGGTGTCCAGACAGCCAAGTAATACACTTCTATTCACACAGCTTAAGTACTGAGGACAGTCGAGCAAAAGCACACGCGTGTTGATGACAGTGAAAATAATGGCCGCCTTCCGTTTTGCCATCATGACCCCAAAACGCAACAACAGCATAGCAGTTTATTAATTTCCATTGGAAAATGGTTTTGCTGCATGAGTTTCTCGCGAATACATAAATTAAAAAATTGCGAGTATCGTCCATTTTGGCAATATAATGAATACCCAGAAAGCAACATATACGCCCGTATTCATTTATATACATTGTATTTCCATGTTAACAAAATAGTACTTATCGGCTGCGAAAAACCGGCGTCTTTGGTAGGACATATATTTGCGAAACCACCCGCCTTATTTATCATTTATACACGAACTATTCCGGCATTGTATGGCTAATTTATGTCCGATGGTGTCCGAATTGAGATGGCGTTCGACGTTGGTTCTTTATCCCACCCCCACTCCTTTCTGCTTAGCAACCATTGTTAAAGTGTATGACAGTACGCTTCGAACCGGATAGCGACGACAGTCTTTTAGATAGCACCTCATATTTTATATCAATCCAGTTCTTTCCAGTCTTGTCCATTTCAACCCGAGATATTATGGTATTAGTTATAATCAAAAGTTTATTAAGCGATGGCTACCACCACAGGGACAGCAATAACAGTTGTGGAGATTTTGCATTCACATTTGCGTTTCGTTATTTGTGCGATATCATACAAATTAACTCAATGCGAACGATAAAGCACGTGGTTTGCATGCGAATCGGTCTTAACGGTGTCGTTTAAGCCAGGTGATGGCGACATAATCCACTATTTAAGTGCCAGAAAGGCTTTAAAGCCCGCTTGGAGCTTCGACCAAATGCGAAATGTGTTCCATATGTATGACGTCGGAGTACATTTTGATGATGCATTTTGTGATAACGACGTGGTATTATGACAGAATGCGTCGGCAGAATCGAAATCTCAGTTCACATTCATCCGTTTAAAAAAACATTTAAAGATACATATAACGTTAAGGTAACACACTAGTTAACTTCATCGTGTAAGCATTTATTCGCAAGTTCTTCCGTTCTGCAGCACCCTATGCTATAGAACGAATCTCTGCTAATGGCCGCCACACTGTCATCTCGAGTACGTTAATGGGTCTTGGGTGCTCAAATAATGCTCTCCATGAAAGCAATCGAAATATGCATCAAACATGCCGAATATCATCAATTCTCGCGATCAGCAGTTACCGCGGGCCCCGATATGTTAACTGCCCCCACAAATAATGATATGCTATTGTCGAGAACTACTAAATGGTTTAGTTCTGAATTATCTTTATGTTTTCAATTGAATCAAAGTAGAGACGACCTCAGAGCTGCAGAATGGAGGAGAGGTTGTAGGCAGCTAAACAAGATCTCGGGGACATAATGAATGTTAGATTAATAAAATGATGGAGTGTATACCCTGCCATTATCTTCGGTAATGTATTCGTGTGATCTAGAGAAGCTGTCATGATTATTCTGCCAGAGGCACACCTTTATTATGATGTGGTGGTTTTGCTTACATAACGACGGCTGAGTGAAGCTCTCTATTGACGACAGGTCTTCCCGACAAGTACTAACACGTATTCGATATCTGCAGAGTTTTTTCGCGATTTATCGGTGTTTCTCTTTAGTTTATACAGTTTTTCTTTAGTTTATGTAATTTTTCTTTCAATACGTCGGTCACCTTCCCTATCCCGAAACCAAAACATCATCCCTGAAGTTGACAAAATAAACATCTTTTGTCATCGAGTGAACATTGCTAAGTTCAACCCAATGTTCAACTCAATCCACAATGAAATCTGCTTCCTCATTGGTCCATCTTTGAAAATAGCCAAAACCGGTTCTTTAATAACACTCTATGTTTCAAAAGCTCAAGTTCCCCTCCTCAAGTCTATCCAAAAGCTCTGCAGTCTTTCCATTAACACAAAAGTCATCTCGTCCAAAGCTAAAAAAACTAAAGGTATCATCCATGGTGTATCAAAAGATATTTCAAATAGTCAATTACTTGATGTCCTCAAACATTACAACGTCGCAGATATCCGCAGCCTAGGCAAAATAAATCCTACTGAGTCAATTGAACTCTCCTTCTCAGATGCCCTCAAAAGTTCAAATAGGGTATTCATTCCATAATGTCAAAATTTACATCCCCACCTCCAGTAAGATGTTTCAAGTGCAATCAGTTTGGCCATACAGTAACCTACTGTTCTAACACAACCTCCTGCCCCGGTTGTGGGAAACATCATCAATTTTCAGAATGTTCAACAAAGTGCTGCCTTCAAAGGATGCAAAGCATACGCAAAGGCCAAAACTATCACTGATATCACAACAACTATGCAAATAACATATGCACAGGCAGTCTCTCCAGTCCCACCCTCTCCTCCTATCCAACCCCTTGCCCATACATCTCTTCCTGCTAAGCCTGTCCCCAAGGCCCAATCTCAACCTCTTGCTCAACCCCTTCCTCCAGTCACTCCGCTTACCGCACCATCCATCCCAACCTCCCAAACAAGTGTCTCCAATCTCATCCCCTCCTCATCACTCTGCCTCCTCTTCATCTCCCCCTTCAGCTAAGATTGATCCAACACAACAACAATCTCAACAATTACTCTCAGATTTTGTCTACTTGTCAACAGCCATCTGATCATCTCCCCTATCTGCTGAAACAAAATCTAAAACTCTTGCCATCATTGCTTTTGAACTCCTTAAAGTCAACATTGCCTCTCACACAATTGCTTATGCCATAAATCATCACGCTCAATTCACCAGCAGAAACAAAGCAAGAAAAAAATGTTATCATCAGCTATTGTTAAACTCACTCTAAAAAGAATAATGCTTCTTCTGGCACAATAAATGCTCATCTCTGAACTCTCGAAATCTTATAGAACTCTGGTAAACAGTCAAAAGGCTCAAAGACAAATATTTTCTCGCATCCCTCCTATTAAAATTTAAAATGAAAACTTTTACATTGGGAATAACTAACAAATCACCAATCTTTTAGCTGAATATCATGTCCAAATTAGCTCTAATACAATTCTTCCTTCAGATTTTAACGTAGAGTCTATTTCTTATTCTATAATTCTTCACACATTAACTCCTCCCTCAATGAACCTTTAACCCTTAACGAAATCTTATCAGCTGTTAACAAAACTAAAAACTCCGCCCCTGGCAAAGATCTTTTAATCTGCCCATTTTTCTACCACCTTCTTCCAGAGTCCCTTGAGGTACTGCTTCAAATCTTTAATCAGTTGTAGATCTCATCAAAAACTCCTCCTATTTGGAACACCTCTATCATTATTCTCATTCTTAAATATGGCCAAAATCCCCACTTTTCTTCTTCATACCGTCCCATAAGTCTTACTTCTGTAGCTTCTTAAATTTTTGAAGCCCTCCTTAATAATAGAATCTTAACCGCCGTACTATTGATAACATCCTTCTCATCTCCAAAGCATTTGATATGGCAAACAGAGCCTCTGTAGAAATCTAAGCCCAACTGTTAGGTATATTAGGTTTAGCACTTAACTGGATCCACAACTTTTTATCAAACCGAAATTTTCTAGTTAAAGCTAATAATACCTTATCCAATCCTCACAGTGCAGAGAATGGAGTACCTCAAGGGCGTATTTTCAACATCTTATAAATGTTATTCTCATTCCTACTTCTGCTACTGTATATGCTGATGATATTACCATCTAGGTTACTGGCAAATTATCCTATAAATTAACCAAATCCCTACAAGCACATTTGAATAGCATTGACAAATGTGCCTCTAAATGGGGAGTCATATTGTCTCCATCAAAATCCAAAGTTGTTCATTTTGGTAAAGCTGACAACACTGCCACTTTCTTCATTGATAATAAACCCATCCCAAAACATGATTCCGTTAAATCTTTAGGTATCATTCTTGATAAAGGTCTTACCTGGAGGGAACACACGCAGCACACAGTTACAAAATGTCAGAAGGTCACCAAACAAGCAGACATCCTGCAAAATACACAAAACCCATTCTTTGCAACATATCCTTTATGGACCCCACCATAATCACTGCATCTAAAACAACCCTCCTCAAATTAGAGAAAACACAATCAGCCACGCTCGGAGTCGTTACTAGAACAGACCAATCTACGTCTACAAATTCCTTTCAGGTATCCACTGGTTTTCCACCCATTCCTCTCCAAATACTCACAATCATCCTTAGATATCAAACAAGAGCTGCCACATACAATCTCCCCACCCAATTCATTTTCAAAGAACCCTGGTACTCTTACACTTCTAGACAAAGTAAAACTATCAGTCATCCATCTCACCATCCCTTTCTCACAACATCTTCCTATAATATCCTCTGAGTCTTCCTGTTCTATTCCTCTTCGGCAAATTTCTAACCCTATTATCAATACCGAAAAAATATCTCATGACAATCCATTATTTAACAAATCTCTGGCGCTTGATTTCATTGACAACCTACCAGCCAATTCCACCAACATCTATACAGATGGTTCCAAAAATAATGTCAGCACTTCCTTTGCTCTAACTATTCCGTCCATTCAATGCACCAAATCTACCCGAATTCAGCCCTTCTTTTCTATCTTTACAGCTGAAGCACTAGCTATTATCAATGCCTTCATTTAAATTTCATCAACCCCATAATTTTCACAGATTTTCTATCAGTCATTACAGCTTTTAAAGGTAAATTCCTTAATTTCTTCATCAAAGAAATCCAATATATTTTCTCCTTAATTTCTTACGCAATCACATACTGATCCCTTTAGTCAACCCATTTCTCTCGATCTAAACACTCACTATCTACTCATTAAGGATCTTATCGCCAAAACCAGGCAACAATATTGGAGCTCATCAAACTCTTCATATAAACTAATCAAACCTACAATAGATTTTAAACCCTAAATATTTCATCCAAAATCTCTTTCAGACCAAATCCTAACCTCAATAGCATTGAGTAACCCCCCTCTCAATTTCTATAAAGCTAAACATAATAACAACCAAAATCTAAACTGTACTTTCTGCCATTCTCCCGAAAACATTTATATGTTTGTATTCCCGAAATAGCATTCCCAGCGCATTCCTCTCATAAGCAAACTTAAACAAGCCAAATACTTCCTAAACATTAAAAATCCTTTTTGCTCAAATATGATCAAAACTACCATTACATTATTCTCACTACCAAACGTTTTGTTATCAACAACTAACTTGGTATCGCTACTTTCCTCCCGCTTTAATTGTTGATCTATCAAATTGGTATTTTTCATCCTCTTCCCAGCATCTCTGCACTTAGTTTTCTTCCGTCCCTCCTTAATTTGTCTCTATTTATGTACCCCCATGCACATCCAACATGGGATTTTTAGGGCTTCTTTTATTCTTACTTTAATGCAATGGAGTAACCCCGGTGCGTGAAATCTTCTTAGTTGCACTTTCCTACACCCTTGTAAAGTGCACTTCATTTGTTGTTTCTGTTCCTTTTATTTTGATTAATTAAACAAAAAGGGGCCCATTTACAGCTCGTATCTTATCTGCTCTTACATCACAAAAATAACCCTTCAATATGGTCAACTTTGTTATTTGTCCTGTGTTAACCATAACCATTCCACCGTTTTCGCTGTTAGATGTCGCTGTAGATGGCCAAAAGAAGCCAAACAGCGTTAAATTTGGAATCAACAACAACAATAACAACAGCTCTCTATAGGAACCAGGAGGACAGAACGCCTGCAGGAAGAAACCAACAGCCAGGGCGTGGTCAAGCGTGGGAGTACTCGTGATCGTTTTGGACATTAAATGATAATGTTTTACCAGTTTCGAATTGGTTTTTTGTTATCAATCCTGACAGAAGCAAACATTCAAAAATAGTACAAATTGCTTTTCCCTATTAAAACAATGCATGAAAAAATATAAACTTTCGCACTGTTATGCCATTCTTGAATTAAAATCACTGACCGTCTTAGAGATAATGTAACAACCCTGTCAGTTACTTGGCAATGAACAACTTCATTGTGCAATTTTGGTGATTGAATTATTTTTCCTAAAGTAGTTTAATATTAAAAAACATACCAGACAATAGCTAACTAATTATACTGCAATTGCCTACAAAAAGCTGATATTGTCCAATTTGTATGTGTTTGAAATTTTATGCGGTGTGCCGGTTTATTGATACGTCTATTCATGTTCGTATTTACCTAAGGTCCTACATCATGCGTCTATCACAACGAATTAGGTCTTTACACCCGGCAGATTCTGGTTTTATAATCTGGGGATGTATTTAGTTTTGTGATTGAACCATACGGTAATAACCTAGCGTATTCAATGTCACTCGTTTGTACATAAGTAAAATACCAAGGTGTGGGTAGATGTAGATGTAAATCATTGTGGGAGACAATTCTTCGCTTACCAATAATAACTATGATATGTAACATTTCGATCGTTAAAATGCTCTGCCAATATTGCCAGGATACTGCTATTACAGAGACAGCATAACTATATCTGCGCCCACTGCAGACGATGTTCAAATTGTGTATTTTATTGAAGCAAAAGTTAACCAATTCACTCAATGCCGTTATAAAGCAAGTGGTTTGTGTACAAATCGACCTCAATAGCGTCGCTTAGACCAGTCAATGGTGGCATAAACAGCGGTTAGTGGATCGGAACATTGTTTTGCAGGATAATATTATCGTACGTTGAACAAATTATCCTCACAACATTTCAATATGGAATATATAACATACTGCTATTCGGACGGAATATGTATTTTTGGGACCGCAAAAGCATATAGGTGTGCGACAGCATATAGCTCATATAGATCAGTATAAATGGTCCAGTGAAACTTGAAGTGTGTTTTCATTTATCATTTGTCATTAACAGTAATCATCAGTTATTTTGATGATAGATCCGCACACACTCCACTGACCACTTTCAAAACACACACATAACTCTCCCATATAAGTTCTCATATCTACAAGTGCTGCTACGAGCTCTCAGATAGCACAGATGCATTTCTGTTTATGTAACAAGTACCTGCGATTGTGCTGCTATCACCTGTGACCCTATGTTAACTAGCATGGCAGCAAAACTCGTTAATGATGCAATTAGAGGCCATCATGGGCACCATAACAACAGTCCTCCTTAGATATATCGTCGTAAATATATTTCAATCTGGATTTGTGTTGTTGCTTTTGCTTTGATTGTTAAGCAAACACGAAAATTGTGTTGACAATAAATCAATCGATTACAGACCAACATCCACCGACAATCTCATGATTTCACTTACCATCCAATAGATGTGTTCCGCTGCATTAATTTCCCGAACGTTTGTCTGCCAACTCTCTGATCCAAAAGTGGAGGTATCGATTCCCAATAAAGACTTTTTTCATCTTATTTGTTTTATCGGACTACAAGTTTGGCTGAAATAGTCTCAAAGATTGGGTTATTTTTTGCCGATGATCATTCTGTTCTATTCACAAATGTTTATAGTTGCCCGAGTTTGCATCCTGTTTAAGCTTCCAGATATAAATAAAATAATGTCCTACGTCACAAGTGATGTACTTGATATGTAACTGCGCATCAATTATATATTATTGAAAGCGATGTGTGTACGTGTGTGTGGCTGTGTGATGGTGTGCGTGAATCTGAGTTTATATCAATCTGCACTTTCCAAATTACGGGGTCACGCAGTAAATAATAGGGGGCCCACAGCAGCGGTTAGATTGGGATTACTGTAAAAATTAGAATTGCGTCGTGTTGGGAATTAGGGTGGGGCCGCGGCTGGTTTTTAATGAACCCGTCATCAACTGATGCATTAGGCAAGTGTCAACTCCAGGCCATCTGCTAGTAAACCCCGAACCAAACAAAATGGCCAGCATCTGATGGTTTATTGGTAATATCGACTTAAATCACTATTGGTGAAGTTGTGATAATATAATCAACAGATTGCCCTTTTACGTCTAGACTGTGTCAAGGGGCACGAAACAGATGAGTTTAACACATTAGGGTAATGTTAATTGCAGAGAGACAAGAGCCCGATTTATGGCTGTAAACTTTGTTGGTCGCATCTAAAGGTAACGCTATCCACTTATTTAAATAGTCGTACATAGTCATAAAAGACATGCCGACAGTAAGTTCTAAGGTGAATTGTGATCAAAAAGCAATTTTAACATGACCCACGTAATGGACCGTCATGTGCAAACCCAATACCTGAAGTTGAATAACTTGACCACATAGGAATAGCTAGATATCTTAGAAGTTTTGACAGCCAATACAACCAAGATGCATCACCCACATAAAATTCTTGTATCTATGGTAATATATCTGACACCAGCTGAGCTAGACTGAATCTCTGGGCGTGCTTTAGCATTCTGTTGGACGTCTACAACTCTGGATATAACCACCACATAGTACGTTTCACTGCGATGAAGCAATAGGTATCGGTAGAGATCAATAAAAGTAATGCTTAGATCCAAAGGGTCCCACATAACAAAATAAATAATAGTTTATCGCCAAGTCTTGTAATCAACGTATTATAACTGCAGAACTCTTAAGCTATTCTGTCTTCATTGATAAGAAGTCCATTAGATTGCGCTACAAAATAGCATTCTGTTCAACTGTGAGAAACTACTACTAGAGATTGCACTCAACCAGTAGCACATCCTGCTGAAACAAACCTCTTTACATTGAAAAATGCTCGTAGGACCCCAATTTATGAATTCATTCATGATACTTTCAACTCAATCAGAAACTTGCAATCGACGGTCAGATGCGTCTAATTTAGTATGTACCTATGCGGTGTATATTAGACTTTTAATGAGATTAACAACGTTGTTTACGTTTAACTCTTCAATATTCGAAATGTATAAATGTGATAAGGGACGTAATTGCAATACCATCATGCTTAGTATACACGGAAATAACTGTTCGGCGAGGGCTGCTTGGAAAACGCTTTTTTGCAAACAACAGGTGGCCTATTCAATCAATTGGACCAGCATATCCCTTGTGGAATATCATCGTCAATAGAAGTTTT
>CM067345.1:11484631-11487131 GCA_034190875.2 Urechis unicinctus | reverse complement strand
GCGCTAATTTGTAAAGGAATTAAACGAGGGTTCGTTTGAAGAATTTCGTAGTAGTTTCAAGGAACAGGATATCTCAATGTGGAATCGTTTTGGCTTCAAAAGGTTTCTTACGACAACAATTGACGCAAGTAACCCTAATATCGCTCACCGCGTGTTCGACGTGTATTTTTGAATTCATAGAGATAAAAAAAATTACCGAGAATAAAGTTTGCTGGTCAAAGTCATATAATATCATTTTCTCACTAGTAGATTAATACAACTTTTAGAGTACACCATTGCATATCGAGTATAGTGACCAAACTTCGTGTAACGGGTGTGCTAGTTCATTAACCCTTTACAAATTTTACAAGCTGGCCTAAACAGGCTGAAGGTTTTCGGCCAGCTTGTAATATTTGTTCTTTGAGCAAATATATTAAGCTGCACTTGATTATTTAAAATTCAACTTCCATTGACGTTTCTACTTTTTCGAAATCTCACACTCATTTAAGGTTACGGCTTTTATTAAGCTTAAACTCATCTTTTACTTCAAATAGGAAATACCGGACATGGTTTATCACAGTTTATCAATATCACTAAGCATCATCTCATGACGAGATTAATTGTAGTTTGAGCCTTGAAGACATGTTTAACGTGATGCTGATTAATATTTGATAATTCCAATAACTATTTTTCAATTAACAGGTAGATGACCCTACCTCCATTATTGCCAACCATTGCATCTTTCCATATCATTTAGTCCGTTATATATTTTACCAAATAGTTACTTGTGCAGGTAAAGAAGCTGTTGGATGACGCCAACCATGACTGGGCCCCTTTCCATATTCTTGGACATAAAGTATCTGATTCTGGAGAGAGAAACCACAGACACCAGAAACTATAAGAGGCTGTTGGAACACTTTTTTTAAAGAAAAGGAAAGCTGTGTTAAGCACCGAGTCTCACAACATCAGAATTATTTGTATAAAGAATCCTTCAAATAAAAATATCACATTTCTCTTTTCAAAATACAAATATTTTGGGTCTAAACCTTATATCAAAATGATGATTTGGGTTCAGATGTTTGGTGCCAGCACTCACTCAAATTGTCAAGCTCATCCGCAGAAACATCTTCGAGGCAGATAGGTCTATAGCTGTATCATTCTATAGCATAGCATTTTCCTTTTTGACTTGGTAGATGTAAAGTAAATGTCACACACTGTACGTTGACTTACTCACAGACTGCGGCATGAGCCAGCACGCCTTTTTGATGGCGTCGACAAGGAAATGAACAGCAGCCACTTGAGTGCAAGTACCTATTCATAGTTGACTCTCAGGATATTGCCACACTACTCAACAATGATCAGTGGTCTGACTGGCGGTACATTTCAGCTTTGTGAAATGTGATATCTCAGATCAGTGACTATGGATATAAGAAGCTTATAAAAATTATTATAAAGTTAACCGTAACAGTAATCATGTGATAAAAATGGCAGGGTAAAAGACAATAAAACCAAAAAATATTGCTCAATCGACACTCATTATTTCTCATTGGAAATGACAATTCGTATTGTTCTATTATAATGTATTAACTGCTTTGTCAACTTCACTCACTCCTCCAATATTAAGGGTTGTATTTGACTGATTGAAGCGAAAGCCTACATTCCTCACCCATCCATTGGTAAACTGATTCCGAGCCTCCAGGCATTTGTCCTTTGAAGGCTTTCATTTCCTCTGGCGATAGAGCTGGTTTGGGAGAACAGTTCACAACATCTGCGTAGTTTATTTCTGGAAATAAGCTGGGTTGAGACGAATGTTGATGCGTGACGTCAGTGGAAAGCCTCTATACTAATCTAGTCCACAAAATTACATTATATTGACGTATCTTAACAATAATAACGGTTCTTAATTGTAATCCAGAAGAAATATAACGACCAAATAGCCCCCGCCCCCCTATATCCATGGCAACCATTTTGCGATTGTGTTTACGCCATTTTGTTTCTAAGAAAATAAGACAAAATTTGGAATTTTGAGATAATGTTCCGGCAAATATGCTAAGGTAGCAAGGTATTTTCATCTTTATCATATTCATCGCCAAAGCATTTAATTTGGGATCAGCCATGGCTTTTTATAATTCTGAACCAAATAAAACTTAAATTGACATAGACGCCTAGTGAAATTTAAAGAAGGGATAATTTCCCGCCATTTAAGGCAACACTGCATGAAACAAAAAATCAAATTGGAATTGTGTTACTTAACATCGAATAATCATTCAAGAGAATAATAATTCGTTTTTTTAGCATAAAATGGGAAGTTACAGGCGTATGGGTATTAGAACAATGGATATTTGAGGATTCCTTTGGGGGAAAAAACAATCGCGCGAATTGAACAATGGAATTCATCATTGGTATTGTTCATTCGTAAAAAACGTAAGATGACTTATTATCAGATCTGAAAGAAGGCCATGACAAACCTTCTGTCCGAAGCATTATTTGCACATCAAAATTATTCCACGTCCATAAATTT
>CM067345.1:11457896-11484531 GCA_034190875.2 Urechis unicinctus | reverse complement strand
GTTTGAGTAGCGGTCCACAATTATGAGATCGAGGGCGCCCTTGTGTCTGAAGTAGCAGGCGCACATAGCCTGGAACGTGTACACAGGCATGATTCGCAGAGTGGTCGGTGCGCTTGATTTTCAGTGCGTCATGCGTTGGCAGGGTTCACAATCCGAGCCGCTTATAAATCTGCAATTGTGTCCGGCAAGAAAACAAGCCTCCGTGCATGCAGTTACCAAGAGCGGTCAGCACGTCTCGCCCGAGTGGCATGGGGACGATGACCCGGTCTATGATATCGTTACACTATCTGATGTGGATAGTTCGTACCGGAACTGGTGGTAAACGCGGGTATGCTGTGTACAATGAGTTCTGTGGGGTGGGGGGGGGGGGGGGGGGGGGGGGGGGCTGATGGCATGCTACCTATCATCACAGGGCATGCAAGTTGCTAGGCAAGGCACTCGCTCCGGGTGTTTTGATGAGCTGATGCCACCTTAGGGGCGATGGGTCGCATGGCAGAATCGTTAAGGATATAAGCAAATAGGCGCATTCTAGCAGTGCAGACAAGGGACAGTTAAAAAACATACATTTTCATATCCATAAATGTTTTAACATCAATCTTGCCAAGAGTACAACATACTCCTTTATTAACAAGATAAACGAAGTAGAACACAACTTTTGTTGGCAATATTTGGTATTATCGCGTCAGTCAGATCAAGTGTGATGCGTTTGCTGTCAGAATAAAATACAGAACTCTTCGGGCGGAGTCGAACGACTGATAAAATACTAAAACTATTTTCGCCGCTCGGATCAGCGCAAAGTATACGATCTCAAGGATCTTTGTTTAACTGGAAAGAAGTTATCCGATCGAAAATAGGAAAACGAAACTAAACCCATTTTCCATTTTGGTTTTTCGGTTAATGAAATCGAATATCGGGAAACGAAAATGGAATGTATACCTATTTTCTATAAGTGTATGCAAAATAACAAAATCGAAAATGGGTTGCCTACCCATTTTCCAAATGTGTTCGTAAAAATGCAAATATGGAAAATGGGTTGTTCACCCAGTCTCCATTTATATTTGTGAAATGGAAAAACGAATATACCTTGATTTCCTATGATTCATCCAGTTCAGAAGTCAATACAAGCGTCTGGCCTGGCCTGAGCAGTTGGCGGATTGGAAGCATGTGTTCATCCATGTTGAGCGCGTACGAGACTTTGTTGACCAGTCCTGCCCATGAACGGGCGTCATTTTTGCTCCAGGGTTCTTTGAAGACCTTTTAGATATTCGGGGCATGGGCGGACTCTATCCAGTGTGATGGTGAACCCACTTTTGGGCTACTGAAGGCGCACTTTTCTGGGTTAAATGTAACGCCATATGACCGCCAATGTCTTGCCAATCTACTGCTACTGCTTGTTGTCTGCGATTGAGTCGTCCCATACTAGCGTGTCATCGATCCATTTCGTCTTGTCTTTGTAGTGTTCTATGATCACGTCATAATGCTTATAACATACATGAGTGAGAAATACGAGGTGTACGGGGATTGTTTATTATTTTCTAATTTTATATCTTTTGAGAATAAAAATATTGCATCAACCAAAAATTACGAATGTCCCCCGAAGGATGATATTTCTAGCAAGTCCCCCAAAGGATGGTTTTATCAGCCTTTGGGGGACATTTTTGTTATATCAGTTATATATGTTTCTCGGTACCATTTTATTTGCCTATAAAGGCAAATTTGGTATCATCATTCGGAAATACATATGTTTCAGACTAGAAAAAGGCAAAAAAACCCAAAAATAACAAATGTCCCCCAAAGGATGGATTTTTACATAAACATTGTTGAGGTCACTTCGGGGGACAACCTTTGGGGGACATTTTTGTATATCAGTATTATATATTTTTTTGGACTTTGTTATACTCTTAAATTAAATATTTGAATAAATACGTTACAAGAAACAAAGGTTTAAATAACAAAAAATGTAAAATAACTACAATAACGAATGTAAAGGCCGGTTTTTCTAGCAAGTCCCCCAAAGGATGGATTTGTTAGTATTAGATATATATATGTATAACGTATATATAAATATGTATATATATAATATATATATATAGGATATATATACACATAATAATAGATTTTTATATTATATATATACAAATATACATAAAAATAGGATATTTATATAAAGACATTATATTTATGATATATATATATATATATATATATATATATATATATATATATATATATGTGTGTGTGTGTGTGTGTGTGTGTGTGTTTGTAATGAACGAAAACATTACATTTATGTGCTATTAGAAAAAGGTCAAGATAAAGGCGTTACCATTGATTGGAATCAACGTCATTCTGAGATACACAAAAAGTTTTTCAGGTTATAGGAAATTTGTCACGTCTCTAGTGTGTAGACGTGGAAATGTGGTAGTTTCTGTGAGGTGAATTGAATGTATATACATCTGGACTGGCAAATCAAGAGACAATCGGGAAGATTCCTAGATGAGATAAGCAACTAAAGCACGTGACGTTTGATTAATACTCCACCATTTCCCAGAAAAAATGACAACGTTTGTAGTAACAGAAATGTCGAAAGGATACTGTGAACCATTGCATAGATCAATACCGTCACGAAGACAGATATAAAAGACATACAGTCGGAAGCAATGCAATGATTGAAACAACTACGAACAGTGAAAAATGAGGCGTTCCGATGTCGTTTATTTACTAAGGCATGCATGCAATGTCAATAAATCCAAATATATTCATGTACTTCGGGAGATATTGGGTTGCGCGTTAACCTGGCATTTCGCAGTGCATGAAGATAATGGGGGTGTTCTGATGAGTTAATTTAACTATGAGATATAGCATTAGCTAAGATAATGAAATAATATAGCTCTGAACCTGTGGTATTCTGTTCGGAAACCGATGAATAAATGAGGGTTGGATTAGGACAAATGGAGCTTGGTTTCTCATTTGCTATTTTTAATCTAACACACCTTAAAGCAAGGCTATTGTACTGATAATGCAGGGTCATATCTCTGGTGATATATACTGAAATTATATATCAAAATGTATTCTATATCGAAACCTGAGGGGACATACTTGCTTATAACGCTCACGTTTGGTGTTATATTTCAACTGTGAAGCGGACATATTCATCTATTTTGTATCACAGTTTTGACGATTCAAGCAACATCAGTATTTTATCTTCGTGGCTGCAAGTTTCACAGATACAATATAGTCGATCAATTTAAAGACTACACCCAAGTACCCAATAAAATTGATCTGATGCATTACAAATATTTATATTGCACAGTAAATTGGAGATACGATAATGGCTTCCTATTTCAGAAGGAGTGCCAGAATATTGCGTCGCTGAATAATACATTAGGTCTTACTTCACTATTGGCACACTATTGGCAAAGCAAATAATAGTTTTTGCTCTCGCTCCTATTTCCGACATATGTCAACTTTAGTCATATGGAGATTGTGTGGACTTATCTTGTCTTAGTTACATAACGGCCAGTATAATATGTCTGCTTTATTACAGTCACACGAATGTGGCCGTGAAAGTATATGAGACGTTTATCAAAGTAACACGATATTGCAAGTCGTTCATCTGTCGTGTTTGCCTCACTTTCAAATTTTTACATGTCCGTTCATTCCCTGGTGGTTCTCTTTGATGCTTGGTCACCAGTGTCACATGCCAGCATATCTGTGTTAATCCCTTAACTCAGTCTGTCCCAGAGGGATACTACAAAAGATATTTACAGTTGCTTGTACATCTAAAACCTAGCAATCAGAACAATTTCAAGGGATATTTGGATTTCAACATAGTTTCATAATACTAAGATGTCTGATAGCAATATATGTCGGTTTGCATGCAATAATGGCTAATTTGCAAATAAAGATGCAAGTATGCAAAAGTAAACCTGTTTGGTTCCAAAGATGAAGCTTCTTTCAACATCAGAGACGAATTAATCTGTAGTGACAACATAACTAGGTCGCATATGCCGACATTAGTTCAAAATGAATCGCTCAAGTCAGCACTAGTTTGGACCAAATATATTTTGTTGTCATTAAGGACGAATCGGATGAAATATCGCTGTATATATATATATAAATATAGCATATATATATATATATATAGGATATCGGAGAGATATATCGCTATATATATATATATATATATATATATATATATATATATATATATGTGTGTATGTGTGTATATATATATATGTGTGTGTGTGTGTGTGTGTGTGTGTGTGTGTGTGTGTGTATGTGTGTATGTGTGTGTGTGTGTGTGTGTGTGTGTGTGTGTGTGTGTGTGTGTGCTGGTTTATTATCCATTATCTCTCACTCTAAGGAAATCGCCAACTCTCGGCGCCACACGTCACATAAGCATTCTTTGAATAATAATGTGTTGGCCATAACTACACGGCGCAGCAACTGTCACAACCGCAATAGAAAATATGACAAACATTTGGCGACGTCAATCATCAATGATTAATCAGTCCAAACATCTTGCCAACTGTCCATCATTTTCCATTCATTTTGTCAATATGTCCATCGATACGTTTGTCGTTGCTCTTGTTACCGATACAACCATTGAGGGCTGCCTCTATTGCCATTTGGACGTCAAGCACCATAGTCTGGATACTATGAGCAGCTAAACCGAAGGTTTGACTAATATGATGTCGTATATTCCATGGGTTGTTATTGAGGTTCCGCAATTACACCAGATAGAATTTCTGTTATTTGTGCCATAGATCATTGTCAGTATCACTGGCTTTGCATCTTGCTTGGGCGTTTTAACGATTCGTATCGTTTATGGTACATTTAGTTGGCAAATATGATGATTGCTAATGGTATTGCTGCTTCTTCAAGGAATGTTGCTCTATTATTAGGCCAGTATATTTATCAAACATTAATCTTTAGCAGGGAGTACGATGTTGGTAATTTTCAACAAGTACCACTGTGCTACTACACTGTACAGCTAATCATTTGGCTTTATTATCCCCATTTAGTATATCTATATCATTGAACAATACATAAAGAAAGCGGAAGTGCCTTTGCATCTAAGTAGAGCGTGATAATGAAAGTTGTATCATAAGGATTGCCTTTGGTTGCTCTCATGTTTGTCTGAACCGTTAAATTGATTGTTTGGCAACTGTTCCTGATTGCCTTCTGTAGTACAATTCTCAATCGTACCAATATGATAGTTAATGGCAGGCAAACCCATTATGCGGGCAGTCAAAATACCTGAACTTACATACAACTAAGATGGCAATAAAATTCTTGTACTTGCAACGAGTTCATCGTTAATTGTGTTTTTTCAGATATAGCGGTGCACGATTTATTACATTGCTTGCTTGAATATATTGATGCAATATGCTTATATGGTTGTCGATGCTTTTCTTTTAAAATAAGGCATATTTGTTGATAGGATCCGATTTGCTTTTGAAACATTGGTTACCTCTTAATTATACAAAAATATGTTGGATGCCACCATGGGTTATAAACACAACAAAACCATGTCACTGCGGTAGAAGGGCCAAAGCAGCATAAAACATAATGCAACAAATAATTCTCCTGCCACCCTTCCCAGGAGCCAACACCCGAATGCCACAGAGAAATGCGTCCAACAATAAGGTGTCATATTTCGGTATGATATCCAATCTGATTAGGATAGTTGTCTTTAATAAACCAGCATTGAGGTAGTGTTCACAATTGATCAATCCATGTATAATCCAACACCACTTGTGATACCGCATATGCCTTGCATAAACTTGGATAGTTCCAGCCAAATGGCTTACTTTCCGCAGCTGTAGATACATTACGCACCCTTGCTGGTTATACATATACAGCGACATGGAATACAATTCATAGAGGTAAGTAGAATAGACTAGCAGGCATCAGGTCGTGATGGTCAGTCTGGCAACTAATGTATTTGCAGTTTTGGAGCTTGAATCTGCACATGGAGCACATACGATCAACAATGTCTGTATCTACCCCAGGAGTTGCAAACACTGAAAACATGGGACAGCATAGGCGAGGAGCGTTAAGCAGATGGTGAACACTCGCTGTTAACAGTCAACATGGCTACAGTACAATAGACTCAAGTTATTATCATCAGCAAACCGCGCTACGTATCACAGCTTTTATTACAGTTTGTGGAGGAGCCTCGATGACACAGTAAATGACGATTTTATCCCTTTATATGTCTCTTTTATGAACTATGATAAATAGTGTTTAAAGTGCTCCACAACGTTGTTTTACACGAAAGTGTATCTTACTAATAACTGTGGATATGGAAATTTATATCAATGTAGCGGCCCTCTCAAATATATTCACTTTTCACAACTAACACTGGCCCTTAGATTTTTTTCAATTACTATTCAGACACTGGCGCACCCACTCAAGCCTGCAACCAATGCATGTCGGCATCAGCTCCGGACAACTCCAAAACGAAGCAAAGCAACCTTTCTTGATTCGTGAGTTCGGACATAATGAAATCTGATCATTTCACATCTGAAAACTCGGATCGTGCACATAACGCTAGTTTTAAGTAGCTGTGTTTCTGATGTTCCAAATGGTAAGTTATGTGTTCTGTTCCAAAATCAACAAAACAACAATTTCAGTCAAAAAATCGAATGTCCCATAACAACTGGTTGTTTTGTTTTTGCCTGAATAGTCGCTTTCGAGTGTATACATATATATATATACTGGGGAGGTCAATTATGTATGAGAGACACAAAATACCTCATAGCAGATATAGGAACATGTTCTATATTAAGAGTGTCTTCATATTTGCTAAATTCATTGATTACCTCACGCTTTGCTTCCAGCAGCTCCATGATAATGCTTTAAGGCTGGTGAAGCAAATAATGGAGGCTTTTATGCTCGTTGCACAAATCACAATTCGCAGGAAGGCTTACTGCTTTTCTATTTGTTTACGACAAATTAGCTGATGAGGTTTCGTTACAATGTAGTACTTGGCGGCAACTGGTTAAAAGACTAGCTGTTACACAGCATTGTTGATGCATTTTGTCTGCCTTTTCTTTGCAGTAGTTGCTCTCATTTTGTAACACACGTCACGCTATCACATTTGAATACAGAAATATATTGTCTTTGACCAGATATGTATCTAAGCTATAATATGAGCTCCAGCAATATATTCAAATGTATGCGACTAAACAATCAAAGCCCCCATAAATTTCCAAAAAACACATAACAACGACGATCATTGCTAGGCCTTCTAATAAACAGTTCGACTTGTGGAATGGCCCTTGGAAGATTTTGATTGGGCTTGGGGTGGTGCGAGGAGAGGGCGACTGAAGAGTCTTCTTTAACATCCTCTTCAATGCGCATGGTATTCAACACAGAGGTTGTTCTATGCCAAGTATATGCTTTCGATTAACTATCTCTGTTACATAAAAATTTGGGTGGACATGAATAAACTGGGCCGCATAGCTATTATATTACGCAATTATAAGTCGTTCACTGTTACAAGACGCATATTTCGGTGGTACATGGAAATGTTCAGGCACCTACATGCTCTTCGCACACAGCAGTTTGGTTTCATTATGCGGAAGTTATTGCTGGGAAAAGGAACAAGGGTCATTGCAATATTCAAACCACTAAGTTTGCACTTCGAATCAGATTAAGTCACATCAACTCGTTAAATACGGCGCCCTCATAGAGACGTTATTTTGATGAGAAAAATCCCTCATACAGTGCATGTAAATATGCTTCTTTGAATATTAATTTGGTCACAGCCCCATCTCAAAAGGTATATTCTCTGAATAGCATTTATTATGGCAAAAAACAGGTCCTCATTGATAAAAATAACAATTTGTGCTGCACAACACATAGTTCAGCAACATGAACCATTATCAAATTAGACACATCATGGAATTCGCATGTTCTATGCGATATGAAACGACCAGATAGAAGGACTGGAAGTCATTTGGTGCATATTTGCCTCAATCGGATTAGATAGAAATTGTAGCGATTTTAATGTGGGTTTTAAGCAATGGGAATTGCCAAGGAAGTATTTAAACAGGTCAATTGTTTTGCGCAGCGCTCGTTTATTATAGCGTTTGCTCTGATTGTATACGACTAATCTCAAGACAAGGATGAAATATGTTTCTACAAATGTAACACGCCATATTGCCAGACAAAAGCTTTAAAACCTAATGCCATGTCTCCACTGAAGCGTCTGGTACTCATTAACTGTTATTACTCTTCGTGCTACAACCTTGCCCCTTTATAGTTCATATACGAAAACGACAGTGTTAATACCCGAAACTCTATTCCATACTCATACTTGCTACAACGAATATAGACTTTCAGTCTTATAGATAGACTGGTTGGTGTTATCTCGTTTTGTAAGTCTAAAAGCACAATCCACACAATCACAAAACGTGCGCTGGGGAACTTGTCATCATTAGTTTTGGAGACGCAGCGTCGACGCAGTATTACCGCTGCTTAAGGTTGATACCTAGTTGCCTATTCGGTGGACCACTTGGGAAAGTAATACCTTGCCATTTTCTGCGATGACTGCATATTTTATGCAATGCTGTGAGCTTCGCAACAGCTAAAATTGGTATGTAAAGCGTGCTATGGTACACCATGACATTGTATTGTATGAATATTCCTGAATAACCCTTACTTGCCCTACTCTGCCTAAGTCATTATATTCACTGACGAATGGTGCACCAAATTGCTGTCTATCACAATTGCGTAGCACAACAGAACTATATTTAAACCAGCACTCTTTATCGGAATATCTGTGAAACAAAGTGGGATAGTATAGCTTCTTCAGATAAATATAAGACCATTCAGACCCAAATAGAAAGAGACAAAGTGTAGCTCTAGATAGTAACACTGAATTATGAGAGGGGGTATTATTGTACTTGAGCATGCGGTGGATATTGATATCACGACTGCAACGTAAGCGTATTGCTAGACCGTTTTGTCGGCCTTTCGTAAACAGCGTGTAATCCTCCTTGACACTTCTGTCACACTTACACCACACTGAGTTGATAATGTTGCGGTAATGATCACAGACCTTAACGTCTGATAAGGTGACAGAGTAATATGAGAGAACTTGTGTACTCATGACCCCTTGCGGATACGTTTCACGTTAATGTTGCCGCTTTAATTGCCAGAAATGTGGAGTGAAAAAAGTGTATGGGTATGTTTTTCTTTAATGTAGACGTTTTAGTTTAAGCATAGCCTCCGCTTGTGCAGACATATTGTGTCATATTATCACGTTTGTTTTATACCATAATGTACGTTATCATCAAACATATGGTAGATCATTCGTGTAACCCGTTAGTCGTGGTTTTACGGACGCCTGTGAGGTATTTATTACGCCCCACTGAACTTTAAAAAGCAAGTCTTTATATCGGAATAGGTAAAGTATTTTAAAAATATTATGAAAAGCATGGTTTCGAGCTATTTTATTACCATATTGATACACATATATACGATCAAAGCATACGAAGAAGGTGCAGCACTGTCTGGTTTACCCCGGCAGATCCTTTCCTGTCTGGGTGTATGGTAAAGGACTGGGGCCTAAGGTTTAGGTGTTTTCAATCAGAGCAAAAAATATCAATAAATACAGTGAGTATATATCGTTAACCTGTTAGTGTTGTGTCTTAAACATCTCAATAAAACACTGCCCAGAATGTCTGTTGTCATCTTGTTATCAACTGTTTGTTTGCTCATATTTAAGAGAATTTTAAGAGAACAACCTGAATAATATCAGAAAAAGTTATGTAACTTCGCAACTCAACAAGTAATATTATCTATTTGTGATAAAATGTGTCTTAGTGACGACATTATTGTTAACATCTTTAGGGTAAACACAGCATCAGGAACTTGAGCACTTTGGGGACCTCATATTGGTTCATCAGTGTTCGACATTTGCAGCCGAGTCTCTGGTTCGAAAGGAAGGAGGTTCAGCTGGTTGAGCAATATCCGCTCGTGCAGCTCTTTCCTGATGGAAGAGAATCGAGGGAAAGTATACAGTAAGACTTGTCGAGATTGCATACATTGACTGCCTAGGCTATATAAGAAGCAATTTACGTAAGGACACAAGTGGCAATAATTACTATATGAACAAATGACTCCTTGGTCCAATATTCTTAAATGATTGCCAGGTCTATCCTATTGGTTAGGTAATACACAAGACTTTGTAGGGTCTTAGTAAGACATTTTTTGCGAATTTATGGTACCTTAAATCAGGCTAAATATGACCAAAATAATTATATTCGTTACGTTTTATTAGTAATGTCGTCCCGTTGATCATCTCTCTTCAAGTCTGCTGATCTGGTCTTCTTGGGGACGTATAGGGATGGTTCACATCCGCGTACACTTGGTGGAGCACCCGCACATTTATCTTTTACTTGAGGTGTAATGGCGGTGTAAAGTGAGTGCAGGGTAGACCTACCGGCTCATTGTTCCCTCATGCCCTTTACCTTTTCCATCCAATCCCGTATGTCACTTTTGGGGAATTCCTAGAAGTTGACCTCATCGGGGTTTTCATCGGGAGAAGGAACTGACAACTCAACCGAGGCGAAGTCACGTTTACAAGCACGTATTGTCTTGATATCATATCCGGCCACGACGACCGCGAAATATGCAATAATATATATATCTATATATTTTCGTATATACATATATATAAATATATATATATATATATATATATATATAAATATATATAGATATTTATATATAAAGATATATATATGTATATATGTATGTTTGTATGTATGCAAGCATGTATGTCTGTATATATGTATTTATGTAAGAATGTATTTACATATGTATGCAATATATGTTTGTATGTTTGTATGTATGCATGTATGTGTGTGTATGTATGAATGAAGGTTCCGTGCGAGGAAATTCTAAATGGTGGTTAGTGATGCCGTTTGTCGTAGTTTATCGGCGCCATAGAGGTCCTTTTTTGGTGCAATCGCAAGCTGGGTCGTCGGTATTGTATTATTTTGTTATCCCTCTGCATATACTGTCAATAATGCAATTTTGGCTCAATCCGCCGAAAGAACCGAGAGGTTTGCAATGTGACGGTGGGGCACGCAAAATTGCTTTTCATCGGTATAGCTGACCTATCATACCTTGTTTTTTCCTGGTCATGCTTCTGAGAAAAGGACTAACACATACTAAGTTGTTCTTCTTGTTGAATGTCTTAATTTGTGTGGGGTCACCGTACTGGCTTCTAATATACAGCCAGCAACGTGATAAGCATAAATCTTGTTCGGTTATTAACATGGCCCTTTGTTCAATCTTCAATACATCACTGGGCTCATGGCCGACGATAAATCTTTGCAAAGACGCCCATGAATGCGCCATCATTCATCATGGTTACATCGCTCAAAAAAGAAATGTTGCATCCCGTTGCATGTTAACGTCATGATCAGAATCTCCAATGTAATAAATGAATACGAAATGCATCGCGCCAGTGGATCGCCCACGGCCACTGGTGTGGTAATTCCCTCCGTATACGATTTATAGTATAGTTCTATGGAAAAGACCCTTTGCAAGCGGATTATATAGCACAGTATTGATGCATCCAAAACGCGCTCTTGGTGCACCGTTTGCAACTGAGCTACAAAGAGGCGTAGTACATAAATCATTTGTCTACTAGAAACAGAAACATGTTTTGCAAGGTTAGATCTAAAAAATCGTTTTCCTTCTGGTGATGATTCACATTGTGCAAGACACATCACGTACAATAACAATCTACAATTGATACTTGTAGTAATTGTGCTATAGATATTCCATTGGAAATTCTGTTGAAGATATGTATATCAGCACGTGATCGCGCTGATATCCCGTACTGGCGGTGGGTAGTGATGTGAACAAAATAAGCACAATAACGCAAAATAAGAACAGCGAATGGGCTATGTTTCCAATTACAACACTTGTCAGTTGGCTGTATGCATTCGTGTTTCTAGTAGATAAGTTTCATGACGTTATGGAAAACTCTAATTTATTCGTTTTACATTTCCATTTGGTAACATAATGATGGTATCAGCCAAATATAAGCGTATGCTACTGCCATGCTACTGGAAGTTTACTGCTTATTCTAACGGCCTTTGGTTGTAAAAACTGCACAATATTTGATACTTTGATGGCGACGTGTATGCAAGAGGAAACGCGGATGGTCCTCACTTTTATTTTTATTGTTCTATGCGATGCTGTTAAGCGCATTGAATCATATAAAATTTCTTCAATACTTATGTGCAAGTAAGGATTAAACGACATTATACACAACATTAAATCTAAGGTGCCAAAGACATGGGTTCATTATTCCGGATCCCCACACCGCAACCCTTAACGACAATTGATTCCGTGAGTATCAAGTCAACGTGGCGTTGGAAATCTATAATCAGGTATGCCATAATAAGGTGTCGCAGTTGATCAATTCAACCCCTTCTACCCCATTACTCACTTATCCATCGTTTGCCCATCCATTAATCCATCAATTCATCAGATGATTAATTTATCCATCTAATGGCAAGATGTTAATCCAGGCTTTGATTGCCGTGATGTTAAGATGTTCTCTTTATTGCATCTGCGTCTATCTTCCATTTAGTTGAGCTATCATCTCATTATTTGACATTAAAATGAAGATAGCACGACTCGAAGAAAGCTTTGTGCTCCTTTACATTGAATGACATATAATAAGCACCGGCGACAAAGAATTTCTACTCATTCGTTTTATTAGCGTGCTTACTGTATTTCTGACCATCATCGTGTCCAGTTCCTTGCGTGCTTACTGTATTTTTACAAGCAAATGCAATAATACAGCGTTGATGGAACAATCCTAGCAACTTGCATTATCTTGAGAAGAGGGGAGTGACAAAGGGATAACTCGACAAGCCATAAGTAGATCTAGTCGTAGATAACATGTAACTAACCAAACCTCTACTCACCAATCGTAAGTTACCAATTTTCTGCAAATATAGAATTTCCGCTTATTATACTATCCGATGTAGAACACGCTGTGTAATCAAAGCGTCTAATACATTTTCATGTATGAAAAGAAAGTTTTAAAGCGATAAGTAACGCATAAATGCATCTCCTTACTAATTTAATGTTAAGGTTTTTGTACTGACTTATCATTCCATTTCCGCTGATGGAAAGGTTAGCGGTAAAATGTATTGGGTCATAAGTAGCACGTGATCGAAATAATCTATAGACTGATTACTTAGAAATGAGGCATTAAATGAACGGCTAACAATGCTGTGATTGTCAGGTTTTGGTTTTGACCGCTTATCTGAAACGTGATCTTCTAAACCGACATGAGTTACACATTATGATGGACTTGTCCATCTACAATGCATATTTCCCACAATTCACTCGACCTGTCCCGTTTACGTTAATGTAAGAGCATCTGTCCCTTAGTGGCAGTCCCTGCTGTAACACAACGCTGACAGTTTTGATAAAAGCTGTGAGGCGCTGAAAACTGCTATTTCCATCAACAAATTAACTTCGTGAATTACATGTACACGTCAGGCTGCAGTCGTTATGAACGAGACTAACATATCCAAGGTGCAGCTCAGCACCCGTTATGATGACTGATGTGCCTATGATGTAATCCTAAAATATGACCATCAGATATGCATATTAATATCGACTGTATGCCTCAGCATATACCATTACAAAATACCTGGGGTGTTATGAAAGTTCATTGGTTCTCTTCTAGCTGTAAATATGTATTGCCGATCAATTGGAACTAATTTGATGCTTGTATTTGATATTCGATCCCTTCATCTACATCTGTTTTCTTATCCATCGACCATGTATTATCAACAGAAGTTCTGTCCTCATATGTTTCTTTCATGCACACTTAATGTAGCATAAATCATTGAGGTACCAATCAGTTTGTCTTTTAATTGACACACAATCTAAATCATACGCATAGGATAATTCCTCCTTCAATATGGCATTATCGCATATACTCTTCAATCGCTGCTGCAAGACTCTGTATATTTTTAGAAGCCTTCTATAACACATATGCAAAGCAAAGCTCGTAGCACAGATGTCTTTGGGCACGCAATCGTGAAGCGTGTCATATCGTTAACCATTTGGCCTCAGGTCAGACATTTATTTTGTTGGTCAGTTTGCTATATTTTACACCATCAGTGAGCATGGCCACTTTGCAATATTGTAAAGCACTTAACACTGACCTTGGCTGTATCATAGTGTGTTATTAAACACACGAATGGAGAACCTATCCTTTAACGATAAAACAAAACGGTAACGATATGATTTAGAAGATAGTGATGAAATGTACTCATGTTGACTATTACAAAGCGTATGATTAGAGAGTGATCACTTTGACACCAGCACAACATAAATATTTGAGAAAAGGGTTCACAAATAATCTGTATGGCAAATTTTAGAAAATTCACCAAAAAACGTTTATAATGTCCACAGGATCTATACCAAATCAAGCAATAACCCTGGCGTTTTCTTTTGATCTCGATATGAAATACATTGGTAAAATAGAGCCGCTGTTCATCCCGAACAATAAGCTATAGGCAAGGCTTGTGAGCTCAGGCGTCAAACCAACGATTCTTACACTTGTCTATACTCACTAAAGTTCAATATAAAACAATGCAAATCGAGCTTTACATGCAATCACACGCACGCTGAATCATGGAATGAATACGCGTTGACCACTGTCATAATATATCTGACAACACTTTTTGGAATATCAATAACAATTTTAGAACCTTGAGCAAATATTGGTTATTCATATTTGAAATTAAGCCTTGGATAGCAAATTGACTTGCCAATATAGATCATCCATCATTCCCTCACTCGGTTCTGTCAATAACGTCGTTGAGCCCGAAGCAAAAGGGCATCACTCAAAGCATTCTAGCGCACACAAAAGTTGTATAGAAGGCTCAGAGGATGACAAAATCTCGAGTAGACACGCTGCTCTTAAAACTGATATGCTACTCTGAAACCTTGCTAGACCTCTAACACATGAATCAGAGCAGAATATCGCTGCGTCACATGAGCACAGAGAAATCTGGCAGCTTCAATTCAAACATGAAACTAGCGAATAACACCAAAGACCATATCGCTACTGTTATAAAAGAGGCTGTCAGTATGCTAAAGGACTTAATAACTGCCGCTTGAATAGCACTTTATCACATACCCGCCCGCGGGAGGTCTGATAAACCACTATATAAACTCTTATGAAAAGGTTAATGTATTGAGCAAAATACCACATCTGAACGCTCATGTACAGCGTTGGTCTGCTAAAGCACACTTTGACAAAGTCTTACTACAGCCAGATAGCTTTGAAACACACATGGGATGTTACGGAAGTTCCACTGGTTAGTAATGTGTCGTATGGTTTATGCATCATTTGGCATCATCATTCACCGTTACATTACACACCGTTATGATCAACTACCACCACGTTGAATCAACGCATTGAAGCATTGACCATAATGGAATTAATTTGAGTAGAATAAAGAAGTCCTTATCACAGGCCTTCTGTATGATTTCTGTCCTATAAATAATACCAGTGCAATTAAAGAGGCTGTTAAGCCTCATATCAGGCACTCAATGATTATTTTGTCAATACATTACTAGCAGATGAACTCGAGAAGGTCCCGAGCAACCAAGCGAGTACCATCACTCAAGAGTCTCAGCTATGAGGAAAGACTGAGAAAACTAAAACTACCCACATTGGTATATAGACGAATAAATTGATACGTTCAAATATGTGAACGAAATACACGACACAGAGTCATGTCTATCCCTTTTCAACGAGAACGGCCGTTTAACGCAGACATAAATAATGCCATCTTTTAACTTGTGCCGCAAATTTAACTTTATCGAAAATCATGCTTTAAATATAAAACATGTCTATTTGACTAGAAATATATTCATGATGTACTCATTTAGTTGTTAACCACACGATTATTAGGTGTAAATAATAAAACGCTCTATAACTACCTTGCTATCGGTGTGTATACTTCCACTTAGATTACAAAACGTAGATTTCATCAAATCTTCATTATTGCGCAAAAAGTTGACCGACAAACCGCAAGGTTTCCATGGTTTGGTTGCCCAGTAGCTTGTTTGGCAACCTCGTTAAAAATTTGGGGCTGAACATACTTATTGGTTCTATTCGCATAATGGGTGGGTTATTTATAGATTCATTGACGTCATTCTTCAGTATATAGGTCAGTCATATGTTCTAAATTACTCATTTGTGGTCATTAATACTTCTTTTCCTGGAATAGTTACAGCCAAATTCAATCAAAGTCTTCTCTACCGTTATTTTAAAATTACAAAATAGCTTAAGTAGGTCCATCTATTGCTGACAACGAGGGATAGGGATGGATGGTGGCGTATTGAGTAAAGCATATTTGCAGCATAATCGACTCGAATAGTCCGAAATCGCCTTATTACCGAGCCATTCTGCTGCAAAACTGATATTTAGGCGCCCGTTAGACTCGATTCCTCTTTAATACCGTGAGAATAAAGGATACCCAATAGACATCACCTGGCGATACGGTGGCAAACAAATACGATTCAATACCAGTATAATTATTTAGGGGATGATCGCTGATGAAAAGTTACCAAGCCACGTCTTGTTTTGGTGGATGTCAACGATAACAACCTTCAGTGCTACCAACGTATTTTATCCTCACTATTGCGGAGGATTACTCACGGCTGGAATGCTAACCCCATTATAGGTTCCCAAACATTTACGACGAATTAGGGGGCAAGCTTTCGTTGTATATCTGCACATGGTCACTGATTGTTGCAATACTTGATGGGGTATTGCGGGTTTGGTGAATATTGAGTTTTTACTACGGAGTTTTAATACAACAGAATGCACACAATGATGTAGCCATTTTGAGAGATTTAGACGACCCACGGGATGCCATAGCCAAACGTTCATGTTCAGGGTAGCGCTCATGTGTTGACATTAACACAATGAAGTGACCCGCTAGGATCGTTTTAACTTTTACTTAGACGCCTTTTTTCACCCTCAATCAATAAACAGCCTGCTATTCTGGACACACGATCTGTAATTTCGCTTTCACCAAATTGCACTGCTTCAGGTTTTCGTTTGACAGAAAGGGCCAGAGCTTAAAGCATTTTCCGCCACGTGGCCGCTGTGCTGTAGTAACATGGAAAGCATTTTTCCATCCAGCCAGGCACATTTAATTAGGCATCAATCCACCTTTGATTGGATAATTCAATGATTGGACCTCGTGGCAAATTCATCTTGCACGGATCGTGATACACAGCTACTGTTCTGTATTATGTATAACACTCACACAGTAGCTGATATTCGATCCGTCATTCCTCTGGTACTGCAGAACTGGCGATAGCTTTGTTTAATAGTAACAGAACGAAACATTAAGAAGGCCTAAATGTTCCATACCAGTGTTTGTCAAAGGGAAATGCGATGCTTGAAATGGATTATATTGAAATTGATAGCCCAACTTCCAGATGTTAACGACGAATCAGGTCAAGAGGCTTTATTGTGTTGGTACTTACGGTGGCCGCCGATTATATAACTTAAGGATAAATTACCACATTTGCCACGCAAATGTTGCCTCGTAATTTGTGGAATTTGTTCGATCAAATGTACATTGTGATGGTCGAAGACGGAAATGTAGAAGTCTCGTAAGATACAACAATAAGGCTGGATCTCGGGGTAACACACGTGTGTTAACGCTTCTATAGTATACCCAACCTTGCATAACACATCCGACTTTTGTGAATAGGTAAGAATCTGAGACAGACATGCATTTGCTCTTTACATCAACATATTAGTGGTTCTGCAAGTGCAACCCGTGAAACAATATGGACATAATTAGACGATGTTTTAGATGAAACACAGAATGAGCTTATCATGCGTCGAGTACTTGAAGATCTTCCTTTTCAGTAGTCTGTGATGGGGACTGAGATGAGAGTAGATGAGTGCATGGTGACATTTTACATTGTGCGGAGGTCCAGCTAATATTCACTACCAATAATCATGAATCCAACGTAAAGTTTATTTAGTTTGTTAAAACTGCATCACAAACAACTTGCAAGTTGATTGTTAATTCTGACAAATATTCTAGCGGTAATCTTGTACATGTTATGTTTGCTTTAACTTCCGCATTACCATATATCTAAGACACTACCGTAGTGAGGGTAGCGTATTCTACCTTGCATGCGGCTCAAACAGTAATATCGAAATTTATACAGCAAAATATATGCTTTCACAGAGCAAATGATACAACACTATGTTGATACGCGAAGCGAATAGATATGCATGGTTTACAGCAATAGCTAGCTTCACAAATCGACATTTAAAGCTGCGTGATGTCCGCTGGAAACAAAACAGCTGCCGCTAGAGGTGTTCCATTTGTATGGTACTATGCTCTATAATACTATGGTTGTCGCACATCTGACAGAGCGCCCAGTATTAGTCGTGTGTTTTTACACATGAGGAAATCGAAGGAAAGCCATATCTGTATCAAATGACATAAAACTCCATGAACACATTCAGTCATAATAACTGAAATGCAATCATCAATTCTATTAACATAACAACCGATTTTGAGCAAATATCGCTGAAAAGATGAAGACTTCAACAATTGAACGTTGCACATCCGTGAGAAAAAATCATCCCTCTCTCCGACTGAAATAGAAACGAGTGAATATAATATACGATATGCGAAAGAATGGCTGATAACCATAAATTTGAAGTGTCCAGATCATCAGATATCAATTGTCAGGAATGTGTATACTATCGTGAAATGGAATAATTGCTGATTGTTGAATACACAGGAGCCCGAAAAGATTGTTTAATAGCTCTACTATGTGATTAACAAGTATGAAATAACATGTCAGTGGTGTTAGCTTTTCAAGGGAATATTTGGTCCGATGTAATTCATGCAAAATATGCAAATTAAATATTTAACCTTAACCTTTGGTGAAACGAAGCATTAACGAAGGCGAAATAGAGACGAAGCGTAGACGAGTATATACTGAAACAGCCAATCGAGTATATATATGGAAATCAATTCACGCATATTCTACCATCAGTTGGTTGGAAACATCACGTTTACAGTGCATTGTGGCAGCTGATTACAAAGTTGATGATATATTGCTGTGTTAATGAATATTGCGTTATATTGTACTGTACCGCAACATAATACAATGGACCATTTTGAGATCATAACCAGGCATAACGATGTTCTATGGGATATCACAATAAGCTGTCACGTCGAATATCAACGGTCGCTTGGCATTGCATGCAGGATAAAGATATCCATTGATTTGCCTTCAATGCTTATGTGTAGACCCCCTCGGGCACTGCGACAGAGCCCTAATCTAGTGAACACTCAACATGAGTTGAGACGATGAGATTTGGGGGATTGTATAAGCTCGATGGAATAGACTAAATCAAATCTTCCGAGGAAATATTTTGTGTAATATATGCAGAAACATGCTGGTTTATAAAAGGTCAATAAGGATGTCATCAATGCCCGTATTACAATGCTTTTGACGTCCAAAACAGTTTATATAACATTTGCCCTATTTGATGTCGCCTGGTCCAATCAAATAAACCGGTGGAAATTATTTCAACCTCCTTTTAAAAAGTCCTCTAAGAGCGTCGTTTCATTGACAATATTGATAGCTTCATACCATTATTGGCCACATGGTTGCACGGCGTATATCTATAGACCACAAACTGTGTCAATCTTTACCGCCACGTAATTGGCAGCAATGTAGAGTACATGCTACTATGATGTGCACGGGATGGGATTCGTCTTGCGCTCGGTCGTCTCTCTGGTTGATGCGTGCACACTTACAAATTATGTCTGCTTGCATACTACAGCAGGTGCGCATTCTGTCTAGCAAGTAGGTACTTATCCCTAAAAAGCTCTATAGCGTAAATTGTGGAGTGGATGTGGCGAAGAAAAGATTTTTAATTGAACGCATCGATTACATGATATTCCACGTAGCACATTATCGCCTCATATTTAATAAGTAGATAAAAGTATATGGTTTACAAGTTCACCTCTTTCGTTGCCGAGCACTAATGGGTTTAATGCCATAGGCAACGAGTTCTTTGAAGACTTGTTATTGTAGTCGAACAGATGGAGACTATTGATTGCTAGAGGTGACTTTAACTCCTAGTGAGCGCAGATTATTTCGAGCAGCCAATGCGTTCGTTTGTGAACCCGTCGTGGGAGAAGTAAACACAACAGTGTACTCTACCGTCTCATGTGTACTATTTATCTGTCCATCTATCCACCATTTCCTGTCCATCTATGATTCTGTCATCTACGGCTCTATTCACTGGCACTTCCTTTTCACCAACGATTGCTATCCACTCCTTGCTCTGTCTGTTCTAATCATGCTAAAAGCCCTGATATACTCGATCATGAGGAATAACACAGTCGATGGTGACAGTTACTCGCCGATTAACATCACATTAATATCATTCCGTTACGTTAGAGGATATTATTAAACGCGAGGTATCATACCATATTTTTCATTTATATTAGGGCAGTGTTTCTTGACCACACTTTGAGAGCACAAAATATGGTCTCGGTTTCTGACGAAATAAAAGACTCATGTTATGTATCGTGGAAGTGAATGGCACCAAACAAAACTGCTGCGTCTGTTGAAACTTATCTTATATCAAGACATATATTCAGTTAACCTTGTAGGTAAGAAATATCATGGTCGGTCAGTAATTAGCAATATTCACCACGTATCCCTCTATCGAGAAAATATGGCTATAGCATTAGAACGCTGGTGGTTGTAGATACGGCTGCTGTTAAATGCTAAATCTGATCAATCAGTTTGGTTTTGATTTCTTTCAGCTTCATTGAAAACTACTTGTGTCTGTCTTTTATAACACTGGTCAACTGATTTCGACATTACAATATTGATATACTCTAATCCAAGTAGGGAAACTTTTAATGTGCTTCAGGGTCATCATACGGTTTACATGGTTTGAATGTAATTAGAACGATAGGATATCTTTCTTGAACTATTTGTTACATTTACTCTACTGTAGTCGATCCCGGTTTTTCTTATCAGCAAGTCTATGTCTGTGCTGCCGACTCGGCAAACGACAATTCCGTGACACCGTGTAGGCAGCGCCCCCTACGTTTGTGGAAGCTACTCGACGCGCAGCAACCAACCAACTTGGTTATGCTTGCTTCAAACACAAATGGGCACTTCCTGCAAAACTGTTCAAATTGTAGAAAGAACCGAGGGATATAAGCTTCTTTCGGTTCCCTAAAGATGAGGAAGGTAAGTCTGAAAGTTGAAAAACATGATTTTCCAAGTAAAATTCTTGTGGGCGATAAAGAAAGCTGTTTTATTGGTAGCTCCGGTGTAACGGTAACATGAATTTATACCGTTACGAAGAGTTAGTCAAACACAGTCGGCGATATCTCGTTTGGACTATATCTCGCGAAGGGCTATATTTCGCACCTAGAAAATAACATACATCAAGAGCCTTTACAAAAAATAGACCTTTCGCTCCAAAAAACTTACCACCACTCGACGCTATTCTTCAATAAATGCCATCGATAGTTCGTTTCCGAACAAATCGCGATACGAAGTCTGCCATTTTGGAAACTATAAATTCTCGCGATTTCCGGCATTGCCTTAGCATCCCAAGTGGGGGGCACTTACCCTAACTCAGATAGGGGTGTGCCGCGGGACCTCGAAAACCCGTACCCGTTGTACTCGTTGAGAATGAGAAAAAGTACACTCCACCGTACAAGGTATTATGCGAATGTCTAACCCGTCGTAAAAGTAGAGATGTCGAAAAAACCACCCCCTTCGTGCGGCACATGTATACTATATCTTTACACTTAAGTGCCCCCCCCCCCCGGGCTTAGCATGAGTCGTCGTCTTTCTGTGCATGCGCAGTGCATGTGGTCTTGAACTTGTAAACAAACATGTTGCTGTGTTGCTGACTTTTTACCGCTTCCCAAATTTATCAAACTATAAATAATTACCATGGATGAAATCCCCCGCCGAAAAGGGATAAAATCGTCCGTAAAACATCATTGCATTCTATAACTCCATCACTTGTGTATGTTTGGTGTTGGTAGTTGTCTGAATCGATCTAAAAATATTCGCGTTGCGTTGTTTCGAGAAACGGTAAGACGTCTACGCAGACGTCTTGTAGGGCTATTTTATTGGTAACTAGTGTAAACATAACAGATTAAGGAGGTTTAAGAAAGTCGGCGGTGGTAATATAAACCCTGTACGATTAAATCGATGATCACGCAGTATTTGCCATATATTTAAGCAATTATTATCCGTTTATTATATAGCAATCAATACATGCCAAGATCTAGATGTGTTGTTTGAGCCAATGCAATACATAGGTAGAGACCCTATTGTGCTTTTTCTTTGTATTGACTATTGGTTATATCTCTTATCTACATAAAGAAGGGTTCACAGCCAGATTCTCATAATTAAGCCTAGCTGGAACGAATCCGCCTAGTGACCAATAGTTGAATTAATTCAACTTGACTAACGTTTATTTATTCATGATTATTATATATGTTCCAGGTTTATTTGCCTTGAGAGGCTTGACCCATATGTTTATCTATGTTGAGGTACTATTTGTCTAACATAAGGTTGTGTTTGGAATTAGGTATTTTAAAGATGGATGGAAGCCAGTGTTAATGATAATCTTTGCCACCTATACTAGCAGTTGTATAGTCCCAACCCTAACCAATGTGGATTTTTTTCCATTCTATATAAATAATACTCTTACTATGCATTCCAGATGAGTGACACCCCAGCAACTTAAAGGATGGTGCCGTGCTGGTTCTTCTGGAGCCAGATCAACAATAGATACCCCAATTTTTAAGCAATAAATCCTATTACACGATATAACATAATATGTATATATCCATTTTGAATGTGTAAATATAATCAAGTTATGTGTGATGTCACGGAAGAAACGGATGGTGATGAATTTGTTTCCATGATCACATATCCATGACTGTGTGTTTTGGCATGATGAGATGTGTTATATTCTTATTTCACCTCACTGCCAATAACACATGGCTTTTGGATTAATACCGTCCGATCTCAGCATACAATGGATTTATTCGACTGATATTATGTTTTCTAAAAACAAATCTTTTTTTGTAAAAACATTTTAGAACAAGCGAATGAATTCTTTTAAATATTCATAAATCTATTTAAGATGATTCATGGAAGTCTATAATTTGTAAGTGGTAAGATAAAGATTATATTGTTGGAAGGAGTTTAAAAAATAATAAGTAGTATGATGATAATATATTCAGGGCATTTTATTTAATAATAAATATTGCAAAATATGTGTATTATAGGTAAAAATCCATGTTGCTTTTGGTCTCACTTCAGATGCTTGAAATGGGTGCAAAACACTAGACGTCAGGATCTGATTGAAAAATCCCCAGGGCACCTGAGCCAAAATTGTGTACTATGTTCTGAGCATTTTGAGAGCAACCAATTTATGAACAGCCTTAAGAAGTCGCTCATCAAGAAGGCAATACCATCAATATTCGACGTACCCAACCCACCAAAAAGTACTATCGGAAAACGTCCATCTCCAGCTCCAAGATGTGATCTCGTAATACCACCGAAATTGAGCCGTAAAGGTAAAGCAATGACTGTTTGTGAAAGTTTTTTTTTTCTTTGTAAAAATGAACTTTGTGGTTCAAAGCAGCTTAGCTACATTATTGTACTCATTTATCATACAACTTCTCCTGCAAAAACTATTGTTCTTACCTCTGCAACTCCTGCAAAATATGTTTTGCTTATTCATTAGAAAAAATATAGGGGCAGTTTTCAATTATTGTTGATGGCTGTTGTATGTTTAGATTTCCGTAAAATCAAATATTCATGATTATTTATTTCCTTGAAAGCCCTCTATGATTCCATAGTATGTAGGACTACTTAAACTTAGATTGTGGTTGCATGGTACTCAAATCAGATGTGTGTGTTAGATGGGCCAGAACTATGTCTGACTGATTTGGTGTGCCTAATGGCATAAGACAGGGAGGCATATTGTCAACCTATGTGTTCAATGTTTGCATGGATAAATTGAGCTCTGATATAAATAATTGTAGTGTTGGCTGTAGTTTTAGTTAGCTTGTAGTTGATCTCCTATTGTATCCTGATGATCTCGTTTTATTTGTGGTTGGACTGTGGTTGATATATATATATATATATATATATATATATATATATATATATATATATATATATATATATATATATATATATATATATATATATATCTATATCTATCTATCTATATCTATATATATATATCTATATATATATCTTATTATATATCTATCTTTCTCTCTATATCTATATATATATATATTAATATATATATATATACATATATATATATATAATTAATGATGATTAGACTCATGCTGCATCAATGTTTCAGTATGTGCTGTGTCCTGATATAATGCACTATATTGTATTATGAATAACCAAGAATATGTACAACAGTAGTACTTAATAATGTTTACATGGATAAATTGAGCTCTGATATAAATAATTGTAGTGTTGGCTGTATTTTTTGTAGTTGATCTCCTAATGTATCCTATTTGTGGTTGGACTGTGGTTATGTATATATATATATATATACATATATAAATAATTAATGATGATTAGACTCATGCTGCATCAATGTTTCAGTATGTTGCTATGTCCTGATATGATGCATTATATTGTTATTATGAATAACCAAGAATATGTACAACAGTAGTACATAATAAAATGATGTCCGCACAGGACAACCCATCACCTACAATGCAGCTTGTTGATTCGGTGTAGGTACGTCTGGGTGACCAATCAAATATCATTTAATCAGGAAAACAGCATGAAAGTATCAAAATATGAGCATATCCTTAAATCAACTTCTTATATTTCATTTCAAAGATGACCACTAATGACAAAAGCCATAGCATTCAGAATAATCTGTTAAAATTAATAAGGGGTAGACTAGACGTTCGAGCGGGGCTAAAATAGAGGTAGACCTACTGGACGTCTTGTGTAACAGTCAATGTACAATTTACAATGGTACTAAATATTATATCAAATTCAATGATCGGCAGTCACGGGACGTGTATATATTTTATAATACCGTCCGACCGGGGCTAGGGTAGACCTAGCCGCGCACGATGGTATTATAAATATATAAGACGTCGTGCAAGGCTTGGCCTAGGGTAGACCTACACCGAAATATGCGACTTCGTTCAAACGTTCATATAAAATATTGTATTGAATAAATCGCCACACAAATTGCTTAAAAGGTGTCAATAGTAATTGACTTTTCTTTTTTTTGTATTGGTTCTATAAAAAAATCTGTAAATTTAGAAATACAACGTTATTTTTGTGAACATACCATCGCCGATCGATCTTTTACCATTGAGTCACGCGCTTTTGTTTACATTTTAGCTTCCACGAAACCAGGTGGCGCGCTGGTCGCGAGCTTCACAACGGAAACGTCCGAGTCGGGTATCTTATTATAACAAGATCTTTGCCCATAGCACCTAGTGAATACAGAAAGAGACAAAGATGTGGCTTGATATAAGCCGTACAGCTGATTCCAAATGATCGTTTTACGGCTTTTGTAAAAGAATCATTTAATGCCGGAAAACACTCACTTGGTGGATAAACAAGACTCCATGCGTGCTCACAAGTCATATCATAAGCCAAGCAATTTCAACCCAGAGCCTACACATTTTAGGAGGTCCCTCGCGCGAACTAAACGTATCCATTAGTGACGAGCTACAGGCAAGCATTGCTGTATCCAAGACACGCAACGCGATCAATGCACCACTTGATCAGCGTATCAGCATACAATTGTTCGCTACTCTTGTAGTGCATTCAACCTGGCCTGATGCAAGACGCTTATTATTTATGAATAGCCAAACATTCACACCACATTCACAGTACATGCATAGAGTCGTAGGGTACTTTCGGTGCTTAGTGCTTGGTTTCATATTCCTGTTTTAGCAAGACTTTGTACAAGTTAATTCAAACAACTGCGTTTGAGCACACTGTTTGGTTGTGTCTTTTCCGCGAAGGGGAATTGTTCCCTGCATGATGTCCATGTGCTGGTACAACTGCGGAGTGAAGTACAACGTTGGTTTATGCTCTAGCTTCTTTGTATAACTGACGCTGTATCTTCATCTTGCAACTAATCAAGGCACTAAACGCACCCGTTTTCCAATATACTACATGCTAATAAGTATTCTGCTCGGCATTATATGCATATCACACGGCCATTACGCACTGCGCTAACAATATCTTTACGCAATATTATGTCCACAACATAGCCGCCTTCAATGGATATATGCCCAAGGATAAATAATTTTATGCCCGCGTCGTCTATGTCTGCCACATACATGCTATTAGACCTTGGTACATTAATTGCAGTCAACAATCCTTTACAACATATTGCCAACGCCGACGCCGCTGTAATGAGATATTATCCATTGTTATATAGATTGCCGTTTGGCAAATTGGTTTTCTGGCAAACGAGCACATCCGAGTAATACATATTCCC
>CM067345.1:11433791-11457796 GCA_034190875.2 Urechis unicinctus | reverse complement strand
GACAAGCAGCGTTAAAAATCCAAGAGTATATTCATCTTCTTGACAACCCTTGCATCAAGGAACAATGCATGATTCTGCCGATGAGAAGAAGCCTGATATTCTTACACTAGTTTATTTGTTCTCTGACAATATCTACATCATCCTTTCACAGCTTCAATGTGTTTTCCTGTAGCTTGCTTTTTTACTATTATTTCTACCTAAATACACTAATGCACTAAGGAGTCGGCTATCTTATCACGGGAAGACGGCGTTTGATGGATATCAAATGTCACGATAAGGATTGAAAATAAAATTGAATAAGTAGCGCAGCAGCAGAGAGCAACAAAAGTCTATTTTCGATAGGATTATGATATGTTTTAGATTGGTAATTTAAAAAGCATCACAGGAATGTATATGCATCTAGTGTTACTTGTACCATTTAGACTACCTAAATAAACCTTTGATTACATTTGAGAAACATCTCTAAACATAAAACATCGTTTTATCATCCATGGCGCAGGTGTGCGTGCTGTTTTCCAGATGAATATCACAGTCAACAATCGCCACATGATTGTAATCACTTGACGCTGTAACATATGCTCCATGTAATCATGATCACATCTTCGATGGACATCTATCATAGTTTTCCAATCACGTATGTGCCTTTACTTCGATGGACATCTATCATAGTTTTCCAACCACGTATGTGGGCTTGAGGGCATTGCCTGGCTGCCCTCATTACCACAGCAATGTATTCGGGGAAAAACATTCGCCACTGTTTTTAGTTTTTATTACATAGCAAATCGAACGGGGAAGTGTCATACGAATCCTGTGGTATTCTCACCAGGATCTATTCAGTTCAGAGCTGCTAGCTTCTGTGATTTGATTTGACGTGGATGTTATGCATATATTGGTCGTAGTATAATGTAAGCCATAGTTCGATTTATCGTGATTATCATATGAATGATGGAGTCATCCTTGCATAAGTATAATTGTACTATGTATAATTGTTGATTCTTGTTTACGTGTAAGGTTCCCTGGAGCTACAGCACAAATTCAATGGACAAACAGCTCATATATCGGCCTTTTCTCAGCTGCGCATCTCACCTAAAAGACACGGGATGCAATAGTTATCATTTATATCCCACATTCCTTTTTTATAAATGCCGCACAGTTGATAAATATGCGCTTGAACCTCGGTTATTTGGTTAAGTTATCTTTAGAAACATGTTCATCGTTACAGCTAGTGAGTGCCATTTAGTTTTACTATAGGTGACACTGTGCATTGATGGCGGCTGGTACGAGCATCATTTTGCGATGAATCATTATGTGACTGTGATGCATTATTATGCGAGTCAAAGCATTCAGGTTGGCATCGACAAGAAATGTAGTTAATGATAATGCATTTAATCAATTATTATTATTTGGAGTATTGCCTCACTGTCTAGTGATTATTAAATGAGATGTGACATGACCCTGCGTTGAAATAACCATTTTAATCAAACTCCTGGCAAGTGTTTATCATTCGCGTTACTTGTAATTGCATTGCTGTTTTTTTATTTGACTGGACGAACATCACTTAAATCACTCACAACGGAATCAGACCCTGGACCAGTCAGTCAGCTTATATATGGTAACTGCTATTAATGATGTTTTCCCCATAATAAACTACAATGCCTTAAACTTCATTGGATGGTTGTAATTGTATCAATTTAGAATCCCAGTACCGTGCACCGTCTCTGTTTGCCATTATATAAGGGCCCAGTGATTTTAGGGACCCTATTAGATTGAGCTTTGGGCTGTAGTCTAGTTTAGATATTCGCAGGCTGACCTATAAATTGTACGTTTCATTCTGCGTTTTAATTTAAAGTAGGGAACAAATATTCACATCTGCACAAATGTATCCTATGAATACTGTTACTTAAAAATCTGCTTTCTAATTACTCAATCTATAACAAAAAAATGTGTTCATGCTCTACTAATTCGTAATGTTTTCTCAATTAATCTCGTGACTTATTCTCTTTGTAGGAAGATTGGTGGCTGATACTTGCATATATGATAAAATCAGCATCCACATGAGTAATGCAGCCGAATAGGATGGTGATATATTTGGTACGAATCTCAGTGGGCTGAGGAAGTTTAAATAACACTGGAGCTCGTTGGGCAACATATTGTTGGCTTACTGGGTAAAATAGCAACCAGTATTTAATTATAACTGCAAATAATACGATTAGACTAGCAACAAAAGAACATTCACTTTATTCTGGGGAAGCTTGAGCTGCATTTTTGGGTTTTTAGCTTCTGCAATGCAGAAAGCAATGTGTTTATAATGCGAACATGAGGTGCTGTTTTCCGTATGAATTGAAAATATGGTAGTCTAACGCTGTAATGAATGGTGGTATTGTCAGCGTATACAAGCAAAAATACCACAAGTGCAACATATATTCCACAATAACAAATGGCTATAGCATAGTCGAGCATTGAGTAGACGACGAAATTGATTCGAGGACCTACACGGTACAAATGTACTCAATGCAGAACCTAAAGCTTGTCTCATATGTCGCATAATCCTTTGTGCGAGAGCTGAATATGCGTTACTACGGATGTGATACGTAGATACATTTTTTTTCCGCAAACCTGGCAACTAGGCTGTAGTAAGTCTAGCAATTATTACATGACCGCTAGCCTGATTGCAATCATGCCCGTTTCCACCACAACAGCTCCCAATTCGGCTTTTTGCCAAGGCTCAAATGCCAATATTTATTCGCAGAAGGCATAGGATGCGCAGGGTGCCTATGCGACGGAATATTTGGTAATCAATTGCAGGTATGATGTTTGTAGATTACACTCTGGGCATATATATTACGTACTGAGAGGAATTCAAGGTCATCCAGCGATTGTTCATATAACATAGCCGGTGTTAACTTGATTAGTTACCCACAAAGATGCACCTGCGTTCAACGAAGCGGCATATCATGTCATTCATGACATATTTCCTTAAACTATGCGTTCATTGGCATGATTAATATATAGATGCAGGATCTTCGAAGAAATATTATTGTGTACGGGATACAGTTAGTTTCTTCTCTATTTATCTGCTAAACAAACGGTACATAAGAATCTACATGCAATTCAATGCTGATTCACAAACGTGTAATTGTCTTAATAGCTGTAATTGGTGATGCCCAAGTACTTTTAGGTAGTGTCAGTAGTTCTCAGTTGGTATTATATTCAATATGTGTGTAGAGTGGGAAGCAGTTGTAACAGCATTGCATCACATGGATTGCGCTCAATCCAACAAAATGCGCTGGCTAAATAGCGTCCACGACGAAGGGAATGTCCACATTAAAATGATATCTCATCCCAGCTTACACCATGCCAGCACACCGATGAACATCGCACCATGGTATGTGGATACGTTCATCAGATTGTACATCCATTGGATGTACTTATAGCCCCATAAGATGATATGGAACAAGCGTAACCTTGATACAATCACATGCGTCAACATTCGTAGAAAGGACCATGCAGCCAAACGAACGTGTAGAACGACAGGACGCATCAGTCAACATATCATTGCCCAGTTCGATGAACATGCCACTCCCCCCCCCCCCCCGCCACTCACTCCCCGAATATCAATTTTTTCCGGCAAAAGTTGGCTTATCAAATGCAGTCCCTGCATATGAACATTATTCGAGGTTCCAATGCTCATTGCCTATTAGCGTTTTCCATGACTCTTTTTCTCTATTTCTTCTTAAGCCTCGGGCTTCTATTGCACGATGGCCGGGCAAGTAACGATACAGAATATACCAAACATAAAAGATACTACTTATTGAGGAAAATAAGATCAACGACAAATTGCAGACAGTCTATTAAAACAAAACATTGAGACCACTCTAACAAATCGCAAAAACACAATTTGGTTAAGCATGCTGGAACCTCACCATCATGTATGATAGCCAAACCTATCTTCGCGCATATCTCGGCGAACGCCCTAAATATGAATAGAGGTTCGTCAGTGAACAATCTTTGTCGGTGATTGCATATTTCCAACGCGTGGTAAGATTTATCGTTGACGCAGTAGTAACTTTGTCGCCACGGAAAACCTGTACATGCCAGAGGCCTCTTTTTCCAAGTTTATGTTTTTGTTCTGATGCATACGCAGTTAGTGTAACGAAGACGGCTCTCATGGATAAGTCACAAAATACACAAAACCAGCATGGCCGGTTTAAGGTAGGCATTATACATCAGAATGATATCAAAGACGAGTTTATAATTGTTGTGCGGTCTCTAATTTTATTGTATCCGTTCCTGACCGCACAATAAAACGAAGAGCCATTTGCTTCGCTATATATCACTATAATGAGCTTAGCTTAGCACGATGATTTATCATTTATGATTTGTGGCGTAATTACCAGCTCGATTCGTACAAAAAATGTCATTTGATAGATTAGCTGCTCATATTCTCAGTGGGGTGTGATATATGTGGGCAAAATGGAACAAAAAATGACTGAGAATTACTAGTCTGCTGCTTTGATGGAATTTCAAGCTTAATACCTACGTGCCTGCAGATATCTGGTAAACACAACGTGATCATAGTTAAGACAGGATGACATGATGATTGCAGTATTGAATAACTAGATCACGTGTGATATGGCAGTTATTGGAGGATCTATGCAGTATTTTTTCATCAATGTTGTGGCTCACCATTTGATCTAGTGCCTCTCTAATAGACACCTCCTGACAAATTGGGCATTTCGAAATGGCAAGCACATATTGCGTGCCTCGGCTAAAATTGATCATGTTTTCTTGATATTGACACTTAATATATCGATTAAAAAATAACAGCAGTACTGAATTAGCATCACCTTCGAAAATATTTTTATAATTACATCTCCCACGAGGTTAACACTATGAAACGAGTCTAGCATCGCCAAAACACCTGCCGGCAGCGAATTATACCAGTACGAGTCCGGCATAACTATATTCTACACAAATCTTGATGGGATGAATTTCATCACATTAATCATGAGATAATAGAATTTTATTGCATTTATTATCATTTAGAACCTTTAATCAATTGTGGTAGACAACAATGTTCTGTCAGTCTAGAGGAATGCCATAACGTGATTAACTAAAACGTATAGAATCAATCAGCCGACCAAAAACTGTTCTTGCACAGATAGTAGCTTTAATGGTTGTACGAGCCTTTTTAAATGTATTGTTCAGACAAGAGCCTTTGTAAGCCAACTCGTATCAGACACTGAAGACGTGACGGAACAGCTATGACCTATATTCTACAAATTGCCATACGTAAGGCTTCCACAAGCACATCTGCTTCTCTCTCAACTACAAGGTTGCGTATCGCGTGATCCTACCAAATATGCTTGCTCTTTGAATAAAAAAATCCAGAAAAGGCGGTGTCACATTGGAATGACCGGCATGACAAGGGTACCAGCACACAACAACAGAATCACGGTGTAATAGCCATTCCAGCTTTGGCGCTCGTCGATAGACGCGGCCCTCCACTGATCAATAAATGAGGGGCCATGCGGTTGCTTGTATGTTATATGTTGCCCGTATGATTAGTTTAATTAAGATTAATCATGTCGCTTGACACAACTTAATGATGCTTTAAGGTCCACTTATTTACTGTATTTTGCTGCAAACGTGCACGCACTATTTGCCGATAATCGCGTTTATATTGAAAACGAAAGAGAAGGAAATGCAGCAGGTGGAAAGTCCTACCAATATCTGACGAAAAGACCTAAATTAACTTGAATATCAGCTTTGGATGTGGATCAACGCATTCGAGTAACATAGTGCGCATATTTAATAGATTGTCTAGAAAACAATAATAGCGTTACAGAATCGATATAGGTATGATTAAGGAAGCGAATATGTTTCGTCTTTAGAAGATGGGGTCAAGCAATCAAGCTATTGCTTTCAGTGAGTTTGGCAATGTTGCGTACGCATCAACCTTTGATGTATGCACGAAATGCGATTGGTGATATAACAGGAAATAAATTGGACTTGCAGAGTATGTGAGCAGAATCAAGTAACAGTGATCAGGGCGCCTTACCTATCTACGCCCACAACCAACCCCCCCCCCACAATATTTATCTTCTGACGTTTTATTCTTGTGTTCTATAGACGCCTACAAATCTCGTCATCGACGCAAGAATGTATATTGAATAGAGTTCATATGAGATGTGTATCGGTGTATTTATTGGTCGGTTGTACAGGCAGAACAGAAACAGTCTACTCCTCATCGCGTTCGTACCGTTCAGAGAGTTATTTTTGCAGAGGTAGATACCTGACACAAAGAATGGGTCACAATAGCAGATGCAACAACTGAACACATCTACAGAGGAACTGATTGAAATATGGATTGATATCTCCTAACACAGGGATGCGTGAAATGTCTGTATTCTGCATACACAGTAGATAACCAACATTTAAGTTAAATCATCTCTGAGCATGTATGCATATGCTAAAGATCTAGTACAGTATCTTAGAATGACAAGCAGCGTTAAAAATCCAAGAGTATATTCATCTTCTTGACAACCCTTGCATCAAGGAACAATGCATGATTCTGCCGATGAGAAGAAGCCTGATATTCTTACACTAGTTTATTTGTTCTCTGACAATATCTACATCATCCTTTCACAGCTTCAATGTGTTTTCCTGTAGCTTGCTTTTTTACTATTATTTCTTACCTAAATACACTAATGCACTAAGGAGTCGGCTATCTTATCACGGGAAGACGGCGTTTGATGGATATCAAATGTCACGATAAGGATTGAAAATAAAATTGAATAAGTAGCGCAGCAGCAGAGAGCAACAAAAGTCTATTTTCGATAGGATTATGATATGTTTTAGATTGGTAATTTAAAAAGCATCACAAGGTTAGGAATGTATATGCATCTAGTGTTACTTGTACCATTTAGACTACCTCATTAAACCTTTGATTACATTTGAGAAACATCTCTAAAACATAAAACATCGTTTTATCATCCATGGCGCAGGTGTGCGTGCTGTTTTCCAGATGAATATCACAGTCAACAATCGCCACATGATTGTAATCACTTGACGCTGTAACATATGCTCCATGTAATCATGATCACATCTTCGATGGACATCTATCATAGTTTTCCAATCACGTATGTGCCTTTACTTCGATGGACATCTATCATAGTTTTCCAACCACGTATGTGGGCTTGAGGGCATTGCCTGGCTGCCCTCATTACCACAGCAATGTATTCGGGGAAAAACATTCGCCACTGTTTTTTAGTTTTTATTACATAGCAAATCGAACGGGGAAGTGTCATACGAATCCTGTGGTATTCTCACCGGGATCTATTCAGTTCAGAGCTGCTAGCTTCTGTGATTTGATTTGACGTGGATGTTATGCATATATTGGTCGTAGTATAATGTAAGCCATAGTTAGAATTATCGTGATTCGCATATGAATGATGGAGTCATCATTGCATAAGTATAATTGTACTATGTATAATTGTTGATTCTTGTTTACGGGTAAGGTTCCCTGGAGCTACAGCACAAATTCAATGGACAAACAGCTCATATATCGGCCTTTTCTCAGCTGCGCATCTCAACTAAAAGACACGGGATGCAATAGTTATCATTTATATCCCACATTCCTTTTTTATAAATGCCGCACAGTTGATAAATATGCGCTTGAACCTCGGTTATTTGGTTAAGTTATCTTTAGAAACATGTTCATCGTTACAGCTAGTGAGTGCCATTTAGTTTTACTATAGGTGACACTGTGCATTGATGGCGGCTGGTACGAGCATCATTTTGCGATGAATCATTATGTGACTGTGATGCATTATTATGCGAGTCAAAGCATTCAGGTTGGCATCGACAAGAAATGTAGTTAATGATAATGCATTTAATCAATTATTATTATTTGGAGTATTGCCTCACTGTCAAGTGATTATTAAATAAGATGTGACATGACCCTGCGTTGAAATAACCATTTTAATCAACCTCCTGGCAAGTGTTTATCATTCGCGTTACTTGTAATTGCATTGCTGTTTATTTTATTTGACTGGACGAACATCACTTAAATCACTCACAACGGAATCAGACCCTGGACCAGTCAGTCAGCTTAAATATGGTAACTGCTATTAATGATGTTTTCCCCATAATAAACTACAATGCCCTTAAACTTCATTGGATGGTTGTAATTTTATCAATTTAGAATCCCAGTACCGTGCACCGTCTCTGTTTGCCATTATATAAGGGCCCAGTGATTTTAGGGACCCTATTAGATTGAGCTTTGGGCTGTAGTCTAGTTTAGATATTCGTAGGCTGACCTATAAATTGTACGTTTCATTCTGCGTTTTAATTTAAAGTCGGAAACAAATATTCACCTCTGCACAAATGTATCCTATGAATACTGTTACTTAAAGATCTGCTTTCTAATTACTCAATCTATAACAAAAAAATGTGTTCATGCTCTACTAATTCGTAATGTTTTCTCAATTAATCTCGTGACTTATTCTCTTTGTAGGAAAATTGGTGGCTGATACTTGCATGTATGATAAAATCAGCATCCACATGAGTAATGCAGCCGAATTAGATGGTGATATATTTGGTACGAATCTCAGTGGGCTGAATTCTTCCTCGTTTTGACAAGTTCCGTCTCTTAATCTTAGTCTCAAGAAAGTCGGCAAAACAGCAGGCGTTGCTTCCATAGATACCTTTTCATATATCATCGATAACCCAGATTGTTAATGCGCAGGTTGGATGTCACTCCTCGCAGCGCATTAGTAGCAGAGCGTATGCGACTCAGAGGCTATGACAAGCGATGGGTTAACTAGGAGGGCGGGTGTAGCTCCCGTTACGTATCTTATGCAGATAGTAAAGATATACCAGACTTGACACTTATTCGCGGAGTATCGTAAATAAGATGCCGGAGTTTGAGTTGTGTACTTGATCATCAGATGTAGTTGCATTAACGGAGAGCTGGACACATGCTGGAATCCCACTTGAGAGTTGCGGGGGAATACTCGTTTACGTTAGATAATATTTAGGGGCAACCCCATGCGTAACACTTGATGAGTGTTGTGGTGGACATACCGATCACCAAATAGCTCAACTGAAAATAATGATAAACTTGAATTGCTTTCATTTATGGCAGATAAGTGACGTGCGATTGATTTTCGTACCTTTTAACCGGTAACTTCGTATGCAAGAGCTAAACATAATACAGAGTTTACGTTCTACTAAGTCTGGGGTAGATGAGTATAAAACCACCATTTTTCACCATGAGTGTGGGATAATGGGGGAATACCCTTATCTCCAATTACTCTCTTCTTGGCTTTATTTAGTCAATTTATGCAACATTCATCGACCTAGATAGAAATTGCATTTCAGTCAAAATAATACTCAATGTACATTTTTAGCAACCGGCGTGTCCATAACGCAAGCCATATTTGGCTTGTCTCTCGTCCCTTATATGAGAAATTTAACGTGCCTTGGCGAAAACTCAATACAAAGAATATTGCAAGTACCGTACCGTACAATTTTATCATTATTTGCCAGATGAGTGTTTTTTTCCGGGTATTTTGTTTCATATCACGATGTTCTGAATATCTAGGTTTACTCCCTCCTCAAACTTATTAACTCTCATCCCCTTGAAACGTATTTGTTAACGACATGACGGCACCAACAGTGCCATTGCCGATGGAAAATTAAGTGGACGCTGTTGCGTGCTAAGACATATTAATATTTGCCTTGACAAGCTCGTGGTCTAGAATGCCAAGTAGTAAGATCATTTCTATTTTCAGTCTGAAACGCTGCTATACCAATACCAATGTTATGTAAAGCAAATTTGATAATGAGATTGATGGACAGAAAAGCATACTTGTATCATACATCTATTCATATCGCATTGGAAATGCACCCCGCAGCACAATTTGCTGTAGCATCCTGTACCGCACTGAATGTTGTCATTACATTGTATGAATTGCTTATTCGAGTGACATTAGTGCAACACCAAAGCAAACAATGCGTATTGATCACGCCATGCGGTACACCAAACATAAGAAAACATTCGCCTGTTAGCTATAACAGCTGTGGTTTGGCATCAGTCGTTGATAAATAGCGGATGCCGTGCGTTGATAAGATATTCGAGGCCATTGCACATCATTTCATTGTAACTAGAATTTGAAGTTTGACCTGGGTTTTCCGCTTTGTTTCGAATAATCATAACCATCGGAAATCCACATGATTGCCGGTTATACACCAGTGCCTATAAACAAGATGGCACGTTGTTTCATTGATCGTAAACCTTATAACATTTTGATCGGATCGGTTGTTGGGCGCATGATAAAAAAAGAGCCATTCGTGTCGCCATATATCACCTTGATAAGCCAAACTTAAGGCGAAAAGTGTTATTGTCAGGTAGCAAGGAGAAATTTTTAATGATCCATTGCTTTATTACCTGCTATCTTAATCGTTTGAGCGATTATCTTTTCATTTCCTGATGGGATTTGATATATGTAGGCAATAAGGCATATAAGTGGCGGATAATTCCCAATCTGTTGCTTTAAGGAATTTTCAATCTTCCAAGAAATATTATTGTGTGCGGGATATAGATAGTTTCTTCTTTCTGTTTATCTGCTAAACAAACGGTACATAAGAATCTACATGCGAATAAGCTGATTTACAAACGTGTAATTGACTTAATAGCTGTTATTGGTGATGCCCAAGTAGTTCTAGGTAGTATCAGTAGTTCTCAGTTGGTATTTTATTAAATTTGCGTGTAGAGTGGGAAGCAGTTGTAGCAGCATTGCATCACATGGATTGCGCTCAATCCAAAATGCGCTGGCTAAATAGCGTCCACGACGAAGGGAATGTCCACATTAAAATGATATCTCATCCCAGCTTACACCATGCCAGCACACCGATGAACATCAAACCATGGTATGTGGTTATGTTCATCAGATTGTACATCCATTGGATGTACTTATAGCCCCATAAGATGATATGGAACCAGCGTAACCTTGATACATTCACATACGTCAACATTCGTAGAAAGGGTCATGCAGCCAAAAGAACATGTAGCACAGCAGGACGCATTAGTCGACACATCATTGCCCAGTTCGATGAACATGCCCCTCCCCCTCCCCCCCACTCACTCCCCAAATATCAATTTTTTCCGGCAGGAGTTTGCTTATCAAATGCAGTCCCCGTATATGAACATTATTCGAGGTTCCAATGCTCATAGCCTATTGGTGTTTTCCATGACTCTTCTTCTCTATTTCTTCTTAAGCCTCGGGCTTCTTTTGCACGATGGCCGGGCGAGTAACGATACAGGATATACCAAACATAAAAGTTACTGCTAATTGAGGAAAATAAGATCAACGACGAATTGCAGACAGTCTATTAAAACAAAACATTGAGACCACTCTAACAAATCGCAAAAACACAATTTGGTTAAGCATGCTGGAACCTCACCATCATGTATGATAGCCAAACCTATCTTCGCGCATATCTCGGCGAACGCCCTAAATATGAATAGAGGTTCGTCAGTGAACAATCTTTGTCGGTGATTGCATCTTTCCAACGCGTGGTAAGATTTATCGTTGACGCAGTAGTAACTTTGTCGCCACAGAAAATCTATACATGCCAGAGGCCTCTTTTTCCAAGTTTATGTTTTTGTTCTGATGCATACGCAGTTAGTGTAACGAAGACGGCTCTCATGGATAAGTCACAAAATACACAAAACCAGCATGGCCGGTTTAAGGTAGGCATTATACATCAGAATGATATCCAAGACGAGTTTATAATTGTTGTGCGGTCTCTAATTTTATTGTATCTGTTCCTGACCGCACAATAAAAAGAAGAGCCATTTGCTTCGCTATATATCACCTCAATTAGCTTAGCTTAGCACGATGATTTATCATTTATGATTTGTGGCGTAATTACCAGCTCGATTCGTACGAAAAGTGTCATTTGATAGATTAGCTGCTCATATTCTCAGTGGGGTGTGATATATGTGGGCAAAATGGAACAAAAAATGACTGAGAATTACTAGTCTGCTGCTTTGATGGAATTTCAAGCTTAATACCTACGTGCCTGCAGATATCTGGTAAACACAACGTGATCATAGTTAAGACAGGATGACATGATGATTGCAGTATTGAATAACTAGATCACGTGTGATATGGCAGTTATTGGAGGATCTATGCAGTATTTTTTCATCAATGTTGTGGCTCACCATTTGATCTAGTGCCTCTCTAATAGACACCTCCTGACAAATTGGGCATTTCGAAATGGCAAGTACATATTGCGTGCCTCGGCTAAAATTGATCATGTTTTTTCTTGATATTGTCAGTCTAGAGGAATGCCATAACGTGATTAACTAAAAACGTATAGAATCAATCAGCCGACCAAAAACTGTTCTTGCACAGATAGTAGCTTTAATGGTTGTACGAGCCTTTTTAAATGTATTGTTCAGACAAGAGCCTTTGTAAGCCAACTCGTATCAGACACTGAAGACGTGACGGAACAGCTATGACCTATATTCTACAAATTGCCATACGTAAGGCTTCCACAAGCACATCTGCTTCTCTCTCAACTACAAGGTTGCGTATCGCGTGATCCTACCAAATATGCTTGCTCTTTGAATAAAAAAATCCAGAAAAGGCGGTGTCACATTGGAATGACCGGCATGACAAGGGTACCAGCACACAACAACAGAATCACGGTGTAATAGCCATTCCAGCTTTGGCATTCGTCGATAGACGCGGCCCTCCACTGATCAATAAATGAGGGGCCATGCGGTTGCTTGTATGTTATATGTTGCCCGTATGATTAGTTTAATTAAGATTAATCATGTCGCTTGACACAACTTAATGATGCTTTAAGGTCCACTTATTTGCTGTATTTTGCTGCAAACGTGCACGCACTATTTGCCGATAATCGCGTTTATATTGAAAACGAAAGAGAAGGAAATGCAGCAGGTGGAAAGTCCTACCAATATCTGACGAAAAGACCTAAATTAACTTGAATATCAGCTTTGGATGTGGATCAACGCATTCGAGTAACATAGTGCGCATATTTAATAGATTATGTCTAGAAAACAATAATGGCGTTACAGAATCGATATAGGTATGATTAAGGAAGCGAATATGTTTCGTCTTTAGAAGATGGGGTCAAGCATTCAAGCTATTGCTTTCAGTGAGTTTGGCAATGTTGCGTACGCATCAACCTTTGATGTATGCACGAAATGCGATTGGAGATATAACAGGAAATAAATTGGACTTGCAGAGTATGTGAGCAGAATCAAGTAACAGTGATCAGGGCGCCTTACCTATCTACGCCCTCAACCAACCCCCCCTCCCCCCACAATATTTATCTTCTGACGTTTTATTCTTGTGTTCTATAGACGCCTACAAATCTCGTCATCGACGCAAGAATGTATATTGAATAGAGTTCATATGAGATGTGTATCGGTGTATTTATTGGTCGGTTGTACAGGCAGAACAGAAACAGTCTACTCCTCATCACGTTCGTACCGTTCAGAGAGTTATTTTTGCAGAGGTAGATACCTGACACAAAGAATGGGTCACAATAGCAGATGCAACAACTGAACACATCTACAGAGGAACTGATTGAAATATGGATTGATATCTCCTAACACAGGGATGCGTGAAATGTCTGTATTCTGCATACACAGTAGATAACCAACATTTAAGTTAAAGCATCTCTGAGCATGTATGCATATGCTAAAGATCTAGTACAGTATCTTAGAATGACAAGCAGCGTTAAAAATCCAAGAGTATATTCATCTTCTTGACAACCCTTGCATCAAGGAACAATGCATGATTCTGCCGATGAGAAGAAGCCTGATATTCTTACACTAGTTTATTTGTTCTCTGACAATGTCTACATCATCCTTTCACAGCTTCAATGTGTTTTCCTGTAGCTTGCTTTTTTTACTATTATTTCTTACCTAAATACACTAATGCACTAAGGAGTCGGCTATCTTATCACGGGAAGACGGCGTTTGATGGATATCAAATGTCACGATAAGGATTGAAAATAAAATTGAATAAGTAGCGCAGCAGCAGAGGGCAACAAAAGTCTATTTTCGATAGGATTATGATATGTTTTAGATTGGTAATTTAAAAAAGCATCACAAGGTTAGGAATGTATATGCATCTAGTGTTACTTGTACCATTTAGACTACCTCATTAAACCTTTGATTACATTTGAGAAACATCTCTAAACATAAAACATCGTTTTATCATCCATGGCGCAGGTGTGCGTGCTGTTTTCCAGATGAATATCACAGTCAACAATCGCCACATGATTGTAATCACTTGACGCTGTAACATATGCTCCATGTAATCATGATCACATCTTCGATGGACATCTATCATAGTTTTTCCAATCACGTATGTGCCTTTACTTCGATGGACATCTATCATAGTTTTCCAACCACGTATGTGGGCTTGAGGGCATTGCCTGGCTGCCCTCATTACCACAGCAATGTATTCGGGGAAAAACATTCGCCACTGTTTTTAGTTTTTATTACATAGCAAATCGAACGGGGAAGTGTCATACGAATCCTGTGGTATTCTCACCAGGATCTATTCAGTTCAGAGCTGCTAGCTTCTGTGATTTGATTTGACGTGGATGTTATGCATATATTGGTCGTAGTATAATGTAAGCCATAGTTCGATTTATCGTGATTATCATATGAATGATGGAGTCATCCTAGCATAAGTATAATTGTACTATGTATAATTGTTGATTCTTGTTTACGTGTAAGGTTCCCTGGAGCTACAGCACAAATTCAATGGACAAACAGCTCATATATCGGCCTTTTCTCAGCTGCGCATCTCAACTAAAAGACACGGGATGCAATAGTTATCATTTATATCCCACATTCCTTTTTTATAAATGCCGCACAGTTGATAAATATGCGCTTGAACCTCGGTTATTTGGTTAAGTTATCTTTAGAAACATGTTCATCGTTACAGCTAGTGAGTGCCATGTAGTTTTACTATAGGTGACACTGTGCATTGATGGCGGCTGGTACGAGCATCATTTTGCGATGAATCATTATGTGACTGTGATGCATTATTATGCGAGTCAAAGCATTCAGGTTGGCATCGACAAGAAATGTAGTTAATGATAATGCATTTAATCAATTATTATTATTTGGAGTATTGCCTCACTGTCTAGTGATTATTAAAAGAGATGTGACATGACCCTGCGTTGAAATAACCATTTTAATCAAACTCCTGGCAAGTGTTTATCATTCGCGTTACTTGTAATTGCATTGCTGTTTTTTTATTTGACTGGACGAACATCACTTAAATCACTCACAACGGAATCAGACCCTGGACCAGTCAGTCAGCTTATATATGGTAACTGCTATTAATGATGTTTTCCCCATAATAAACTACAATGCCTTAAACTTCATTGGATGGTTGTAATTGTATCAATTTAGAATCCCAGTACCGTGCACCGTCTCTGTTTGCCATTATATAAGGGCCCAGTGATTTTAGGGACCCTATTAGATTGAGCTTTGGGCTGTAGTCTAGTTTAGATATTCGCAGGCTGACCTATAAATTGTACGTTTCATTCTGCGTTTTAATTTAAAGTAGGAAACAAATATTCACATCTGCACAAATGTATCCTATGAATACTGTTACTTAAAAATCTGCTTTCTAATTACTCAATCTATAACAAAAAAAATGTGTTCATGCTCTACTAATTCGTAATGTTTTCTCAATTAATCTCGTGACTTATTCTCTTTGTAGGAAGATTGGTGGCTGATACTTGCATATATGATAAAATCAGCATCCACATGAGTAATGCAGCCGAATAGGATGGTGATATATTTGGTACGAATCTCAGTGGGCTGAGGAAGTTTAAATAACACTAGAGCTCGTTGGGCAACATATTGTTGGCTTACTGGGTAAAATAGCAACCAGTATTTAATTATAACTGCAAATAATACGATTAGACTAGCAACAAAAGAACATTCACTTTATTCTGGGGAAGCTTGAGCTGCATTTTGGGTTTTTAGCTTCTGCAATGCAGAAAGCAATGTGTTTATAATGCGAACATGAGGTGCTGTTTTCCGTATGAATTGAAAATATGGTAGTCTAACGCTGTAATGAATGGTGGTATTGTCAGCGTATACAAGCAAAATACCACAAGTGCAACATATATTCCACAATAACAAATGGCTATAGCATAGTCGAGCATTGAGTAGACGACGAAATTGATTCGAGGACCTACACGGTACAAATGTACTCAATGCAGAACCTAAAGCTTGTCTCATATGTCGCATAATCCTTTGTGCGAGAGCTGAATATGCGTTACTACGGATGTGATACGTAGATACATTTTTTTTCCGCAAACCTGGCAACTAGGCTGTAGTAAGTCTAGCAATTATTACATGACCGCTAGCCTGATTGCAATCATGCCCGTTTCCACCACAACAGCTCCCAATTCGGCTTTTTGCCAAGGCTCAAATGCCAATATTTATTCGCAGAAGGCATAGGATGCGCAGGGTGCCTATGCGACGGAATATTTGGTAATCAATTGCAGGTATGATGTTTGTAGATTACACTCTAGGCTTATATATTACGTAATGAGAGGAATTCAAGGTCATCCAGCGATTGTTCATATAACATAGCCGGTGTTAACTTGATTAGTTACCCACAAAGATGCACCTGCGTTCAACGAAGCGGCATATCATGTCATTCATGACATATTTCCTTAAACTATGCGTTCATTGGCATGATTAATATATAGATGCAGGATCTTCGAAGAAATATTATTGTGTACGGGATACAGTTAGTTTCTTCTTTCTATTTATCTGCTAAACAAACGGTACATAAGAATCTACATGCAATTCAATGCTGATTCACAAACGTGTAATTGTCTTAATAGCTGTAATTGGTGATGCCCAAGTAGTTTTAGGTAGTGTCAGTAGTTCTCAGTTGGTATTATATTCAATATGTGTGTAGAGTGGGAAGCAGTTGTAACAGCATTGCATCACATGGATTGCGCTCAATCCAACAAAATGCGCTGGCTAAATAGCGTCCACGACGAAGGGAATGTCCACATTAAAATGATATCTCATCCCAGCTTACACCATGCTAGCACACCGATGAACATCGCACCATGGTATGTGGATATGTTCATCAGATTGTACATCCATTGGATGTACTTATAGCCCCATAAGATGATATGGAACAAGCGTAACCTTGATACATTCACATGCGTCAACATTCGTAGAAAGGACCATGCAGCCAAACGAACGTGTAGAACGACAGGACGCATCAGTCAACATATCATTGCCCAGTTCGATGAACATGCCCCCCCCCCCCGCCACTCACTCCCCGAATATCAATTTTTTCCGGCAAAAGTTGGCTTATCAAATGCAGTCCCCGCATATGAACATTATTCGAGGTTCCAATGCTCATTGCCTATTAGCGTTTTCCATGACTCTTTTTCTCTATTTCTTCTTAAGCCTCGGGCTTCTATTGCACGATGGCCGGGCAAGTAACGATACAGAATATACCAAACATAAAAGATACTACTTATTGAGGAAAATAAGATCAACGACAAATTGCAGACAGTCTATATAAAACAAAACATTGAGACCACTCTAACAAATCGCAAAAAACACAATTTGGTTAAGCATGCTGGAACCTCACCATCATGTATGATAGCCAAACCTATCTTCGCGCATATCTCGGCGAACGCCCTAAATATGAATAGAGGTTCGTCAGTGAACAATCTTTGTCGGTGATTGCATCTTTCCAACGCGTGGTAAGATTTATCGTTGACGCAGTAGTAACTTTGTCGCCACGGAAAACCTGTACATGCCAGAGGCCTCTTTTTCCAAGTTTATGTTTTTGTTCTGATGCATACGCAGTTAGTGTAACGAAGACGGCTCTCATGGATAAGTCACAAAATACACAAAACCAGCATGGCCGGTTTAAGGTAGGCATTATACATCAGAATGATATCAAAGACGAGTTTATAATTGTTGTGCGGTCTCTAATTTTATTGTATCCGTTCCTGACCGCACAATAAAACGAAGAGCCATTTGCTTCGCTATATATCACTATAATGAGCTTAGCTTAGCACGATGATTTATCATTTATGATTTGTGGCGTAATTACCAGCTCGATTCGTACAAAAAATGTCATTTGATAGATTAGCTGCTCATATTCTCAGTGGGGTGTGATATATGTGGGCAAAATGGAACAAAAAATGACTGAGAATTACTAGTCTGCTGCTTTGATGGAATTTCAAGCTTAATACCTACGTGCCTGCAGATATCTGGTAAACACAACGTGATCATAGTTAAGACAGGATGACATGATGATTGCAGTATTGAATAACTAGATCACGTGTGATATGGCAGTTATTGGAGGATCTATGCAGTATTTTTTCATCAATGTTGTGGCTCACCATTTGATCTAGTGCCTCTCTAATAGACACCTCCTGACAAATTGGGCATTTCGAAATGGCAAGCACATATTGCGTGTCTCGGCTAAAATTGATCATGTTTTCTTGATATTGACAATTAATATATCGATTAAAAAATAACAGCAGTACTGAATTAGCATCACCTTCGAAAATATTTTTATAATTACATCTCCCACGAGGTTAACACTATGAAACGAGTCTAGCATCGCAAAAACACCTGCCGGCAGCGAATTATACCAGTACGAGTCCGGCATAACTATATTCTACACAAATCTTGATGGGATGAATTTCATCACATTAATCATGAGATAATAGAATTTTATTGCATTTATTATCATTTAGAACCTTTAATCAATTGTGGTAGACAACAATGTTCTGTCAGTCTAGAGGAATGCCATAACGTGATTAACTAAAACGTATAGAATCAATCAGCCGACCAAAAACTGTTCTTGCACAGATAGTAGCTTTAATGGTTGTACGAGCCTTTTTAAATGTATTGTTCAGACAAGAGCCTTTGTAAGCCAACTCGTATCAGACACTGAAGACGTGACGGAACAGCTATGACCTATATTCTACAAATTGCCATACGTAAGGCTTCCACAAGCACATCTGCTTCTCTCTCAACTACAAGGTTGCGTATCGCGTGATCCTACCAAATATGCTTGCTCTTTGAATAAAAAAATCCAGAAAAGGCGGTGTCACATTGGAATGACCGGCATGACAAGGGTACCAGCACACAACAACAGAATCACGGTGTAATAGCCATTCCAGCTTTGGCGTTCGTCGATAGACGCGGCCCTCCACTGATCAATAAATGAGGGGCCATGCGGTTGCTTGTATGTTATATGTTGCCCGTATGATTAGTTTAATTAAGATTAATCATGTCGCTTGACACAACTTAATGATGCTTTAAGGTCCACTTATTTACTGTATTTTGCTGCAAACGTGCACGCACTATTTGCCGATAATCGCGTTTATATTGAAAACGAAGAGAAGGAAATGCAGCAGGTGGAAAGTCCTACCAATATCTGACGAAAAGACCTAAATTAACTTGAATATCAGCTTTGGATGTGGATCAACGCATTCGAGTAACATAGTGCGCATATTTAATAGATTGTCTAGAAAACAATAATAGCGTTACAGAATCGATATAGGTATGATTAAGGAAGCGAATATGTTTCGTCTTTAGAAGATGGGGTCAAGCAATCAAGCTATTGCTTTCAGTGAGTTTGGCAATGTTGCGTACGCATCAACCTTTGATGTATGCACGAAATGCGATTGGTGATATAACAGGAAATGAATTGGACTTGCAGAGTATGTGAGCAGAATCAAGTAACAGTGATAAGGGCGCCTTACCTATCTACGCCCACAACCAAACCCCCCCCCCCCCCCCCCACAATATTTATCTTCTGACGTTTTATTCTTGTGTTCTATAGACGCCTACAAATCTCGTCATCGACGCAAGAATGTATATTGAATAGAGTTCATATGAGATGTGTATCGGTGTTTATTGGTCGGTTGTACAGGCAGAACAGAAACAGTCTACTCCTCATCGCGTTCGTACCGTTCAGAGAGTTATTTTTGCAGAGGTAGATACCTGACACAAAGAATGGGTCACAATAGCAGATGCAACAACTGAACACATCTACAGAGGAACTGATTGAAATATGGATTGATATCTCCTAACACAGGGATGCGTGAAATGTCTGTATTCTGCATACACAGTAGATAACCAACATTTAAGTTAAAGCATCTCTGAGCATGTATGCATATGCTAAAGATCTAGTACAGTATCTTAGAATGACAAGCAGCGTTAAAAATCCAAGAGTATATTCATCTTCTTGACAACCCTTGCATCAAGGAACAATGCATGATTCTGCCGATGAGAAGAAGCCTGATATTCTTACACTAGTTTATTTGTTCTCTGACAATATCTACATCATCCTTTCACAGCTTCAATGTGTTTTCCTGTAGCTTGCTTTTTTACTATTATTTCTTACCTAAATACACTAATGCACTAAGGAGTCGGCTATCTTATCACGGGAAGACGGCGTTTGATGGATATCAAATGTCACGATAAGGATTGAAAATAAAATTGAATAAGTAGCGCAGCAGCAGAGAGCAACAAAAGTCTATTTTCGATAGGATTATGATATGTTTTAGATTGGTAATTTAAAAAGCATCACAAGGTTAGGAATGTATATGCATCTAGTGTTACTTGTACCATTTAGACTACCTCATTAAACCTTTGATTACATTTGAGAAACATCTCTAAACATAAAACATCGTTTTTATCATCCATGGCGCAGGTGTGCGTGCTGTTTTCCAGATGAATATCACAGTCAACAATCGCCACATGATTGTAATCACTTGACGCTGTAACATATGCTCCATGTAATCATGATCACATCTTCGATGGACATCTATCATAGTTTTCCAATCACGTATGTGCCTTTACTTCGATGGACATCTATCATAGTTTTCCAACCACGTATGTGGGCTTGAGGGCATTGCCTGGCTGCCCTCATTACCACAGCAATGTATTCGGGGAAAAACATTCGCCACTGTTTTTAGTTTTTATTACATAGCAAATCGAACGGGGAAGTGTCATACGAATCCTGTGGTATTCTCACCGGGATCTATTCAGTTCAGAGCTGCAAGCTTCTGTGATTTGATTTGACGTGGATGTTATGCATATATTGGTCGTAGTATAATGTAAGCCATAGTTAGAATTATCGTGATTCGCATATGAATGATGGAGTCATCCTTGCATAAGTATAATTGTACTATGTATAATTGTTGATTCTTGTTTACGTGTAAGGTTCCCTGGAGCTACAGCACAAATTCAATGGACAAACAGCTCATATATCGGCCTTTTCTCAGCTGCGCATCTCAACTAAAAGACACGGGATGCAATAGTTATCATTTATATCCCACATTCCTTTTTTATAAATGCCGCACAGTTGATAAATATGCGCTTGAACCTCGGTTATTTGGTTAAGTTATCTTTAGAAACATGTTCATCGTTACAGCTAGTGAGTGCCATTTAGTTTTACTATAGGTGACACTGTGCATTGATGGCGGCTGGTACGAGCATCATTTTGCGATGAATCATTATGTGACTGTGATGCATTATTATGCGAGTCAAAGCATTCAGGTTGGCATCGACAAGAAATGTAGTTAATGATAATGCATTTAATCAATTATTATTATTTGGAGTATTGCCTCACTGTCAAGTGATTATTAAATAAGATGTGACATGACCCTGCGTTGAAATAACCATTTTAATCAACCTCCTGGCAAGTGTTTATCATTCGCGTTACTTGTAATTGCATTGCTGTTTATTTTATTTGACTGGACGAACATCACTTAAATCACTCACAACGGAATCAGACCCTGGACCAGTCAGTCAGCTTAAATATGGTAACTGCTATTAATGATGTTTTCCCCATAATAAACTACAATGCCCTTAAACTTCATTGGATGGTTGTAATTTTATCAATTTAGAATCCCAGTACCGTGCACCGTCTCTGTTTGCCATTATATAAGGGCCCAGTGATTTTAGGGACCCTATTAGATTGAGCTTTGGGCTGTAGTCTAGTTTAGATATTCGTAGGCTGACCTATAAATTGTACGTTTCATTCTGCGTTTTAATTTAAAGTCGGAAACAAATATTCACATCTGCACAAATGTATCCTATGAATACTGTTACTTAAAGATCTGCTTTCTAATTACTCAATCTATAACAAAAAAATGTGTTCATGCTCTACTAATTCGTAATGTTTTCTCAATTAATCTCGTGACTTATTCTCTTTGTAGGAAAATTGGTGGCTGATACTTGCATGTATGATAAAATCAGCATCCACATGAGTAATGCAGCCGAATTAGATGGTGATATATTTGGTACGAATCTCAGTGGGCTGAGGAAGTTTAAATAACACTCGAGCTCGTTGGGCAACATATTGTTGGCTTACTGGGTAAAATAGCAACCAGTATTTAATTATAACTGCAAATAATACGATTAGACTAGCAGGGCATGACAGTTGTGGCCAATGTGTTCTTATGCATGATACATAACGACGGTTTCGCATTCGCATTGAGTCCCCCCTCCCACCAATTCCCTTGTACATTAAACACTGATAATCACGGCTATATCGCCAGTTCCAATGTAGCTTAATCATTCAGCTATCGCAAATCTTAGTAACAACTAAATAGGAAAAACGCGCAAACCGAATCCAGTTCTAAAATATTCATGCGTGGTCAACAAATATGCATTACCTGTAACTCTTAATTATGGAACTGCCAAGCGAATTATCATCCCTCATACATTGAAATGATGTTTTTCAAAGGTGCCCTAGGCACATGAGCCTTATTAGATAGACCTTTACTAACTAATCCGTGTAATGGGGTTGTGGGTACTACAGGTTTTGCTTTCCCTGCGACCAGCAAGGTATTAGGCTATTCACACATTACACAATTTTTACGTCATTTTCTATTGTCATCATCTGTGTCAGCACTGGGTCACTTAAACTCTGACACAATGTTTATTTAATTATATATTCGGTGAAATATGCATATGTCAACCGTATTCATTCAAGAATCTCGGATAATAAGTGTGACAAGCTTATGAGCAGTGCGATCAAGCAGGAGAACCTTGCCGCTGTGTATCATGATGATCTCAATGTTATTTCTAATTTGATCATTTTTTTCGTCCCATTTTTGTATTACTTTTAGGTTTTAGACAGCAAGTGGCTGATAATTGTGTCAAATTGATGATGATAAGTGCACGGCCTTGTACTTGTAATCAAGCAGAAATGCTTCAGACGAAGTTCATACCCCTGCAATTAACCAGTTAAGATGTGACATTGCATTGAACAAAATACGTTAAGTAAATATTTACATCAACTACCGCACACAGAATAATGTTCAGTTCATAGAGTTTATTATTTGACAATTGTTTGACTAAATTTAAATGTCAGAGAGAATTAACGCATCCTTTAATTCCGAAAATATCACATTTTGAATAATCTTGTACGAGTGAGTAGTATCCTCTCGGATTTGAGTAATTTTGTCAACAAATATCACTTTATTTGTTTTAATGCTGTATTCAGAGATATATGAAACCTTGATATTAGTCACGCACAATATATTTAGATGGGCTGCAAGCCACACAATGGCAAAGCAAACAGTCGAAAGATGCTGTAACAGTGCTGCGTGCAGTTGGAGTTTCTTGATGTGCGACATTGCACTGGTATTCGCAAACACAAATAATATTGACATTATCACCACCTATTTGGATCTATTACAAATACGATTCTGTTGCGCATTAACTAATTTGGGCATTCTTAGCCTGTCCGATGGATATACTGGCACGATTTAAACTCGCATGCCTGAAAACCCTGGTAATAAGTATATGAATAATCGATGACTGGCCACATGTGAGTTATTGCAGCGACGGCAAATATGGCTATGGCGGTACGCGTTTTGTTCGGCACACTATTTAAGATCATGATAAGCAGAATCAG
>CM067345.1:11342334-11417175 GCA_034190875.2 Urechis unicinctus | reverse complement strand
CCTGTGCAAAATGTCATATTAACTGCATGTCTAAATTTTCATTCAAATCCTTCCATAGGATTGACATAATATAATCTGAAGCATATACTCTGATGAGGATAATGGTTTGACAGCAAAACAAGCCATTTCGTAAATTTTCCATGCATGACAGAGCCTGATCTGTGTGTGACATAATCAAGTCTTTCGAGTTTGGTTCACAGTAATAAGACGCATTATGGCTTCTGAGAGAAACGTCATATAAGCTGCATATGTACTTTAAACTTCAAAGCTGTACCACAATTATTGACAGAGCATAGAATATACATCAGGATGTAGGAAACAAGTTGGCAGCGAAACCAGCCCTGTTAAATTTCTATTTACATACTGTCAAGGGTCGGTCACAGACTTGACTGTTCTGTTGTAGGTCTCGTGGTGTAACGGTTAGCACTCAGGACTCTGAATCCTGCGATCCGAGTTCAAATCTCGGCGAGACCTTAGGCGCTGTTTTGCCTCTATGTCATTTATTCCAACGAATTGTCAATTTTGCTTCCGCTGTATACACAAATAGCAAATGTAAACATGACATCATAAATCAATGAAACGATTGAAATAATCTCGATTCAGAAAGCCAACTTGCTCGGAGGCAAAATTTAGTATTATGGAGAAGTCGAATGACATATAGATGGTCTCGTGGTGTAATGGTTAGCACTCAGGACTTTGAATCCTGCGATCCGAGTTCAAATCTCGGCGAGACCTTCATGTTTTCTTTAGATGTACCGTTATTTGAGAACCAGTGAGCAATTGGAGCATAATTACTGAGTTTTTTTTCGGGGGGGGGGGGGGGGGGAGGGGTCTTTATGGCGTTGTTCATAGCATTCTGACCCCATGCACCTCCTGTGCAAAATGTCATATTAACTGCATGTCTAAATTTTCATTCAAATCCTTCCATAGGATTGACATAATATAATCTGAAGCATATACTCTGATGAGGATATGGTTTGACAGCAAAACAAGCCATTTCGTAAATTTTCCATGCATGACAGAGCCTGATCTGTGTGTGACATAATCAAGTCTTTCGAGTTTGGTTCACAGTAATAAGACGCATTATGGCTTCTGAGAGAAACGTCATATAAGCTGCATATGTTTTAAACTTCAAAGCTGTACCACAATTATTGACAGAGCATAGAATATACATCAGGATGTAGGAAACAAGTTGGCAGCGAAACCAGCCCTGTTAAATTTCTATTTACATACTGTCAAGGGTCGGTCACAGACTTGACTGTTCTGTTGCAGGTCTCGTGGTGTAACGGTTAGCACTCAGGACTCTGAATCCTGCGATCCGAGTTCAAATCTCGGCGAGACCTTAGGCGCTGTTTTGCCTCTATGTCATTTATTCCAACGAATTGTCAATTTTGCTTCCGCTGTATACACAAATAGCAAATGTAAACATGACATCATAAATCAATGAAACGATTGAATATAATCTCGATTCAGAAAGCCAACTTGCTCGGAGGCAAAATTACTATTATGGAGAAGTCGAATGACATATAGATGGTCTCGTGGTGTAATGGTTAGCACTCAGGACTTTGAATCCTGCGATCCGAGTTCAAATCTCGGCGAGACCTTCATGTTTTCTTTAGATGTACCGTTATTTGAGAACCAGTGAGCAATTGGAGCATAATTACTGAGTTTGAGTTTTTTTCGGGGGGAGGGGGGGGAGGGGGAGGGTCTTTATGGCGTTGTTCATAGCATTCTGACCCATGCACCTCCTGTGGCAAAATGTCATCCCCATGCACTGCATGTTCAAATTTTCATTCAAATCCTTCCATGGAAAATGACATTCAAATATGTCTAAACAGCAAATATATCCATGATGAACATATACTCTGATGAGGATAATGGTTTGACAGCAAAAACAAGCCATTTCGTAAATTTTCCATGCATGACAGAGCCTGATCTGTGTGTGACATAATCAAGTCTTTCGAGTTTGGTTCACAGTAATAAGACGCATTATGGCTTCTGAGAGAAACGTCATATAAGCTGCATATGTACTTTAAACTTCAAAGCTGTACCACAATTATTGACAGAGCATAGAATATACATCAGGATGTAGGAAACAAGTTGGCAGCGCGAAACCAGCCCTGTTAAATTTCTATTTACATACTGTCAAGGGTCGGTCACAGACTTGACTGTTCTGTTGTAGGTCTCGTGGTGTAACGGTTAGCACTCAGGACTCTGAATCCTGCGATCCGAGTTCAAATCTCGGCGAGACCTTAGGCGCTGTTTTGCCTCTATGTCATTTATTCCAACGAATTGTCAATTTTGCTTCCGCTGTATACACAATAGCAAATGTAAACATGACATCATAAATCAATGAAACGATTGAAATAATCTCGATTCAGAAAGCCAACTTGCTCGGAGGCAAAAAACTTAGTATTATGGAGAAGTCGAATGACATATAGATGGTCTCGTGGTGTAATGGTTAGCACTCAGGACTTTGAATCCTGCGATCCGAGTTCAAATCTCGGCGAGACCTTTCATGTTTTCTTTAGATGTACCGTTATTTGAGAACCAGTGAGCAATTGGAGCATAATTACTGAGTTTTTTTTTCGGGGGGAGGGGGGGGGGGGAGGGGTCTTTATGGCGTTGTTCATAGCATTCTGACCCCATGCACCTCCTGTGCAAAATGTCATATTAACTGCATGTCTAAATTTTCATTCAAATCCTTCCATAGGATTGACATAATATAATCTGAAGCATATACTCTGATGAGGATAATGGTTTGACAGCAAAACAAGCCATTTCGTAAATTTTCCATGCATGACAGAGCCTGATCTGTGTGTGACATAATCAAGTCTTTCGAGTTTGGTTCACAGTAATAAGACGCATTATGGCTTCTGAGAGAAACGTCATATAAGCTGCATATGTACTTTAAACTTCAAAGCTGTACCACAATTATTGACAGAGCATAGAATATACATCAGGATGTAGGAAACAAGTTGGCAGCGAAACCAGCCCTGTTAAATTTCTATTTACATACTGTCAAGGGTCGGTCACAGACTTGACTGTTCTGTGTGTAGGTCTCGTGGTGTAACGGTTAGCACTCAGGACTCTGAATCCTGCGATCCGAGTTCAAATCTCGGCGAGACCTTAGGCGCTGTTTTGCCTCTATGTCATTTATTCCAACGAATTGTCAATTTTGCTTCCGCTGTATACACAAATAGCAAATGTAAACATGACATCATAAATCAATGAAAAACGATTGAAATAATCTCGATTCAGAAAGCCAACTTGCTCGGAGGCAAAAAAATTTAGTATTATGGAGAAGTCGAATGACATATAGATGGTCTCGTGGTGTAATGGTTAGCACTCAGGACTTTGAATCCTGCGATCCCCGAGTTCAAATCTCGGCGAGACCTTCATGTTTTCTTTAGATGTACCGTTATTTGAGAACCAGTGAGCAATTGGAGCATAATTACTGAGTTTTTTTTTTTTCGGGGGGAGGGGGGAGGGGAGGGGTCTTTATGGCGTTGTTCATAGCATTCTGACCCCATGCACCTCCTGTGCAAAATGTCATATTAACTGCATGTCTAAATTTTCATTCAAATCCTTCCATAGGATTGACATAATATAATCTGAAGCATATACTCTGATGAGGATAATGGTTTGACAGCAAAACAAGCCATTTCGTAAATTTTCCATGCATGACAGAGCCTGATCTGTGTGTGACATAATCAAGTCTTTCGAGTTTGGTTCACAGTATAAGACGCATTATGGCTTCTGAGAGAAACGTCATATAAGCTGCATATGTACTTTAAACTTCAAAGCTGTACCACAATTATTGACAGAGCATAGAATATACATCAGGATGTAGGAAACAAGTTGGCAGCGAAACCAGCCCTGTTAAATTTCTATTTACATACTGTCAAGGGTCGGTCACAGACTTGACTGTTCTGTTGTAGGTCTCGTGGTGTAACGGTTAGCACTCAGGACTCTGAATCCTGCGATCCGAGTTCAAATCTCGGCGAGACCTTAGGCGCTGTTTTGCCTCTATGTCATTTATTCCAACGAATTGTCAATTTTGCTTCCGCTGTATACACAAATAGCAAATGTAAACATGACATCATAAATCAATGAAACGATTGAAATAATCTCGATTCAGAAAGCCAACTTGCTCGGAGGCAAAATTTAGTATTATGGAGAAGTCGAATGACATATAGATGGTCTCGTGGTGTAATGGTTAGCACTCAGGACTTTGAATCCTGCGATCCGAGTTCAAATCTCGGCGAGACCTTCATGTTTTCTTTAGATGTACCGTTATTTGAGAACCAGTGAGCAATTGGAGCATAATTACTGAGTTTTTTTTTCGGGGGGGGGGGGGGGGAGGGGAGGGGTCTTTATGGCGTTGTTCATAGCATTCTGACCCCATGCACCTCCTGTGCAAAATGTCATATTAACTGCATGTCTAAATTTTCATTCAAATCCTTCCATAGGATTGACATAATATAATCTGAAGCATATACTCTGATGAGGATAATGGTTTGACAGCAAAACAAGCCATTTCGTAAATTTTCCATGCATGACAGAGCCTGATCTGTGTGTGACATAATCAAGTCTTTCGAGTTTGGTTCACAGTAATAAGACGCATTATGGCTTCTGAGAGAAAACGTCATATAAGCTGCATATGTACTTTAAACTTCAAAGCTGTACCACAATTATTGACAGAGCATAGAATATACATCAGGATGTAGGAAACAAGTTGGCAGCGAAAAACAGCCCTGTTAAATTTCTATTTACATACTGTCAAGGGTCGGTCACAGACTTGACTGTTCTGTTGTAGGTCTCGTGGTGTAACGGTTAGCACTCAGGACTCTGAATCCTGCGATCCGAGTTCAAATCTCGGCGAGACCTTAGGCGCTTGTTTGCCTCTATGTCATTTATTCCAACGAATTGTCAATTTTGCTTCCGCTGTATACACAAATAGCAAATGTAAACATGACATCATAAATCAATGAAACGATTGAAATAATCTCGATTCAGAAAGCCAACTTGCTCGGAGGCAAAATTTAGTATTATGGAGAAGTCGAATGACATATAGATGGTCTCGTGGTGTAATGGTTAGCACTCAGGACTTTGAATCCTGCGATCCGAGTTCAAATCTCGGCGAGACCTTCATGTTTTCTTTAGATGTACCGTTATTTGAGAACCAGTGAGCAATTGGAGCATAATTACTGAGTTTTTTTCGGGGGGAGGGGGGAGGGGGGGGGGGGGTTTTATGGCGTTGTTCATAGCATTCTGACCCCATGCACCTCCTGTGCAAAATGTCATATTAACTGCATGTCTAAATTTTCATTCAAATCCTTCCATAGGATTGACATAATATAATCTGAAGCATATACTCTGATGAGGATAATGGTTTGACAGCAAAACAAGCCATTTCGTAAATTTTCCATGCATGACAGAGCCTGATCTGTGTGTGACATAATCAAGTCTTTCGAGTTTGGTTCACAGTAATAAGACGCATTATGGCTTCTGAGAGAAACGTCATATAAGCTGCATATGTACTTTAAACTTCAAAGCTGTACCACAATTATTGACAGAGCATAGAATATACATCAGGATGTAGGAAACAAGTTGGCAGCGAAACCAGCCCTGTTAAATTTCTATTTACATACTGTCAAGGGTCGGTCACAGACTTGACTGTTCTGTTGTAGGTCTCGTGGTGTAACGGTTAGCACTCAGGACTCTGAATCCTGCGATCCGAGTTCAAATCTCGGCGAGACCTTAGGCGCTGTTTTTGCCTCTATGTCATTTATTCCAACGAATTGTCAATTTTGCTTCCGCTGTATATACACAAATAGCAAATGTAAACATGACATCATAAATCAATGGAACGATTGAAATAATCTCGATTCAGAAAGCCAACTTGCTCGGAGGCAAAATTTACATTATGGAGAAGTCGAATGATAATGGTGCATTACAGTGTAAAGTTAGCACTCAGGACTTTGAATCCTGCGATCCGAGTTCAAATCTCGGCGAGACCTTCATGTTTTCTTTAGATGTACCGTTAGCACTCAGAACCAATGAGCAATTGAGCATAATTACTGAGTTTTTTTTTCGGGGGGGGGATGGGAGGGGATTCCAATTTATGGTCAATTTGCTTCCATGTATTCTGATAGCATGCACCTGAGCATTCTGACAAAATATCATGCATGTGCAAATGTCATATTAACTGCATGTCTAAATTTTCATTCAAATCCTTCCATAGGATTGACATAATATAATCTGAAGCATATACTCTGATGAGGATAATGGTTTGACAGCAAAACAAGCCGTTGTCGTAAATTTTCCATGCATGCGATCAGAGCATGATCTGTGTGTGACATAATCAAGTCTTTCGAGTTTGGTTCACAGTAATAAGACGCATTATTATGGCTTCTGAGAGAAACGTCATATAAGCAGATGCATATGTACTTTAAACTTCAAAGCTGTACCACAATTATTGACAGAGCATAGAATATACATCAGGATGTTGTATGAAACAAGTTGGCAGCGAAACAGCCCTGTTAAACCAGTACATACTGTCAAGGGTCCTTTCATACTTGATTGTTCACGTGTAGGCCTCGTAGCTGTAAAGGTTAGCACTCAGGACTCTGAATCCTGCGATCCGAACTCAAATCTCGGCGAGACCTTAGGCGCTGTTTTGCCTCTATGTCATTTATTCTAACGAATAGTCAATTTTGCTTCCACTGTATACACAAATAGCAGATGTAAACATGACATCATAATATCAATGGAACGATTGAAATAATCTGAAAGATTCAGAAATAAAAAAGCCAACTTGCTCGGAGGAAAAAATTAGTATTATGCTTGTCGATCAAAGACCTCGTAGTACTCAGGACTTTGAATGGAGTTTTTCTAGTTCATGGCTTACAACCGTGCAGTGAATATTTGGAAATGGCACAAAAATCAAAGATACATTATCATTGGAACACCTGGGGTATTATTGGGTCACTGATATATTTTACACAAATGATTCGAAACGTTTTTAGATCTGCCATTGCAGACAAACATTCCCTGTAATTAACGAAATTCGAACTAATATAATCGCAAATACTGAAAATTAAAAATATTCCATCTAACGAAAAATTAAGACTAATATTTCATACGACCAATCTTCTCAAGACAAACACAATGATCAACAGTTGATAAAGTCTTTCCTTTACAAACAAACAACAATTATGACTCAACCTCTTATAAGTAGTTTCAGAAGTCATTAAAGCAGGGCTTTATATCAAGTACGCACTTTAAAAGCGTTTAACTTTCATCTATTTGCTTCACGTGTGCCTATAATTAAATGCCTTGTGTTCTCGTTATTTTGTGGTGTTGTTTCTAGGGTACTGGCGAATCAATTATTTCACTAATATCAGTGAAGCTCGATATCAAGCGCCATGCAAAATTAATAAATCGTTTCCGTCATATACCAATAAACATCTTCAAGCCTATATCATTAAGTAATTGACATTGTAAGTAACCTGAAAGGAAAATTTAGCCATGGATTTGATGAAATAAGTAAACGCTGGTTGTTATAAATCCTATAACTCCTGGGGTTTTCTAGCTATCTCACCAATCGTATGCAGTATGTGGAAATGGATAAGTTCAAATCAGCACAGAGTATTGTATATCTTAGAAATCATATGCAAAGCGTATATTTAAAAGAAGTTCATTGTAGCAATCCACGATACTGGTTGTTAAATTCATATCAATATTTGATTCCTATGTTTTGTTTTTAGACTGATGTATTTGCTGGTACATATATCAGTCTTTTTTATGTATATTATTTTTTTCGGTCGTATTTTTGTTTCTGGTATAATGTAAAATGCCTGATCATGCGCAGTAGCGCTATTGTAAATAATGATGTTGTAGGGCGGTGGGAAGGATGACTACACCGCCCCGTTTCTCTCAACTCACGACAACATATGAAAACACATGCTTTGTCATTTTATCATGTTGAAGGAAGGAATGAATTCTTCTTCTTCTTCTTCTTCTTCTTCTTCTGCTTCTGCTTCTGCTTCTGCTTCTGCTGCTTCTGCTGCTTCTGCTTCTTCTGCTTCTGCTTCTTCTGCTTCTGCTTCAGCTTCTGCTTCTGCTTCTTCTGCTTCTGCTTCTTCTGCTTCTGCTTCTGCTTCTTCTGCTTCTTCTGCTTCTTCTGCTTCTGCTTCTTCTGCTTCTGCTTCTTCTGCTTCTGCTTCTTCTGCTTCTGCTTCTTCTGCTTCTGCTTCTGCTTCTGCTGCTTTGCTGCTTCTTCTTCTGCTTCTTCTGCTTCTTCTGCTGCTGCTTCTGCTTCTGCTTCTTCTGCTGCTGCTGCTTCTGCTTCTGCTGCTTCTGCTTCTGCTTCTGCTTCTTCTGCTTCTGCTTCTGCTTCTTCTGCTTCTGCTTCTGCTTCTGCTTCTGCTTCTTCTGCTTCTTCTTCTGCAAATATAGCACTTTTAATGTTGAAATCTTAAATCAATCTTAATCTTAAAACATATCAATTATAAAAGCCAACTTCCTGAGGGTCGAATAACCATGATTGTAATTTCCCATGTACATGAAAATGAAAACTACTTTTATGGACTAGTAGGTACAAAGACATATGGTGTATCGGTGCAATTGTTAGCACTTTCAACTTACAATCTTGCTATCCGAGTTTAAATCTCGGCGTCGTATGTTATATTTTGGTGTATCATTATTTGAGAGCACAGTGTGCAGGGTCCAACAGTTCAGCTGCAGCTGAAACTTTGGGAATATTCGAAAGATTCCATTGGTGAAGAGAAATAAAACGAAGATTTATCACTTGATTTCATTCCATAAATGTGCCATGCTTGGAATAACATGTTCTCTGTGAGGACATCGTATAAATAAAATGACGTGGCAAACTCTCTGTGTGACCTTATCGTTGTGGTTAACAGCATCAAGACCATGCTTTCTGTGGAAAATTTCATATATTTTCTATACATGCCTCTATTACAATTGAGTAGTCAGTCCACGATTATTGACTGAGCATACTGCGAAACGCAGTCAACGGATTGGCAGCGAAACAAATCTGATTTAATATATATTCATGTTGAAAACACGAAATACCATGTCAGTTTTATCTCACTTTGTTATCTCATTTTTGTATTTGTTTGTTTCTCGCCGTTCCCGCGTTAGTCTCGTGCCAAAACGAGACTTGACATCTTCTTCTGTGAAGCAATTAACACTAAACTTCATCATTATCTACAAAAATACAGCTAACTATATATAATTTCAATAACTCACATTTAACGCTTTCGAGTGCAATCGTTGGTCTCGAACTGTGGAACGAATTTAGTTAACATTAGGTTGGCATGGAACAAACCCTGTTAATTAACTATCCCAATTTGGTTCGGAATGAATCGATTATACCACAATATTGGTAATGAATGTGACAAAATGCTGCGAAGGTTCATCAAGTCTGAATGCTGTGAACCACGCCGAAATGAATGAATCAGGTCTCAATGAAAACATGCTATACCCGGAGTTGGCAGGTTCGTGGAATGATATTTAAGTAGTAGGTTTTCCCAATTGATTCTTTCGATTCTTTCCGTTATTTCAATTGCTGTTAAGTTACCAGAAATTTCAAATGTGGCTCGCTATGAGCCCTGTAATCCGAGTTCAAATCTCAGAGATACTTACAGTCTTTATCGTGTTGCTATGCTTTGTAAATTGGTTGACTTGATTGATATTCCGTGCAACAAACATATTAGTGGACAACGAGTTGACGGCAAAGCAAGGCTAAATATCGATTCATAAGCACAAAATTACAATGCAATTACATGGAAATATGAACCTCGTAGTTTTGATATTAGAGCCGCTTGGTTTGGACGAAAGGTGTTAGTGTACAAGATCTGAAATGTAACAGGCTCACTCAGAACAGAATAAGAGAAATCGACCGTTTCTGTCGATAAACATGCCATTAGGAATGATGCGAGGGATGGTTAATATGATTGCTAATCGATCCGACTTATCTTAATTGCTAATTCGTTGTCTGATAAATTCCCTTTGGTTGATATTGACGTCCCAGTATAATGCCCTGACACGTGCACAATTAGATGTACATTTGCACATGGGTTATACATGCAGACAGTCGAGCCATCTCCACGACCAAGCCTTCACAAACGATCGAACAATTTTAACACAATGAATTATTAAGGACTATACCCGTCCATCTTTTGATAAAATCTCCATGAACATAATAGAGCCAGATTGTTGCTGGCGATAAATGCAATAGGATTCCCGCCCGAAACAGATCATCGACACATTATCCAACGCATTTTATCTGATTTCCCCTTCGTATAATTCACCTTACCAACTGTGAACGGTATACATTGACGCCTATCTTAATTAATCTATCACGACTGGCTTGGTGGAATAGCTCGCTCTGGGCGCTAAATTGTCGAGTCCTGACATTAGCACATGAAAATGGATCATAGAAATGATAATTAAATTAAGCCCAGTGGGCGTGTACAGCTTGAGGAGAGCAAGACGCTCCAACGCCGATTTGGCTTCTTGGAGCCGACACGACCACATTACCGAAATCCGTTCGACTTTCTCGGGCGTCTGCTACAGCAAGGAGTGGATTATTTCTAGTGGCTGTGGGGCCGGCAGTGAGGGCAAAACGCACTTTGGAGTTGAGATAAGCGCGCCAGGTAAACATTGTTTGAGAGGAACTTGTGTCTGGCTAATAGAGCGACGCAGGCCGGGGCATTATTAGACCCGTAAGTGCCCGAAGAATTCTCGTCTCCTTTACTTCAGCGAAATACAATTTTTACCAACCAATGAGTTTTGAAAAAAATTACGATTGGATCAGCGGCTGCGCGGATTTAAATTGTGATTATTCTCCGGGCAGTTAAAAGGATAAAGAGACACTTGCGAAACGGATAACCCGGTGCTCGGAGGTGTAATGTAAACATTGCATCTCAAAATAAGACTTTCATCTATGGTGGGAGAGAATTAATGAAGGAAACTGCATCCAGTCTTACCAGAGCTAACAAAGATAAAAAGACCGTTTGTCATCAAATTGTGGTGGGACTTTCAGCAATCGTGGGCAAACATATAGCGTCGCATCTCACATGAACGAGTCCACCAGGAGATATGGTGTTAATATATCGCATCACGTTGATAGGTTTTACTGTGGTTATGATGCAGTGAGGGAGCCATATAGTTCGACACCATTACTGTGTAGCAATACATCGCCTACCATATCATTCCAGGAACGTTGACAGGAATGCTTTAAAGAACAGTTGCCACACTCGCTACCGACTCGGAACTTTACTATTAAAACCTGGGAATCTGCGTGTTTGGTCAAGTCATGGCGTTACGTTTCGCGCTTGTGTTGTTGTGCCTGATGACGTCATTGTGGCCTGCATGTAGGAGTGAACCTACATTACGTCTCAATGCCGCGATAGAGCCGTCCGTGGTCACGTCGTCAGGGGACAGCTTACAACCATGTGACTACGCGTCTGTTGATTTTGTTAACTGCAGCAACAGGAGATTAGATATAATTCCGTTTCTGAGCCACGCTTTCGACGAGGTTATTCACTTCGACGGCTCTCACAACGCTTTTATTGCCATATCAGTTACAGCTTTCTCGTGCTGTGAGAAATTACGGTGGCTGTATTTGGATCATAACCAAATATCGACGATCGCCGTCAAAGCTTTCATCCACCAATCGGAACTTAAAGAGCTCTATCTTAATGACAACCAGATTGCAACACTTCCAAGCCACGTGTTTAGCGCTCTGACGAAAATACAAGTTCTTAATCTCAGCAACAACAGACTCACAGCAATATCTAAGGGGCTTTTCAATAATGCCGTTCAGTTGAATCTTCTGGACCTGTCCGCCAACAATCTATCCTTCATCCCGAGAGATTCCTTCCAACAGCTTGGGAATCTGTCCAAACTGCGGTTGGCGGAAAATCCGGTTAAAACTATTGAGTGGGAGACATTTAATGATCTGGTTAAACTGTGTTTGTTGGATTTAAGTCACACAGCTTTGTCGTCACTTGATATATATCTAAATCAGCATTTGTCTCAAGTGCGAGCCTTGAACCTTTCATATACCAGATTGTCACGCTCGAACATGACCTCGTTTGAGCGCCTAACTAACTTAGCGTGGATAGATGCGACTCGCGCGTTTGGAAGCGAGGAGGGATGTAAATGCACCCAGTCTCATCGAATTCGCCATCGTTCAACATCAAATGGTTGCAAACACTTCTGCTCCATTTGGGGGGCGGGCCTCACTATAGCAACTAAGCAACTCAGTGCGCGTGATATCTGTTCGTCGGGTGGTTTGAATAGATCCTCGAGTCTTCGTGATAAACCCCATGGGATCTCATTAGCAGGTCGACGACAATCAAAAGGCTTCAGGACAAAGGTGAAGGATGCGTTACGTGTGATGCCCTATAACGCCACGATGGGCTGGTATACCGCCCTCTCGCTGTTCAGTCTCATGGTCTTCTGTGTATTTCGTATGTTTATTGATAAAATTAAATGGAGATGGTGGATGTATCGTCATGGACGGAAACACTTTGGAGAGGTATTATATGAAGCCGCTATTATTGAACGAGCATTGTCTAAAGCAACTGATAGACGCCTTGCAGCCGAGGAGCAACGCAACTGCCGCAGAAGCGAGAATGTCGGCGATCTCAGCCACGATAGCGGGCGAGCCTCGGTCCGATTTGGCGGCTCTGCCGAGCTCCACCGTGATACACGACATCAAGATACGGGGAGAGAGGAGGGCGGCTCAGTCGGCGTGGATACTCAATGCGATGACACCAAGACAAAGATCCTGGAGGTTCATCCTGCCTGTCCAATACACGGTGAACAGAGAGATTAACAGTGAGACAGGCGGCTGTTTCAGGGACATTCACTTATTGCTCGCGGAAGCTGCAGCATCCTCGCAAATGACACATGCGATTGTAATACAACCGCTCGCACTCCTCGCTATATGTGTAGCGCCAGAGAGACAGAAACACAATGGCAATCGCTGTCTCTTGTAACTATGATACCATCAGTGGATGCGATGTGTTCGCATATCCATCTCTTTGGAAGTTTAGAATACGCCCTGGTTATTATTTATTGATATACGCATAGAAAATATATATATATATATATATATATATATATATATATATATATATATATATATATCTATATATATATATATATATATATATATATATATATATGTATATATATATATATATATATATATATATATATATATATATATATATATATATATATATATATATATGCTGTGTATGTGCGTGCGTGTGTGGGTGTGTACATGGTTGTATGGATAAGGTTGCGCCATATATTGCGCTGTGCTGTCATTAGGGAGGTCAAATGAATCATATAGTTATCATGTTCAGTAATCGCAGTTCTCCATGAAATATAAAGGATATCCGTTACGGTGAAGAGCAACATTTTTAATGGCTGGGCCTGTCCAAATACGACCCCATTTTAGTAGCGTGATAAATCCGAGTTTGGGGAGCCATCGAACGGCGCCAGCGTTTAGCAATGTTTACGGATGGCCTTTGGTTAAGTGTCCGAATGCTCTGCCGTAGACGTAGAATGCAGCATTGTCAGGGCGGTAACGACGTCAATCCTCTTTAGTAGCTCACCATAATTGTTTGTCGCCCACGTAGCACTGTTGGTGATTGTGTTGTGGTCACCAAGAACCTGTGTTGACTGGCAATTTGTGCGGGACGTGACCAGGAAGTAGGACGAGGGCAAGTCTGAAATAGCGCATGGCGTCCCTCCATTATAGACCTGGCCTGGTGCAGTAATCACCAGGCGCTATGTAACTAGTAATTACGGTAAGTATTTGTCTCATTTAGACGCTGATTCATTATCAATCAACAATCGAGACAAATTGGAACAGAAGAGATTAATTGGTCACTTAATTTGGGCCTTGTTTTGCGCTTCACATGACGATATTTGATAAGCGTAATGATGGATAAATCAATAGATAATTGCATTTGATTTTTGGTGACTCTTTAACATAGCAGCAGGATGTGACACCATGGATTGACATATTTTGTGGGGGATTTGGATCGAAAAAAATGCTCCATGATCACCTATTCAAAAATATCATTTTACTGAAATGAACGAGCTGAGAAAAAATTACACTAATGAAAAAAAAGGTGGTAACTGATATCTGAGGTCCAAAACTCTCGCTTTACCTTGGGCGCTGTTGAAAAGCAAAAAAAAATATTTTGACCTCTTAACATTTGCTCGGTCGGAAGTGGGATTCGAACCACATACAACGGGTCCAATTTTAATCCATCAAGCCAATGGGCGTTCCAGATTTCCTAGATTCCAGACATTCTTATCCTCCAATCTGCAAATGTATTCAGCGGTGAGAGTAATTTGATGCCTTACGATGTTGTGCCTTGTGAAGTGGAAACTTCCGCTTTAGTTAAGAAAGGCAACTAGCTCTCGCACCGATTGTCCCTCACACATGCGCCATCTTGATCAGTCTTCTATCTCCTCTTTATTGCGATCTGCCGGATTTACAGTCAGTAATCGACAAACATCTCCTCTCCGATGAGACAACTTAAGTTGGCGCCGTTTGGAATGGCACACTAGGAACCGTACGGGTGTCAAGTAGGTAGAGTCATGCTTCTTTTACATTGTTTTACATTTCAGTGTTTTATAGTTCTATATTTAGCAGGCACTATCATAAAACACGCCACGGTTATATTGAACAAACGACCTACTTGGCAATAAATGAGGAGAACTTAAAACCCTCTTTGTAAGCCATCTCAGCGTCCCATGCCAGCTACCCACGCTGGCTTGATAAAGGGGTCAAACCTCTTCCTGTTTTACTAAATAAGTCTAATACCGTGGGAACTAGTGGCATTGTGGATAGAAGTGGGGTTGAAAAGCAAAGAGTTTTTTGTCGTTACTTCCTGAGATGCGTCTAAATGGAGACATTAGTTTTTTCCTTTGGGCTCCTGTATATGAGCCAGTCATTGATTGCTAAGATATAATTGGCGCAGTTAACGTTATGATATCAATATTTTCGTTCCGGTGACCGGTTAGTAGTCGATTTACAAAGATAAGCAAAGACGGCCACTCAAAATATTTGGATGATGGGATTAAATATATATACGCTGCATGATTGATTCTGGAGTGAAACATCGCTTGAAACCTTTATCTTGAAAAAACACATAGATTCAACTGTTCAGTTTACTTGCAAGCTGCTCAACCTGGTCAAACTTTGACCTTGTCAAATTGATTCGAGCTCTAGTCTTCGCAAAAGTACAAAGATGTCCAAAAATAGTTTCGATTGCAGTTGAGTAAAGGTTGAAAAACCTAGTCGATGAAAACACATTCTTCCTTTGATAGAAAACTATTGAATGTACATCAGATCATCATGAAACATTGTATGAACCAGTTCAATTATGACAGCCTTTTCTCTTTAATCTGTCGTTGCATAAAAACATTTTCGTCTATCTTCCAGCATGCAGAACGTACATTTCTGGCAGTTAAACAGCCTTTGGCTAATCAATACGTCCATTCAGCTCTGTTGTAAATCGTTGGCCTTTTCCTAGTTCTTTTGTCCGCATTAAAGTGTTGTGCCATCTGCAAATTGTGTTTTCATTACCTCATCAGCACTGTCAGTATTATTCATAGAGATAAATGAGGCTCAGTCGATCACATCTTCCATGCGATAGCCTTCTTTTCTTTGTAATTGAGGCATCTCGGGATTTATCAGCGGCGTTTTCTGATGTTTCTCATTTCTTGGTCGAAACTTCAAACGATTCTGTTAGAGATGTTCATTATTTACCTCTCAGAGAGAGCGGGACAATGGGGTTGGTAGGGGGCAGATGGCCATTTTGTTTTGGGCTATATTTGTGGGGAGATTATTTCTGCAGTAGTCACAAATGAAAATACAATACTAAGGTTTTAATCATCATTAAGCAACGAGGTGATATCAAAGATCTTGTTATAATAAGATACCCGACTCGGACGTTTCCGTTATCAAGCTCGCGACCAGCGCGCCACCTGGTTTCGTGGAAGCCAAAATGTAAACAATAGCGCGTGGCTCAATGCTAAAAGATCGATCGACGATGGTATGTACACTAGTCTCCAGGGGTTCCGCTACGCTTCTCGCCCTAAGACTATACGCCAAGGTCTAAAACTGGCGCGTCCGAATATTCATTAGACATGTTCGTTAATCTTCGTGACAGACCCTGCTTGACCAATCAACGCAAAGGTTGTGACCCGTATCGACCTTAGTTACGCACGTCTGGCTCATGAAACTGGCTAGGGATACGCACCTCGGTTTTATGTGACGTCATGGACATTGTTGTGGTCTGCGTCCAATGAGAACACACTGAATGTCTTCTGGAATTAGGGGGCGTCCCACAAGTTCAAATTGGCACCACAACAAGCGCTTTAATCGATTAGCTGCATGATAGTATGTTTACGTATTACATTCAGACCAGTTGTGTGTCTGCTTCTGTCGCCGACTGTGTTATTAAGGGTGCCGCTCAACGTGAACAACAAATCGGGGTGTTGCAGAATGCGTGCCCGGTTCATAAAAATCACTCGTCCGTTGGACAAGTCGACTTGTCCGACATGACAAATCACTTGGTATAGAACCCTGACCAATTCCAAGCATTGCATCGAGAGCAGTAGCTAACAACGTATAGCAAAATGTTTCCCCGCCCCTGCAGGCGCATTCGCAAAACACTCACGGCCCATCAAGCAGCAGAGCGCGCAAGTCTTTCGGTACCAAGCCATGCGGCTGTTGCGCGTAATCGTGGGCTTCCGTTGGAGTCATTTCCATGGTTATGCAACCGCTAATACTTCAGTTCAAGTGAAAAGATGTGTAAAACGGAGCATACAAAAACAAATATGGCGCCAAATCTGCGGAAATTGTGACAATGACCAATGAGAGACAATGACTCAAAAGTACCCGAGAGTGACAGAGAGACACGGCTTCTGATTGGAGCATCCCCAATCTGGGATGCCGGTACATTTTGGGAGGTCTTCTTAGCCTAGACTTTGGCGCGACTATCGAATATGATTAACATGTAAACAGGGCCCGCAGCCAAGGGGCTAGTGGTCCTTGACTATATGTACACCAAAGTACCGCTGTATTTCTAAAATGTGCAGACTTTTTGATAGAGCAAATGCATAAAACCAAAAGCCAATTACTATTGACACCTTTTTATCAATTTGTGTGGCGATGTATTCACTACAATATGTTTATGAGCGTTTGAACGAAGTCGCATATATCGGTGTCTACCCCAGGCCTAGTCCCGATCGGACGGTGATATACATATATACTCAGACGTCCTGTAGGGCTAAGTCTATCCCTGTTTATAAGCCCCCATATTGAATTATATTGCTTTGTCATTAGTGTGGTCATCTTTGAGATGGAATATAAGAAGTTGATTTAAAGACATGCTCATGCTTTCCCGATTGAATGATGATTTTATTGGCCACCCAGATGTACCTTCACCGAATCAACAAGCTGCATTGTTGGTTGATGGGGTGCCCTGTGCAGACGTATCATTTGATTATGTAGTACTGTCACGTGCATTCTTGGTTATTTTTAATAACAATATAAAATGGATTATTTCAGGACATAGCATATACTAAAAACATTGATGCAGAATGAATCTGATCATCATCAACTCACCCTCTCTCTCTCTCTGTCTATATATATATATATATATATATATATATATATATATATATATATATATATATATATATATATATATATATATATATATATATATATATATATATATATATATATATATATATATATAACGATGTGATTTAATTTTATAGCGGATGCCTGACCCAAGAAGGGTTTGAACAATGCCGTACAACACTAATAATCTCACTCTTAATAGCTAATTCAGTCCAACAACAAATGAAATGAGATCATCATTTTACAATACAAGATTAACAGCAAGCACACTAAAACTACAGCGAACGCTACAATTATTTCGACCAGAGCTCAATTCATTCATATAAACATTCAATAGATAGGTTGACAATATGCCTCCCTGTCTTATGCCATTAGACACGCCAAATCAGCCACACATATTGCCCGATCAGAATTTTCTGACATAGATTGTTTTCCATTTCAATCTTTGACACCATCGAAGCGTTGTCATATGTCTGTCATAACGCTACATTTTGTATTGCCCTTTCCCGACAATTTCGTCCCCTGCTCTCTTGATGCAAGACATTTGCTGAGGTTTCGCTGATGTTGTTCTGAAGTGGACGGGTCAATCGCCTGGTGTGTTTGAGTAAAAGCTACTTGAACACAGTGAATAAACACATTCCGTATTCCACGTTAACACAAGCATGCATCCAATGAGCACAAGAAGACTGAGTGATTGATAAGCACTGGTTTGGAGAGTATGTCTGCACCACTGGCGGCACTCGATCGGCGTCCTGTACACCGCTCACATGATTCATACCCAGTTGCCGGCCTCCTCCAGTATTCGTCTCGTGTCAAGCATAGACACATATCAAACGGAAATATTTTCGTCACCATGAGAGATAGCCATGTGTGGCCGATGATTGATGCGAATTCAACGCGTAACACGTCAGTTCTAGAACGCGCCGCATCTAACACGACGCATAACGGCGCAGCAAATCTGCAGTCAATCCTTTAAGAGAGAATATTGTTACTCAGTTTATGACCAGTCTAACAGAAGCGAATCAGCGATGTGCGCGTTGACAGCGCGTTTGACGGAGCGAGTGAAACACGCGAACTGTCTGGAGGAACTCCGTCTTCAACAGAAGTTAGCAAGAATTGAGCGTGGCCACAGCGCCGAGTTGAACCGCCTCAACATGGACTACGCCGAGTTGGTGCAGGAGATACGCGCTCATCAGTATCAAGAGATGAGGAAGCAGGTGAGGAAAATGATGCAGACGCAAACAGAGAGCACAAAGAATGAACTGATTTTGAGACCGACTGCAGTCGATCGCCGAGCAGAACGACCTCGTACGGCGCTCAGTCGCGGAAGGAGGTCAAGCACAGGTCACGATCAAGTCAAACAAGACCATGTCCTAGAATCAGCAGAATCTATAGCTTCTTCCGCCAACGATGAGTCCCGTCCATAGGATCAAGGAAGCGACCAGCACCATTGCTGCGACGCCGAATACCGCGGGACCATCATCGAGCAGCGTGAGGAAGAAAACACTGGGCACCGAGGAGTCGGAGGAAAACCAAGGGTATTCTTACGGCGGCGTGAAGTTGACAGCAGCTGCGGTCCACTCTAATACTACAGGTACCCTACCTTGTCTCTCGGCATTTCGCCTGGCTTCGAATTACCGCATGCGGGTGACACGAGAGTTCAGCAAACCCACGAACACCCTCGACGAAACCATGCAAGAAGATACAGGAGAAGAGGATGGCTCGGACTTAGGGAAGAGAATCACGAAGAGGAATGTTAGAGGTACTATTAAGTTCGTCATTGCGGCTGAGACAGAGGAACATAGGAAGAAAAAGGTGAATTTAATCTTGTCTCAAACATGCATGGGATGATTGCATATATATATATAAATATATATATATATATATATAATATATATATATATATATATATATATATATATATATATATATATATATATATTATATATATATATATATATATATATATATATATATATATATATATATATATATATATATATATATATATATATATATATATATATATATATATGTACATACATATGTACATTTATGTGCATATTTTTTTGGGTATATATTTCTATATATAAATATTTCTATATATATCTATATGTGAATATAATATGTTCATATATAGATAGGTTTGTTTATATATATACATATATATATATGTGTATATATACATATATGTGTGTATATATGTGTATATTTATACATATATACGTGTGTATATATGTGTATATATGCATATATATGTGTGTATATATATATATATATGTATATATATATTTATATATATAAATATATATATACATATAAATATATAGAAATTTATATATATATATAATTATGCATATATATACATATGCATATATATATGCATATATACATAAATAAATGCATATATATACATATATATATATACATATATATATATATATATATATATATATATATATATACATACATCCATCCATACACACATATATATATATTATATATATATATATATGTATATATGCATATAGATATATATATATATATATATATATATATATATATATATATATATATATATATATATGAATATATACATATACACATGCATATATATACACATATATATACATATATATATATATAAATATATACATACATACATTCATACACACATATATATATATATATATATATATATATATATATATATATATATATATATATATATATATATATATATATATATATATATATATATATATATATATATATATATATATATATCAGACAACATGAAGGGATGACTTTCGGCCACAACTTGTGGCACAAGTAGTTTATTTCTGACTCTTATGAAGTATGCCAAGACCATGTTTAATCGTATGTTTCCTGCTTTAGGTGGCTGAAGAAAATGCAAAATTGGCGAAGTTGCGTTTTGCTCAGCAGACAAAGGAATACAGTGGAATTCTCGGTCGCACGGAAGGATTTTTAGGACGACAACCGCTCTCACAGAGAACCCTCTTCGAACCAAAACTCACGAGAGAGGAGAGGAGAATGATGGACTACATACAGATAAACAAACAGTCGAGAACGCTATCTGCAACAAGTTGCCTACAGTCAAGGAGATCACCAATGCGGCCATAGTTTATACGTTCCATAGTCGCTCGTACCCGACAGCTACTGAACGGACACGGCCCGGCGCTCGGAAGCATCTAGACGCTCGGAAGCTTAGTATCGGAAACCGAGCGTATGTGACAGGCTCCACACAGCAAAGTCATCTTCTCATGTCGTCGCATTAGGGGAACGCGTTCATCTGACCACAAGGGCCGCATTTATCATAACGCATATGAGTTGCATGTTTCGACTGTCATAATGTGAATATCTTCAAAAATTCATCCACAATTGCAGTAAATCAAGAATTCGAAGAGCCAATGAACACTTGAAGTAATCATAATAATTATTTAATCAGTGTTGTGAATGGATAATAGTATACAATGACTGACAGCATCAAGTGTCACACGCTGACTCATTTCAGGTAAGAGAATACAACAGAAGAACCTACCTGTGTGTGTTCCAGGCATAGAATAAAACCAGCAGGGATATATCATTATATTGATGCAGATAATTTACAAATTAAGTACCAAAATATCCAATAACTCAACATACCCATTTTATACCCATTATGAATACATGAGACACGTACTAACTACAAAAACAGTCGCATAACATTCAGTTTTACTACAGCAGAAAGGTAAACAATTGCACCATGAATGTTACTCAAAAACAAAAGAGCATAGCCATGCAAGAAGCACTCAACGATAACAAAGACCATGATGAAGTATAGGTTATCACACACGCTAACCAACGATCATCTCATCGGTCTAGCAGTCACTAACTTGCAGACCAAGAGTCTCCTTTGAATATATCACAGAAGCTGGTGCGGTTATGGTGCACTGTTGGAACATATTACAGCATGTATGAGTGGGCTAGCTAGGAGGGGAGCTGTACCAGTAAGTGACCAACCCTTTATGATATGCAATCATCACAGAGAGACAGGCAAACCCCTGCACATAAGGCACAGGTACGGTTCACAACTAGGGTGTTATTTTTGTCTAGAACCAAAGAGAACCCTTCCTAAGGAAATAAATTACCAAGCAACAGACTGCATCACTAGCAGCAATCAAAAGCAAGAATCTAAAGAGAATCCTAGAACCACCTGGCTTATAACAGCTACAGAAAGTTCAACCTGCAAATTGTTTAGAATTGCATAGAGCTTCACAAATTTATGTTCATATGATAAATTCAACAATAGATGTAGTCCTGAGGAAACTGGGTTTAAGCACTAGAGTAGGTCTGCCATGTTGTAAATTGACCACATCTTAACTGAAATAACAAGGTGACCGACAACAAATTAATGTGCCTAGCAACAAATCAACAATCCACACTTAACCAGTTTCCATGACCACATTCATTCCTTTGACTAAATAATGACCACTTTTACAACACACAGTCATTTCAATATCTAAGCTGAATACCGTTTTTACATTAAAATGAGAAGAATAATTCACCTTCCTGTATACCGGGGCTGACACATGTAGCACCTGCCTGTAATTCGGCAATAAGTCACAACATCAGAGGGGAACTTCTACCCACAGAGCATTATCAGATTTGTCCTGATGATTCTTGGTGGAATGCAGACGATTTAAATCTTCTTCGCTTTGAATAATGCCGCGGTCTTGTGAGAGGTTCATTGTGCTATAATCCATGACATTTTCAGGTTTGAGAGTAGATTTGTCTCGCATTTGCTCAGTTTTAGGCATTGTTCTTCTTGCAGCATTCTGCAAACATTCAATAACAAAGTCATCTCAAACAACTTGAAAATGTACTCAAAAGAAACCCAATCAGAGAAAAACTTATACAACTCTTGCTGATAGACAGATCTTCACAACGTCAATAAATACAGAGCCCCCATCCCAAACAGGCCTCAAACAAGTGATGAATATATATATATATATATATATATATATATATATATATATATATATATATATATATATATATATATATATATATATATATATATATATATATATATATATATATATATATCAGAACAAGTAAAATTGCATTAATAAATGATCCAAAATAATATGATACGACAATGGATAAAGTGGCAAATGGAAACGGAAAAGGCCAATTTACCACAAGAACCGTCACTTCATCCAAATGCACCAGAATATGCGTATACAGCGGTTCTTTTTTCAGTGTCTTGACGTCATAGATCAAACTGTTCAAACCATCGACATCATAACGCTCGTGTCCGTTCTTAAGATATTTCAGCCTGATACACATCAGAAAACAAATTAAGCAATTCAGAGTGCCAGGCACAGTGTAAAGGCTGGGGGATTATTGTAACGTACTGCACTATCAACCGCAAAAAGATACCCACGGGTACATCTATTTGAAATGTACGACGAGCATAGCTCTAAGCAACGAGTTCTGTTGTCGACGCTTTTTGTTTGTGTCCACTTTGTAAGAGGGCGCTATGGAAGCGTGACACCGAGTAGATTCGGTAATTAAAGGCTTATTTGCAACCCATGGGATTCGCTTTGTTGCGAACGTGAGCGTAACCACGGCTGAATACGAAGAAATAGAGTATGTGTTTCAGGCTAACTGATCATGACTCGGCCCTTCACCAGAATGTGAATTCTCTTAACAGTGCCGTTTGTAGATAAGTAACGCACGAATGCCTTCAGCAGTGCCGTATAAAGATCTCCATGTTTATCCTACTGCAAATGGATCGACAAAAAACCAGCGGCTTCTATAAATGAACTCGCAGTATTTCGAAAAGCAGCTAATTCGAGTGTTAACAGCAGCAAGAGATGCGAGTTGTGTTTTTGAGGAAAGGAAGAAATAGGATGGACGGCCAGGTATGTTTTTTTTCTCCAGAATGTATCATGGCGGCAAGGCATCGGAGATGTTTGTTATTAGGAACATTAAACATAGCGTCAGCGTCGTCAGGTATACTAAATGAAATTTCTCCAGGTAAGTCTCAAGTAATAAATTCGGGGGGAACATTTTCACTTGTTCGGTTAAACTGTTTCGCAAATTTACTTTAACTATATTTCCCTTTAAGATGCGTTTTAGGCAATCGTTGGTTTTACAAATATGCATTTTTGAATATCATCAAAACCAAGCCAGACCCGGCCGGTTCCACCACCTTATCGTATTTACTTTCCCGCCCGAGAACCGCGGATTCGCAGCCCGTCAAGACCATTAACACCCATCATATATATATAGCTAATATCAAAGTGATGTAAAACCAAACATTTCTTTTTGACTTTTTTACAAAGAGGTCTAACATATGACACTATTTAAGTCATGAGGTCAAAGCGACTTTGCCTGACGTCGATGGCGCTGCGGATGACACTAGGCAAGGCGGTAATGTCTTCCTGCTTGCATTCGCCCAGAGAGACCAAACGAAACGCTCTAACTCTTTCCCGTAGGGGAAGAACCGGCATCGCAGGCGAGAGGCTAACTTCGTCAATTGGCGTTGAAAAGAAAGGTAGGTTTTGAGTTAGGTGAATCTGATACCACTGTCGAGATCAAATAAACAGTAGAAGATTCGTTTTTTCTTAAATTCTTCGCAGCCGGCGGTTATAATCTCGCCAGAATTCTACAACATGGCTCTATATTTAGCGCGGCTACAGCCTTCGCTCCCGCGGATACGATAATGCTACCGGGGTGTCTACGCAGCCTCATCTATATCCACCACTACACCGGGTCTACACCAACCGAAATCTCATTTATTTTGTTAGTCATTTAACAACTTGTGTAGATTGCGGATGATGGATTTAGTACCAGATACTTCACAGATGAGATAACACAGGGAAGTAGTTTGGAGGAATGGCAGGCAGGTCATTCGGGGTTGGTGAGTGCCATTTGACATGATAGAATGAATTATCAGCACCACATCGGGAGCCCATTGGGGCTTACACTCGACTGGCGTGGAGGAAGCGCTGCCCTTCTCCACCCATCCAAACTTACCGTAGGGATATACAAAGATTAGTCAGAGGGAAGGATGCAATAGCAGCCGCGCTGGTCATTGGACCCGTATTAAATGGAGGTACTGAATGAGAGAACAAGGGAATGAAGTAATCTGGGAAGATGTTGGAAATGAATAATAGTTGAAGGTAACTGAAGACATATGATAATTGAGAGGTGAAGAACGCGGGTATTGACTGTGGAGCAGTGTTAGGGTGAAGGTGACTGGGGAGATGTTAGAATTGAATAATAAAGCATTAGTTTGAGCAAAGATTATAGAATTGGTATTCTATAATCTTTGGTTTGAGGTAACTGATGAGACGTGAGTATTGAATGACAAAGTAAACGGATGAAAGGAGACGTTGGAATTGAATAGTGCAACGCGGGTATTGAATTGTGAAATACAGTGATGAGGGTATCCAGCGGAATAATACAAATATACAGTGATGAGGGTATCCAGCGGAATAATACAAATATACAGTGATGAGGGTATCCAGCGGAATAATACAAATATACAGTGATGAGGGTATCCAGCGGAATAATACAAACATCCCTCAGAAAGCAGCGAGTTGTCGTGTTTTATTGAGTTACTAAAAGAACATTGCATTGGCCATGTCATTTAATGTTGCTTGCGCTATATGGCGATCTCAGGTTACAGGATGTTGGCAAGGTTAATGAAGCTGTAAGGCTTTTGGCCTCTTTCTGACAACGGAACATTATTCTGTCCACAGTGCGATACCATGGTTACAAGACGTTACCAGGTTACACACAAAGCATTGTCAGGTTACAAGACGTTACCAGGTTACACACAAAGCATTGTCAGGTTACAAGACGTTACCAGGTTACACACAAAGCATTGTCAGGTTACAAGACGTTACCAGGCCACGTACGCCAAGTTGTTAGTCTCGGCGATATGCTAGGTTACAGTGCGGTGTTGTAAATTGGCAGTCGTCGTTGTCATATTACAGGAAGTTGTTGTGGATATATTAGCCTGCACAAGGTGTCACTTTGAACTTACCTGATCTGGCTGCCGTCATTCCTCATGTGACGTAACATCTTATAGCGAGCTACGTCAGTTGCGTAGCGTGTCATGTTTAATCCATGATGCTGTAGTCTGACAACAACATGTGAACACGATATTCATACCATATTTTGTATCGAAGATGAATTATGAATGCGATTGTAAATGCATACTGAATTTCATACATTGCAAGTATCAACGGAAGGGAGATGTTCAAAGCCATTAACTTCCATTAGAAGAGAACACCAGTTGGTATATGCCTCCAATAAGTCTGATGGAAAGTCACCGTGCTCTAGACCCGCACTAATGATACTGCCAGGCTAAGTCGACACACGGTCCAATGACAGTAATTGCACCATGCCCCTAATTCGTCTGCCTATTCAAGGATCAACTGGTCAAGGGAAGGTCGTGAATTGGAACAGAGGTTAATCTACTCATTAGGTAAATCACTGCAGTAGTTGAAGCCCTCCACCAACAGGGAGATAGAGGGCTGGTTCAACCAACACGCCCTTCTTAGACAGCCCTCCAGCCAAGCAGATTAGGATCCAATATAGATCTGATCATAGCCCTTGTTTGTTCGATAGGTCTTTGAAATATTTCTTTTAAACTTACATCATTTAACAAATTCAATTAAATAGAAGTTTAAAGAGTAATCGTCAGGTGATGGATTCATAGCGCTGACATCTCTACATCTGCTAACTATGCCCATACAGTCTGCCCAATATGCCCATAAAGTCTGCCCACTATGCCCATACAAAACAAGGACAGTAACCATGCTATGCGACTACTTCTCACTCCATTCCCCAATATAAGGTATTATACTTAGACATCAACGAAATAGGACTGTGAACAATAGAAACCAATTCTGGAATACAAAGTTAATAGGCCGTAAAAGATGGTAAACTACCATTGATAACCGACCAATCAAAGTACTTAACGTTATTACCGAGTATGTAATGACGGCATACCATTCATACATATTCCTGTATATTATGTACATCATACTAGGTAGCGACATGTAATGTCAGTAAATCTGCTCAAAATACCTGCGCCACATCTACTGGAAAACAGGTGATCTCATGCCAAAGGTCGCTTTTTAAAAAAAAAAAAAAAAGAAGATCCATAAAAGGGTGGTAAACATGAAATTTGCGTTTAGGATATTCATAGAATTAGACTTTAATTAGCTGCTAACAACATACATTATTACTGATATTATATCTATAAATTACATATAAGTTATCTAATGACACTATCAATGAGATAAAGCAGGGAATGAGTGCTTTAGTAGCTATCTAATGACACTACCAATGAGATAAAGCAGGGAATGAGGGCTTTAGTAGCTATCTAATGACACTATCAATGAGATAAAGCAGGGAATGAGGGCTTTGGTAGATATCTAATGACACTATCAATGAGATAAAGCAGGGAATGAATGCTTTAGTAGCTATCTAATGACACTATCAATGAGATAAAGCAGGGAATGAATGCTTTAGTAGCTATCTAATGACACAATCAATCAATGAGATAAAGCAGGGAATGAGGGCTTTGTAATGACACTATCAATGAGATAAAGCAGGGAATGAGTGCTTTAGTAGCTATCTAATGACACTATCAATGAGATAAAGCAGGGAATGAGTGCTTTTGTAGCTATCTGATGACACTATCAATGAGATAAAGCAGGGAATGAGGGCTTTTGTAGCTATCTGATGACACTATCGATTAGCTGTGAATGAATGCTATAGTAGCTATTTGATGATACTATCGATGGGATAAAGTTGTGAATGAGTGCTCTAGAAGCTATGTAATGATACTAGAAACAACAACAAAAGTGAATGAGTGCTACAGATACTATCAATGCGATAAAGCTGTGAATTGAGTGCTATATTAGCTATCTAATGATACCATCAAGGACATACACATCCAATGACATGAGACTGAGGCAGTCTGACAAGACTTACCTATTATACAGGTCATCATCCTCTGCTCCCCAACCGAAGTACACATTGGAAAACCCATTCACCAATCGGAAATGCTCCTTCGTGAAAGCCTCGATGCCGCCAAACAAACCCGGGTAAGGCAACCTGAAAGATAAATCACAGTTGACGCCTTACAAGTATACAATGGATGGCAAATTCCAAGATTGATTTGATACCAACATCCTTGAACTTGATTTACAGCAAGCCCTCATCCCTCATGCGCTTGTTAATACATAACAAGATAACGTGACGGTACAATACACGAGGGAGACATTGTCAAACTCTTCGAACACACACACCGAACCGTAGGGGTTAGTCAAGTAAGGTCGTTATGTTAAACCACGCGGTTCATTCTGCCTGCGTAAGAATCCATAAAAACATCCCCCACCCCCACTTTTCCCACTGGAAAACCATCAACATTGTGCCTTAACAACATCTTCGAAAATTGAAACAGGGTTTTTAAAAATTCATATCGCACCCCAACCAACCACAGGACTTACGAGCATATAATGATTTAAAGACAGATTTGAGTGATTACATTTTATCATCAAACCTCATTGCTTTCATATCTAACGCTTTGTGAGACAAAAACAAAGATGTATATGAATGTGCGTTGTATTTGTCCATTAAATGCTTATGGGAATCTGGTCACATTCGTTAAATGCGACAGACACCAAAACGGTGAGAATGCAATCAACAGTAGCATGGTTTATTGAACGCGCATTTTCATATTGAATCTGTAGGGAGCAACACTGCCATCATAGCTATACAATGCAATCGCTGCAGTTTCCTTCGGTGCTGCTCGTTTAAGACGACAGCAGAAAGGAAGGATGAAATATCGCCCAGGCGCACTTGCTGATTAAAAGCCAGAGGAGTCGTCTCGATTATTCTATCACTCGCTATATTACATTATCACCGCCACCAGAGGGATGCGTTGAGCTCCTCACGATGGAAACTAAATCACTTTCTTATTCCCCCACGGCACTACAAGCCAATTCCTCGAAGGGGCTTTTCCTAATAGGATGTTAAAGATGGGTGCCCTCAATTGTGATCATCCGCAGTCGTCTGGGTGTGTATGCTTCTCTCCTTGAGGCGCTGAATCAATTGATGCGGAGGATGGAGGAAAGGAGAGGCAAGCTGCTTGGACGACGAGGCTTTCTTAGACCCACTTGAGTCTTTGGAAGAAACGTAATCAAGCAGAAAGCAAAACAGCATGGGTAGCGCCGCCATGCGGACCATTTGTACAGATTGGTAGCTGATTGATCGGTCAATATGGCCGCCACTATTACATTAGGGCGCCATAAACAACCCTGGTGGTGACCCCGAGGGGTCGCCCTCCGTCCAGTTCTCATGTCACTGGCGTCTTATTTGTTCGTGGTGAAAATTCCTAAAATGTGATTTGTCTTGGCGAGGTAGGTTTGCCTGAGTGGCCGCGTGAAGCTTAGAGCCGAGGCGCCGGTGCGTCAGGCGGAATGAATGGATCTGGAGGCGGCGGTTTTATGTTCATCCAGCTCACGTACAACATGGCGATAATATGTTCTGATGTTATTGATGCCGACGCAAATGAGACGTGAACGTTTGGTTAGGACTGGACTTGGTGTGTTGAGAGAGACGCGGCTCCCGATTACGGGGCAAAAAAAGACCACTGGGTTAAACAGCAGAGGCATATTGCATATAGCGACTTGATTGATCATTCATAGGGGGAATCTCACCCATGTGTGAGAAGAATTTTTAACAGTGAGTTTTTGGTTGTATAACTGACTGTCACAACGGATATGATTGAAACATCTCTGCCAGCGGCGGACATAGATCAAAGGGGAAAACACATTAGCGCAGGTCCGAATGGACATGGGTCAAGCCTATAATGAGGGCCGGGTTATCTGATGTTAAGCACAGTATGGTAGGCCAATAGACCAGCAGCACACATCACTCTCACCAGGTTTCACCCAGGATACATAGAGTCATGGACGCCGACTGGGAGGTATCGTGGCTAGAAGCGCTGAAGTAAGAAGCGGAATTGTTAGTGGTTTATGGAAACACAGTTTTCTTACGTCACAGAAGTGAAATATAATAAATGGGTGTCGGGGGACAAACTGAACGTTCTTAGGGGAAAACTCAGGCTACAGACTCGACATACAACGCGCCTGTCACAAAGAAACCGGCTCATACAATATAAGCCGAGCTCACGGTCGCCAGGAGTGATTTGTTTGAGAAAATGTCGGGATCTTCCCTGATTGAGTCAGTGTGTGAGCTAGCGTGGGTGTGTGCGTGATTTGTGTCAAGAGAACTAGTGTGGGTGTGTGTGGCCTAGTGTCAGTATATGAACTGGTGTGTGTAAGTAAACCGACGTAGGTGTGTTTGACCTCCCGAGAGTTTGCTGGCGTGGCGTTGATGGATGTATCTTGTATGGGTGGGCGTGAACTGGCGTGGGTGGATGTGATATGGGATGGATTGGTAAGCGTCGGCGTGGGTGGGTGTGACCTAGAGCGTTTGGATGTGAGCTGGCGTGGGTGTATGTGAGCCGGCGTGGGTGGGTGTGAGCTGGCCGGGGTGGATGTGATCCGGCGTGGGTGGGTGTGAGCTGGCCGGGGTGGATGCGAGCTAGATCGTTTGGATGTGAGCTGGCGTGGGATGAAGGTCGCCCTTATGGTAGGTCAAGCTAGCGCAGTATCAACGCGAGACCGTCGCACAAAGTAGGCCATTACACCACCAGCTTTGATAACCACATTGACCCAAATGATTAAAATACACCATATATTGTGACGATATTTTTTTATGCTTTCTGCTTACGCGAGACGGTTTTATGCTAAAGATCAATATTCGCGCTACATTTTAATTGCAACAGGATTTGTCCTAATGAAAGTGCGTTACATATCGATTTCAAAATATTAAATCGATAAATTCAAAATGGTTTCAATCACAAGTTTTGAGAGGGAATGGGAAGTCCCGATTGCCTTTTGACGGATATACAGGGTCGCATTCCACATGGCATTCGATACCGTATCCCTTTATAACATTTGACAAAACTACGATCCTGATTAACATGCCGAAATTCCTGGCTGATTTTGATTGGTCCGCGGTGGCCGTGGAATGGGTCAAACATTGCTAAGTCAAGAGCGTGATAAACTCTAATTCAGGACTCAAAACACACATACATAGCCAAACACGCGACTGACTAACGTGACTTGGCGAATGCGAATTCGCATTCGCCAAGTTAGAAATATTGGCAGACCTATCACAGGCGGCAACTATAATGGCACATTACATCGAGACTCATATACTTTATCTGTTTATGTTATAGTGGAGTCCAATAAAGGACCCGGATCAACCCATCGCCAATGACACAACAGTTCATTACTAACGCCTTAGAGCACTGCTGGGTATTCACGGTCATCTCAGCATGCCGTCGTCCCGTTAATGCATCTGCTTCACAGGATCTCGCTAATGGCGATCACGTTTCGTATGAATTATCAAGATAATCGAAAATAAACATGCCCAGTTAAGTCGGTACTCTGTCGCGACTCGAAGTACGCAGATATGTATATCCCAGATCTGTTATCTGACTTGTCAGGATTAGTTAAAGAGGCTGTTCAGCCCCATACCGGGCACTCAGGGATCATTTTGTTAATCAATAACTACGTATAACGCAGACATAAATAACGCCATCTTTTATTTTGTGCCGCAATTTTTTTTATGTTCGAAAATTATGCTGATGAATTTTCAACATTATTAGTTGAATGGAAATATTCATTTAGTTGTGTCATTCTATCGATACCACACAAATGTTAGCTGTAAATCATTACGCGCTCCATTACTTCCTCGCTATCGATTGTACAATACCGCTTAGGTTACAAAATATAAATTTCAAAATACAGAATTAAAGTTTAGGGCATTATTGCGCAAAAATTAAACAAGAGGGAAGGGTTATTTCCGACAGCCAAAGTAAGGATCTATTTTCAGAGACCGCAGCGCCGCGTAGCGACTGAAAGTCCGAAAACTTAAAACTTTTGGTTTCCAAGGTGCGGCTGCCAAGCAGCTTGCTAGGCAACCTCGTTACAAATATGGGGCTGAAAAGTCTCTTTTAATGGGCGACATTGAAAGTCCGATGTGGCGCCGACGCAGTGCTTGTTTAGCGAGATGGCATGCGACGCGTGAGATGGCATGCGACGCGTGAGAATATAAAATTCCACTGGTCTTTGGTCTCGTGAACATTCAATCCCACATCACGTGAAGCCGATGAAATCTTACTGATCAGAACATACATGAGTATATTGAATCCCCGCCCCATACCCCCCCCCCTAAAAAAAGAGGGCACATTATCCAACGCCAACTATTTTGAAAATGAAAATATACGTCAAACACATATACTGTTTCGAAAACTTCATCTTCCCATCGCTGACTGTTTGTTGGTTTGTTTCCGTGATATAGCAAACACGGCGCATCCTTATTCAATTTCTTCAAGGTGCAAGATCAATTATATTCTCCAACTTCAAAAGTCCGATCGGGCCACCAGTTCCCGAATTGGAACTCATATCTAGCAATTCAATGTCATTTAGCGGATGCCGCAGATGTTGGCGATATTATAAACGTTATTACGGATCAACAATAATGGAACACCTCCCGCTGTCATTGAGCGAGCTTCACATGCAAATCAAAAGTACTAGCGGAATATGTCCGCACGATATATATAATAAACACAGACTATGTATAATTACGGGGTACTCTTGTAACGGACGCACAACAACAACAACAACAACACAAACTGGCTTCACCTCATCTCCTTCAGCATCAGTTGAAGTAGAGCTTTTTACTATGACCCCCTAAATTCCAATGGTTAGAATGTAACTGACTTGTAGCGGAGTTTGTCGACAGCGACGGAGACATGTCTAGGTTGGTCCGGGCAGGTGTAGAGGTTGTTATCATTCTCCGGCAGTAAGTCCACATCATGGAAGAAATAGCAGTCATGTACACCAAGCTTCTCAGCTAGTGTGAATCCAATGTTTAACAGCATCCCGCGATTAAACTTGCTCTCATGGTCCTGCAGAGTAAATACACATACAAGGCATTCGGTGGGCCATCACGTGGCATGGTAAGGGGTGCATGTTGCGAATTAACACACGAAAAGCGGAAACATCCAAACATCTGAGCATCATCATCTTATAAGTCACACTTCAAACATATGCGCCCATAATTCAAACATATGGTAAGATTTACAACACATTTTGCATTCCTATAATCTCGTCAATGCATCAGCGGGTTTGGCCTGGCTGGTGGAGTGGCTGAACACAGCATAATCGGTCGATGAGTGGACCTTCCCGACATCACGGCCACGACACCACCACCGCAAGCCAGACATCACGGCCACGACACCACTGCCACGACATCACGGCCACGACACCACCACCGCCAGCCAGACATCACGGCCACGACACCACGGCAACGACACCACGGCCACAACACCACCACAGCCAGCCAGACACCACGGCCACGACACCACTGCCACGACATCACGGCAACGACACAACCACCGCCAGCCAGACATCACGGCCACGACACCACCCTGATCACCACTCCCCCACCCATTGAACCTCCCTAATCACCACTCCCCTCCCCATCCCACCTCCCTGATCACCACTCCCCTCTTCCCCATTCCTCCTCTCTGATCTCCACCAGAAGTAACAGCTGCTGTCTCAGATACGCTCACTTGTTGTCGCAGCCATTAATGCGGCCCGGAGCTGCAGCGACATGCAAGTATGGCCAAATATTACCGTAAACTTCGAAATACGCGTGTCAGGTTAAGCGACTGGGAGCCCCGATAAGCCTGTACGGCGAACAAAACGCGACAAGATTGTTTTGGGGGCAGAATATCGCTATGGGGTAAGATAAGGATACGCCATTTACTCCGGCTGCGATAAATAGTATCCAAGTTAGAAGGCGTGCGGAGACTCGGACACTCCTCTAGTATCAGACATGTGCTATTTTTTTACCAAACTTATCTCTTCTCTCACCACTACCACATCAACCCCATACACGCTACCAACTCATCTCTACTCTCACGCTACAACCTCGATACTACTCTAATTGCCAACTCATCTCTTATACTCACATTACAAAGTCATCACTTTTCTCATCACTACGATCCTAACCCTTCTCACGTTGCCAAACATCTCTACTCTCACAGGTACCACCTCGATTCTTCTCACGTTATCAACTCATCTCTTCTTTCACCACTACCAAATAAATCCTACTCACGTCGCCAACACATCACTACCATATCTTCTCCACTCACGTTACCAACTCATCTCTACCTTCACGGTACCACCTCAACACTACTCAAGTTACCAACCCATCTCTAACCTCACGGTACCACCTCAACACTCTTCACGTTACCATCTCTAACCTCACGGTACCACCTCAACACTACTCACGTTACCAGCTCATCTCTACCCTCACGGTACCACCTTAACACTACACACGTTACCAACTCATCTCTACCCTCACGGTACCACCTCAACACTACTCAAGTTACCAACCTCACGTTACCTCTACCTCACCAACTCTAACCTGGTACCACCTCAACACTACTCACGTAACCAACTCATCTCTTACCTCACTGTACCAACTCAACACTACACACGTTACCATCTCTAACCTCACGGTACCACCTCAACACTATTCACGTTACCAACTCATCTCTAACCTCACCACCACTTTAACATTACACTCTCCGCCATCTCATATCTACTCCCCATACCACCTCATACCTCGCCCCTTCTCTCCCCTGCATCCCAATTCTCCAAAGTCATCCCTAGTCTCACCACCACCTAACCCATACTTATTCGCCCCCATCTTCCCTACTTATCCAACTTGACCGCCTCCATTTCGCCAACCACTTGATCGCGTTCTTCTGATCGCCCCTGTGGCACCCCCTTCATCCTTACACAACTCCCCCGTCAACTCCTGTCTGCCTGCTATATATCATTAAAGGGAAAACCTTGCGATAATCACACCTTTGGGCTCGAATCGACTTGTTGTGTATAATAGGCATATAAACACAAGCGCCCTCTGCGTAGTCCCGGCTTACACGTATCTATAAGCATGACCGGCAATACAAATGAGTGGATTGCTTGAATACGAATATCTATTCCATTTATGACAACGTTAGAATAGAAAACATATTTATCCTGTGCAGACAGCAAATGTGCCTCGTTCATAACTTACGTTTGGATGAAGAGGCTAACAACTTGAATCAGAGCTAGTGCCCTTAGCTTCAAAAACGACAGCACTCAGAGCAGAACACGTCATTTCTAGATGAGCGGCATGGAACCCCAATCCAATCGCCGGGAAGGAAGAGAGCAAGCGACTTAGGCGCCTGTCACTCAGATGTCTCGCTTCCAGTCAAGCGCAAGACGATATTTAGAGTAACACGAGGCGTAGAGAGAAATAGGGATCACTCGCCTTATTCGCCAAGAAACGCAGTTGATTGCTTCATTAACATCGTTCAATTGGAACTAAGCAGCATGGACGAAAGGTGTCTATACCAATCAGCGGCTGCGGTCACGTGATAGGGGCTCGGTCCTGAGAGTAATGTAACAATGGCGCGCGAAGATTAAGAGTCCAGAGAATGTGACTTGGTTTATAAAGACTCGTCATTTGCAATTGTACCAGACAACGTGACTTGGTTTATCAAGACTCGTCATTTGCAATTGTACCAGACAACGTGACTTGGTTTATCAAGACTCGTCATTTGTAATTGTACCATACAACGTGACTTGATTTATCAAGACTCGTCATTTGTAATTGTACCAGACAACGTGACTTGGTTTATCAAGACTCGTCATTTGTAATTGTACCATAGAACGTGACTTGGTTTATCAAGACTCGTCATTTGTAATTGTACCAGACAACGTGATTTGGTTTATCAAGACTCGTCATTTGTAATTGTACCAGACAACGTGACTTGGTTTATCAAGACTCGTCATTTGTAATTGTACCAGACAACGTGACTTGGTTTATAAAGACTCGTCATTTGTAATTGTACCAGACAACGTGACTTGGTTTATCAAGACAGGTCTTTTGTAATTGTACCAGACAACGTGACTTGGTTTATAAAGACTCGTCTTTTGTAATTGTACCATAGAACGTGACTTGCTTTATCAAGACTCGTCATTTGTAATTTTACTAGACCTCTCTGGATATATATGCATAAATACGTATCAAAGCACTACACGTGTATTATCATGAATGAATCTCACCAATGGTCTCCCTCTAGGCACTGTATAACATATTTATATTGGCATTGCTTTCGGTTCTAAGCTAACCCACACCCGACGAAAATAGAGTGGCTGTCATAACCGCGCTATGCACACCTGGCTGTGTATGGAAAGAGCGTGTGAGGGCGCAAGACGAGATAGCGAGGCACCCACCCAGTTACTGGGTGCATTCAGTCTGCTTCATACGAAGCAAGGCTGACCCAAGAACACATAGGATGGCTGGCTCGCTGAGGGGACGTTCCCGCGCAGATACTATAATGTGCAAGCGTAGAAATAACACGTTATGTTCTAATGTTCGGGTGCATTAGACCGCTGAATGCCTGGCCTGTAAAAATGCAGGGGGCGGCAATGAGTCACTAATGGATTCCAACGAGGAAGCACTAGGCCAAAATGTACAACAATAGTAAAGCGCCTGTCATTCAGGATATCAGAAACGGCATAAATTCATCATATGATGAAAGTAAGGAACGGAGTACAGTAAGCATGGAGATAGGAAAATAGTTACGCAAGGATGAGTGTTGGTAAACTTAATAGTAGATATGAGTATAAATGAGAGTTAGTAGTTAGATGTGTAAGTAGAATTATACATAGGAGGGTAGAGAGGAACAACAGGACGCCACGAAGGTAAGGTGCAGGTAGGACTATATGCATACGGGTTGTACGGTGGGGCAGATGGGGGTAAGTTAGTAAGTCGAAAGGTGGGAATGTTGTATGTCAGACGGCGAGCGGCGTGTGAGGCAATTAACAAAAAGTGAGTGAATCACCTGCTCGACGAGATATATGGTGTAGGCGAGCTGCTGGCGCTGGAGGAATGGATGCATGTGACTGAGGAAGGCCCGGAAGTGCTTCTCTCTGTCCCTGTATGGCACAATGACCGCGATTGACCATCTGGCTGTGCAGTTAGACGGCTGCCAAGAACCTCCTAGGTGTACCGAATTCAAGAAGGACGCCAGTTCCTCCAAAGACCGATTCTCTCGACTGCGGACGCGGACATGTCCCACTGGTTACACAGGCAACGCTAATCTGTGTCAAGTCAGTTAGGCCGAAGAACTGGTTCGGTAAAGAACCACAGCACAAGAAGGTCATATTTAACAAACAGTTTGATTCGATATGGATATGTTGGCTATAAACTCATGCACTGTATTAATGCGCTAATAACATCACCGGTCAAATCATCATTAGGAAAGACGTGGACTTTATACGGTCACCACAAAGAAAAACATCGAAGCAGGAGATTCAAACTATTTGACAGTTCGTTAACAAGAATCTGACATGATTTCCTTGAAATGAACTGCTGACGCAATTGTAAAGCCTCAAATGCCTACTTCAACTTGTTATCTTTTGAGCGTGAAAAGACTAGACATAAGAGACACAGCCATGACTAGACATGATGTCGGTGATCGTTGTGCCGAGTTCTTTTTTAATGATTCTATCTGATGTGAAGCCAACTTTGATGCTGATCGCTTTATCATCGTTTTGTTCGGCTGAGTAAACACGAAGTCTGTGGGTAACACCAGGATGAACGAGCACGCGCCGTAACTGGTCAGTGGGTTACACCAGGATGAACGAGCACGCGCCGTAGGTCATGAACACCAGGATGAACGAGCACGCGCCGTAACTGGTCGTAACTGGTCAGTGGGTAACACCAGGATGAACCGAACGAGCACGCGCCGTAACTGGTCAGTGGGTAACACCAGGATGAACGAGGCGCCGTAACTGGTCAGTGGGTAACACCAGGATGAACGAGCACGCGCCGTAACTGGTCAGTGGGTAACACCAGGATGAACGAGCACGCGCCGTAACTGGTCAGTGGGTAACACCAGGATGAACGAGCACGCGCCGTAACTGGTCAGTGGGTACACACCAGGAACGAACGAGCACGCGCCGTAACTGGTCAGTGGGTTACACCAGGATGAACGAGCACGCGCCGTAACTGGTCAGTGGGTTACACCAGGATGAACGAGCACGCGCCGTAACTGGTCAGTGGGTTACACCAGGATGAACGAGCACGGACGCGAAGTGGGTTACACCAGGATGAACGAGCACGTCCGTAACTGGTCAGTGGGGTAACACCAGGATGAACGAGCACGCGCCGTAACTGGTCAGTGGGTTACACCAGGATGAACGAGCACGCGCCGTAACTGGTCAGTGAGTAACACCAGGATGAACGAGCACGCGTCGTAACTGGTCAGTGGGTAACACCAGGATGAACGAGCACGCGCCGTAACTGGTCAGTGGGTAACACCAGGATGAACGAGCACGCGCCGTAACTGGTCAGTGGGTTTTATAACCGTAAGCTTGATACTCGTTCAATCGCGTGATTTCATTATATTCAGTCAGCTTCCGTATCTTGCACCATCACTCTTGACTGGAAGCAATTTATACTCCACACCAATAGGCTTGTACTACGAGCTTCATTGATATTTTACTTTCGAGATCATTTAGCGCAGCGTCTCTATTTTCACAAAAGATTGAAGTAAAATTATGGGAATTCTGTTGCAGAAGTTTTTTTATAATTTATTTTTCAACCAAGGAACGGTTTGTGTTACGTAACTGCAATTTATGTTAGGCATTATATTACAATGCTAGTATTATATTCAGTTTACGACTGGCTCCGATTCAACTAGCAGCCTACCTCCTTGAACCCCTGGGTGGCGATTCCCGCTATTTCTGTTATTATAGGCCCTCTTTCGTTCCCTCAGAATATTCAGAGATAAAGATTTTCAGGAAAAATCTCATCTATCTGTCTTTTATTACAAAAGAGTATATTTTCTGTAGGTGTGAATTCTATTTTGCGAGTAGAACTTGACGTCTGTCTTTGCACCTAACTTCAGACGTGGCAGGTATCAGGACTACTGCATTCTAAATTTAGCACAGAACCTAGAAAAGCGAGGGAAAAATGTCCGAGATAGATACACCTCTCTCATCCCAACATGCAACTGTGGAACCCTATTATACTCAAAATTAATTGTTCATTTTAATACGTATAGCTATATATATATATATATATATATATATATATATATATATATATATATATATATATATATATATATATATATATATATATATATATATATATATATATATATATATATATATTGCTGTTTATCGCTTGAAGCTACTTACATAACGTATGTGGGTATTCCTGGCATCTCTCAAGATGCACTAGTGGCACAGGAAAACTGGGCAGGGAGATGTTGCCAGCGAACGGTAGCCCGTACCTAGGCTCCAGATAAGACAGTGTAACCAGGATCTGCAAGATGAAAACTAGCAGAAGAGATGCTCCAATCACCCGCTTAGCCCGCCGCACGCTCCAGATGCATGGACAGGAAGAAGGCGGCGATGAGTGTGTCGAGAACACGTGGAGATCAAAGCGCGCAGACGACGTGGAAGGCTTGAAAGACTGGCTGGTGACGTGCATAGTTCCATCACATGCAGATTGAAAATAGCACCAACCATTCGCTACAATCAGAAATACAAAGTACCATATATAAGCTATAGCATCAAATATTGTTCAGTCAAATATGGTGGTTCAAAGTGCTCCAAAGCGCAGACGGGTTTTGCTCAGACTAAGTTTCAAACCCGGGGGGGGCACTTGGCCTTATTCTGGATAGGGATGTGCCGCGGGACCTCGAAAACCCGTACCCGTCGTACAAGGTCAAAATGGCCAAAAACATACCCCGTCGTACCAGGTATTATGCAAATGTATAACCCGTTGTACAGATTGAAGCTGAAAAACATACCCCGTCGTACAAGTATGAGGTCAAAAAACCCGTCGTACAAGTCGAGAGGCCGAAAAAGCATACCCCGTCGCGCGGCACATATATACTACCTCTATACACTTAAGTGCCCCCCCCCGGGGTTTCAAACTACATAATGGTTGGCTATTTTCTAGCTTCCTACTTCTGCTTGTATTCATGTGGGAGTACATCGACCATATATAATCATTTATTTAATTATGGCAAATGTCGAGTAAGAGCTAACCCTTCTGTGGATGTGGGCAGGCTGTTGTTACACAGCAGTCCACCAAAAAGCGACGGAGTGGTCGTAATTATTCTCATTACCCTATTGTAGCAAATTGTAGCAAGTTCAATGGCTCAGAGATACGAAATAAAATTCCAACGTGTAGATAAGCTGTAGCCACTTCCGAAACACAATCCGTATTGTAGAAATGTAGTGAGTAAGTTTGAGGCTTAGCTGTATTCTAAAGGTAGCGTAAAAGACAGGGAACAAAGATTCACAACAAGTAGCGATGTATTCATACAAAGTTTGAGGTCGATGATATTAAAGAGGCTATTCGGCCCCATATCGGGCACTCAAGGATCATTTTGTTAATACATAACTACCTTTAACGCAGACATAAATAATGCCATCTTTTAATTTGTGCAGCAAAGTTTACTTGATCGAAAATCATGTTGAGGAAGTTTTTAACATTATATGACTGGAAATCTCCATGATGTTCTGTGGAAATCATTTTTATCTAGCTATATCGTTCCATCGATAACGGTGCCTCCCTGAAACCATGAACCACACGAATGTTAGCTGTAAATCTTACGCGCTCTATAACTACCTCGAAATCGATGTGTATACCTCCGCTTTGGTAACAAAATGTAGATTTAATCAAGTCTTCCCTCATTAATGTTGTGGACATCATTGCGCACAAATTAGACCGACAAGCAGGAAGGGTAATTTCCGACAACATTAATGGCGACAGCTGTAATAGGGATCTATTTTCTGAGACCGCAGCGCCGCGTAGCGACAAAAAGTCTGAAAACTTTTGGTTTCCAAGGTGCGGTTGCCAAGCAGCTTGCTAGGCAATCTCTTTAATCCATCTACTTCAAAGTCTGGGTCGACCTAGGGATCAAAACTCCTTACGAAGGGTATAAAAGCGACTTGTAACGCTTGTAGTTAGCTACACATTTGAGTAACGATGACAAAACGACTACAATTTGATCATATTGGAGATGAAACGACTTTATGATTTCGTAACAGGAAGAGATAGAATCCGAGAACACAAATCCTCAATAGCGAAACTATAGGATTTACTAACAAAACAGTTTTAAACTCGTGCAACGGAGCATCAAGTGAAATACAATATAACATACATACACGTATAAATTATTACATAATATATATAAATGCACATATATATATATACATGTATACATATTTATATATATATATATATATATATATATATATATATATATATATGTGTGTGTGTGTGTGTGTGTGTGTGTGTGTGTGTGTGTGTGTGTGTGTGTGTGTGTGTGTGTGTGTGTGTGTGTGTGTGTGTGTGCGTGTATTTATATATCAATGCATGACATCGAGACCCCGTTCTAATGCTATCGGTAGTGTACTTAAAATGTCTTCGCCAGCGAAGCGGGGCCGCGCTATATCGGGGTACACCTGTCCAATGACCCCTCGTGTAATAGCCAAATACGCGTAAGATAATGACGGGTAAATTCAGGGTTTCATTGAACCATGATCCTCATTGCCATCACCATTGCTATGTCACCTCGTTGACGAAAGTGACGTTGTACCCGTATCTTGTGTTATATCTTTATTTCTGCTTCGCTCTAAAATACATCAACCCAGAAACCCAACATGAGGCGATGAAACTGACCACCTCCGTGGGATCCTCCCTCTTGAGAAATCCGGCCTTAAGCGAAAAGGGGCATCTTTCGTTGAGTTCCATTAGGCGCTAGGTGGTAACATCAGTCTTTCAAGTCCCAGAGCCATTACTCGATAATTGTATGTAGTGGGTGTCGTTAGGGTTAAGGCGGATCCCGTTAATGTATAACTCATACATTTCCACTTATAGAATGAATCACAGCTAACTTGGTCAACAAGGCTTTGATTGAATGAGCTGTCACTGAGAGTTGCTAAAGAGAATAATGGTCCATCGGATGATCACTCAGGAAGCTCCTCCTACACAAGCCCCGTCCAACATCGTTGTCTTGAGGATCACTTGTGGCATGTCTCCTTCTAAACACCGATTTGTTCCCCAATATCGTCTCTCAATACCTTGAATGAAGCAGTGAAGAATATCGTTACACTTCATTCGATGTATTCAATGGAAATATGCATGACAACAATATTCAATGCAACAAGTAAATTTATTCTGAAATAATCATTCCCTGTCTGCATTGAATATTTAGGTAATATCACGCCAGGGTATCACCACATCGCCATTGAATCCAGCGAAGTCATTCACAACACTCGCATTTAGTCTCCATTGAGAATTCAAGTCATCCACGAAGGTGTTCATTTGCCATAGGAGGGGGCTGGAAGCACCAAGATGCCGCTGCCTCAGTACAACCGAAATATAACTGTATCCGTCACAAAATGGCAACCAGCACCAGCGTGCCCCGGCCACCCCGTATGGATACAACAAGTAACGCTGACTTGAGCTGACATTCAAAGTGCCACTCACTTATTAGATAATGATTGGCATGGGATAAAGATATTGCCGATGGTAGATGGAGCCACCAGAGTCCGGCTGTCTCCACACTGGTAGGGCCGTGGATAAATCGCTAACACTCTACGGAGTTGCTCCTGGGCGTGGGTAAATCGCTAATATGGAGTCGCCTCTGTCCGTAGGTAACACGAAAGTTCACTTCCCTTTTGCCTCTGGCCGTAGGTTACAATCCAAAAATCTTATATATTGCCTCTGGCCTTTAAAGATGCATTTTTCGGCGATTTGGTGAAATATTTATTTTGCTTCGATTTTTGTGAAGTTGCCAAAATGACACGTTTACCATCCATTCACGTTATCATTGGGAACATCAAATCATCGATGATTAATCGATAAATGCACAATGAAACAGGCTTCTAATTTTATCTACAAAAATATTCTAATGAATAGCGATTTGTACAAATATCTACACATGCCCAACTCAACCATTTTCTTGTATTATCGCTCAAACTCCGCCCGTTTTCAGCTCCGGATGTATTGTAGCGTCTACCGTGTGCCCAAAATAATAAATTGAACCTAACAAAGGCCATAAACACACCTGGTTTCACCGAATGGACTCGAGTTTTTTAACATCATTACTAAACATAGTAAGGAATCGGTCGATGATTTTTTTTATAACAGAATTTGGATGGTTTTTGATGAAATGCACCTTTAAGAAGCACGCCAACACTCATCCATGTTGCTCCCGGTCGTGGATAAAAAGTCAACACTGTTTGGTGTGCACAAATACCCACCGGTCATGCCCCGAGCCGCTGGTACCCGGCCAATGCCCACCGGTCATGCCCCGAGCCGCTGGTACCCGGCCAATACCCACCGGTCATGCCCCATCCGCTGGTACCCGGCCAATACCCACCAGTCATGTCATCAGCCGCTGGTACCCGGCCAATGCCCACCGGTCATGCCCCGAGCCGCTGGTACCCGGCCAATACCCACCGGTCATGCCCCATCCGCTGGTACCCGGCCAATACCCACCAGTCATGTCATCAGCCGCTGGTACCCGGCCAATACCCACCGGTTATGCCCCCAGCCACTGGTACCCGGCCAATACCCACCGGTTATGCCCCCAGCCACTGGTACCCGGCCAATACCCACCGGTTATGTCATCAGCCGCTGGTACCCGGCAAATACCTAATGGTCATGGCCCCAGCTGTAGGTATCACTCCAAAATTGACTGATTTCGACACCACGAATTCCTAGTCATATTCCTCAACTGTAGCGCTGTTCAATGGAGATTTAATACTTTCGTGTGAGCGTGTTTGATCACACCTTAATAAGCACGCCTCACGGTCACTTCGCCTCAAGAAGAAAATCACCTAAAAAGTCATAACCGGCACCAGCTGTCCCACACCTACAGATTATGTCATCGATAACAGACGACCAGACGCTGGAGCTGACAAGCCTCGGGTCGTCGACACATGAGTTGTTGGGAACTAACAACAATCTACAGCTAGCAAGACAACGTTTTTAAGCATAGTCGTTCCCGCGATACCAATGAACAATACGAACACATGAGCCTACAATGGCAAGGAGAGAGGTCGTAGATAGCAGCAGTCAGGACGTTAACATAGATAGATATCAGCAAGGCAGCTGCCACAAAGTAATATGGAGCAATGGTTAACTCATAAAAGCATATATAGACTATCATTCCGACTCGTAAGCCTACTAATAAGTTGCCTTCCTAAACCAATACGTCTATTCAATGCAATCCACACCCCATCCCGGGTGGTAAGACGACAAGCAGTTTGCTCGACATTTAGACTCACCACAAAGTGACGTCGGCATAATCATGTACGACCTAACGTTGCGCCCGGATAAATGTATGGATAAAAGGTCCTTGTACCATTACTAAGCAAGATGATGCATTCTGACGCCCCCCCCCCCCCCCCCCCCCCCACCAACTACACCCATCCCCACCACGACTCAATGTTGATCCATTCTCCATTCATATGATTGGAACACTACACTCTTTGTTGGTTTCAACTCCACTGTTGATTCCACCCTAAGCAGCTGGAGCAGTGATGTGTGATGCGCACAGCTCAGCAGATACCTTCACACATCGACACACTTATTCTCGTGGTGACGCGATCAAGTCTTACCGGATGTATCAACATTTTCACTTAACTTATTCACTTCGGGTTTAAGATCTAATTTCACAGAGAAGAGAGCCGAGTAAACGTTATCTCCAGTCGCGCTGTATGAAACTCCAATGTAAATATGGGTACCTCGAAAGCCTACCTTAGTTAGACGAGAGACTATTTTCGCTCTGGCGTTCAACTGTTTGCTTCGGGTTGCAGATGAATACTGGCTCCCGAGATCACATCACGTGCACTTTCTAATATCACATCCTAGCCGGGGTCATGACCCCGCTCGTACATCGGTCAGAAAGTAGCGTTTGCACAGAAGATGTGAACGATGGAGCGGACATGTTCAGTGGTAACCGACTCCCTATCCCGAACCGATATCCACAAGTCCAAAGTCTCAAGGAGAACCTTTTACCAGCTTCGTTGTCGGATTCTTAAACAGTGGCCATTAGTTTTTTGTCAAAAAATGACCAAAAATATTCTCTGCAACCGTATACAACTCTTCGTGAACAAAGATTTCACACGGCCAGCTGCTGAGACTTGTTGGAAACCAAGGCAACTAAGGCCAAGAAGCTGGTAACTTTTCTACAACGCCGCAAGCCGCGCGAGGAGAATTGCTCGATGTTACAGCTCAGATGCAAGTGCGCTGGACTAAGCTACGAGGCGTCATCTTACTCTCCTAGGCCCGCTGCTCCAGCCAGCGTACCTGCCAAGATGCCCCGAGCGGCAGCCGCAATGAAGCGTTGTCAACTCCTCTGCCAACTTCTATCGAGGCCTCTCGGACGACCAAGCTCACAGGCGTTGGGTTGCCGATGCTTGGCTTCCGAGCGCTCACCCGCTATATTTATGATATGTGTTGGCAATCGCATGGTAAAGTGGGTCATATGGGTAAAAAAAATCGCCCAGTGTGTTTCCCCATATCATCCGCGTTACCATGCGTTAACATACTTATCGCGATGGCCGTACAAGCGCTATTCAAGCGTACCTTCACACAAACTGATCGCCGTGTATACTAAAAAATGTTAACAAACAAACAAACATCCAAACCTACAAACCGGACTGATCGCCATAACTTAAGTTAATAAGCTGCCGTGACGGAAATTACAGAAGATGTGTTTTTGGGGCGCTAATGGGCTGATTCCGTTATGATTTGGTGCCTCATTTGTGGCCGATGGAAGCTTCAAAATTTATATTGAAATCACCTAAAAGCAACCAGCATTAAGAACCAATGTCACGTGAGAGTCAGATTAACACGTCACTACCACCGAAGAAAACTATTTAAGAATGTTGCTTATACAACTACAATCCTTAGGGTCAGTCGTTTTTCATTGACGTTATGTTGGTAGTGGTATACGTAGCCCTACAAGACGTCTGCGTAGACGTCTTACCGTTTCTCGAAACAACGCAACGCGAATATTTTTAGATCGATTCAGACAACTACCAAACACCAAACATACACAAGTGATGGAGTTATAGAATGCAATGATGTTTTACGGACGATTTTATCCCTTTTCGGCGGGGGATTTCATCCATGGTAATTATTTATAGTTTGATCAATTTGGGAAGCGGTAAAAAGTCAGAAACACAGCAACATGTTTGTTTACAAGTTCAAGACCACATGCACTGCGCATGCACAGAAAGACGACTCCTCATGCTAAGCCGGGGGGGGGCACTTAAGTGTAAAGATATAGTATACATGTGCCGCAAGAAGGGGGTGGTTTTTTTGACATCTCGACTTTTACGACGGTTTAGACATTCGCATAATACCTTGTATGAAGGAGTATACTTTTTCTCATTCTCAACGAGTACAACGGGTACGGGTTTTCGAGGTCCCGCGGCACACCCCTATCCGAGTTAGGGTAAGTGCCCCCCACTTGGGATGCTAAGGCAATGCGGGAAATCGCGAGAATTAATAGTTTCCAAAATGGCAGACTTCGTATCGCGATTTGTTCGGAAACGAACTATCGATGGCATTTATTGAAGAATAGTGTCGAGTGGTGGTAAGTTTTTTGGAGCGAAAGGTCTATTTTTTGTAAAGGCTCTTGATATATGTTATTTTCTAGGTGCGAAATATAGCCCTTCAACCCAAACGAGAACACGCCGACTGTGTTTGACGAACTCTTCATAACGGTATAAATTCATGTTACCGTTACACCGAACCCAATATATAGTTTGATCCGTGTATCTGTACATGAGAGGAGGGTGCCAGGCGATCAAATATCGTGTCAGTTATGAATAGGTCCAATCACACAGCGCTCGAAAACCTGATATCCCGGAAATAGCAACCCGCCCCCTCGGAATGAATGACATATGCAATAACTATAGGTCACGCGGCGATACAGGGATCTCCATGGCACCTATTTACGCGTCATAAACAATTGCGAAATCCACTTGTGCTCAATTTAAACTTCTGAGACAAAACTCAAGCGAGGGTTTCGTAAGCGCCCAATTTAGGTGGCATTGTTTCTGTTAGTTGCCTCATATTGTCCGCTAGAGGGTCGATTTCAAAAATATAGGTTGTATCTGCTTCAGGAGTGATACTGCTGGGGTCGTGACTGTTATAATAGCGTCTCTGATGGTGATCGAGTCGGGCCAGGTCTGCTCTTAAACGCCCGTCTGCTGGGGGTCTAGTCTGCATTTCAGAGCCCCTCTGCTGGGGGTCTAGTCTGCATTTCAGAGCCCCTCTGCTGGGGGTCTAGTCTGCATTTCAGAGCCCCTCTGCAGGGGGTCTAGTCTGCATTTCAGAACCCCGCTGCTGGGGGTCCAGTCTCTCTGAACGCTCAATACGTTCTAAATTTTGCTCGGATTGCCTTCATATACGGGTTCAAACTAATAAGGTTTCGTTCCCATGCTGAACAGGTGCAATAACATCTTGCCGTCACATTCCATCAAAGCCGCGTTCTCACCTACAGATGTCAGAAAATATCGCATTGATTACCATTAATTGCGAAAAATATTACCGATCTCTATTATATTAGTGCAATCTACGAGGTGGTTTAATGTTCACTTACAGCTCTACTGTAAGGTGGCTTTATGCTTACAACTCTACTGTTAAGGTGGCTTTATGCTTACAACTCTACTGTTAAGGTGGCTTTTAGCTACAACTGTACTGTTAAGGTGGCTTTATGCTTACAACTCTACTGTTAAGGTGGCTTTATGCTTACAACTATACTGTTAAGGTGGTTTTATGTCTACAACTGAACTGTTAAGGTGGCTTTATGCTTACAACTCTACTGTTAAGGTGGTTTTATGTCTACAACTGAACTGTTAAGGTGGCTTTATGCTTGCAACTCTACTGTTAAGGTGGCTTTATGCTTATAACTCTACCGTTAAGTTGGTTTTATGCTTACAACTCTACTGTTAAGGGTGGCTTTATGCTTACAACTCACTCTACTGTTAAGGTGGCTTTATATTTACATATCTACTGTTAAGATGGTTTGATGCTTACAACTCTATGATTAAGGTGGTTTTGATGCTTGCAGCTACTGTTAAGGTGGTTTTAAACTTACAACTCTACTGTTAAGGTGGTTTAATGCTTACATCTCTACTGTTAAGGTGGTTTTATGCTTACATCTCTACTGTTAAGGTGGTTTAATGCTTACATCTCTACTGTTAAGGTGGTTTTATACTTACAACTCTAATGTTAAGGTGGTTTAATGCTTACATCTCTACTGTTAAGGTGGTTTTATGCTTACATCTCTACTGTTAAGGTGGTTTTATACTTACAACTCTACTGTTAAGGTGGTTTTATACTTACAACTCTGCTGTTACGTTGGTTCAACCATTGCGGTGGTTCAAGTGCTACTTACAGTTGAACTGTTATGGGGTTTATGGTAGACTACAGCCCTAAAGTAGCGGTTGTTTTATGCGCACTTGCAGTTCTTACATTGTAATGACTTCATGTTCACTTACAGCTCACTTATAGTACAAACGTTACAGTGGCTTAATGCTCACAGCCCTAAAGTTGAACGAGTCGGTTCCCGTGGCGTAGTGGTAAACTGCGTCCCCTTTCGACCCACAGGTTGTGAAAACCTGACTGGTTCTCTCGGATGATCACGTTAAATGGCGACCCGGAGCTCAATAGCACCGTGCTGGACCTTCGTCGCAACAGCGTGGGTTTCGCATCCCGGTCTGGGCTACGGATTTGTGCCAAGAGGGAACTGGAACTGAAGGGGAGCTGTCCAAGCATCCCGATCACCCTTATCCATCACCGTCGCGATATCACCTCGTTGTTGATATATATTACTTACTTACCTATCTAACGTTAACAGTGCATTTCATCAAAAATCATCCAAATTATGTTTTGAAAAAAAAATCATCGACCGATTCCTTACTACGTTCAGTAATGACATAAAAAAAACTCCGATTGGTTACCCCGGCTATGTTTATGGCCTTTGTAATGTTCGATCTCTCATTTTTGACGTGACGTGAATTTTACTCCATATATGGCACACGGTAGACGCTACAATACATCCGAAGCTGAAAACGGGGCAAGAGTTTGAGCGATAATACAAGAATGGTAGAGTTGCGCCTGTGAAGTTACTGGTCCAGATTGCTATTAGTTTGAATATTTTTGTTTCAATGCGCCTTTATCGATTTATCATCACTGATTTTGTGGTCCCAATAACATGAATGGATGGTAAACGAGTCATTTTAGCAACTACACATAAATGGAAGCAAAATAAAAATTTCACCAAATGGCCGAGAAACGCATATTCAAGGTGGTTTTATACTCACCTACAGATCTACGGTGGCAGTGGCATTATGGTCACTTAAAGCCCTACGGTTACGGGGGCTCTATGCTCAGTTTGATTGGCGGTATAGATAGGCTCATAGTTGTCGGTAGATTTGTTTGATGTCTCAATAGCTGCACACGGCGTTAAGCTTATCATTAAGGAGCGCATAAATTATGATTTGTTTGGTGGGGGGAGTTGGGGGGGGGGAGGATTTTCCAGAAGTTATACTTTTGCAACTCTTGCTTTGACATTTCGCAGTTTATCAAGTCAGTTAACAAGGAACTGGAAAAGGCGCGAAAGCTAGAGCACTATGGCCGCTTGGCGACACCAATCAATCTCCATGGCAGACATGTTTGACGCAACGCTGACATAACATGCTACGCTGACATAACATGCTACGCTAACATAACATGCTACGCTGACATAACATGCTACGCTAACATAACATGCTTCGCTAACATAACATGCTACGCCAACATAACATGCTACGCTAACATAACACACCTAGTCTGCGTATAGAGAAAGGACACCAATATAGGTGCGTCGTTTCACGCCTCGCCTCGGATGGCGAGCGCGCTGCTAGTGTCAATTATAACTGTACTCCTAAGCAACTGTTTTGTAAAACCATCATTCACACCAGACATTCACCATACTTCCTAGCCTATCCATTTTCGTAATGAAAACAATTTTCTTAACGAGCCCCTGAACTGCGTAAGACACAGTCGGCTTGGCGTTTCTGTCTTTACGTTATGATTTTTAAACAGCAGTCATTACGATGTACGTCATGCGAATAGCTGCACTCATGGATAATAGTCCAAACAGCAATGGTTTAATATATGCTCTAAGAATGTGGAAGGGATAAAGAGGTGTGCTCCCTATGTTAGCGATTGTTTGAACCGCTGTAGGTGTGATATAATGTGTTTACAAGAAACTTGGTTATTAAAAGATAATATCTCGGTGTTAAATAATGTGTTATAATTAGTCGGAAAATCTGGTATGGACTCAACATCCGACATTCTAGTAGGGCGCCCTTAGGGTGGGACTGCAATTTTATACCGAAAGTCTTTGTCTAAGCATGTGTCACAGTTAGATATACCTCACAGGCGCGTATGTGGCATTACGGTTAATGATTCTTTTTTGGGGAGAGTGCTATTGATTTGCGTATATATGCCTTGTGATAATTATTCAAGAAACAAATTAACAAACGAATATGAGGAGGTTATTAATATAATTGAGTCTATTGTCAATTCAATTTGCTGTACCTCGGTTGTAATTTGCGGTGATTTAAACGCATCGTTTGCACAGACTCGCTGTTTGAATGACTTGAATTGTTTGAGGGTTTCTTGGAACAGAAAATCTCCTCAAGAGATTGTACATATACTAATTTTGCTCCGAATCAGATGCCTTGTATCGACCATTTTCTTGTTAGTGATAATGTTTTCAGTAAGTTGTTATGCAGTAATGTTATTCGTGACCCAACAAACCCGTCGAAATCATAATGTTATATTCATCACAATAGATGTAAATGCTGACAACGTTATGTCTACAGATAGTCAGGGTTTCGTGCGAGGTGAGTGGCTCTCGTGGAGTCAGGCAACAGAGGTAGATGGTAATCGGTACAAGAGTGAATTGGATATTTTGCTTGATGATGTGTGTGTATCGCATGATGTGTTTCAATGCACCGATAAGTGGTGCCGTGATAGCAATCACAAAGCAGCTATTGATGCATTTTGTAAATCAATTGTTGGCTGTTGCACTAAAGCTGATAAAGAAACTATTCCGTCAAAGAAGCCTTTTTCAAGGAAAATCGCGCGATGGTTAGAGATTGTAAAACCAGAGAAAGAACGTTTACTTTTCTGGCATTGGATATTGCTTGAGCGTGGCAAACCAAACAAAGGCGCTGTGTATGACGTAATGAAGCAGTCACATCATAAATATCATTATGCCGTACGCGCGGCAAAAACCAATGAGTTCGATATAAAGAAGGCAAAACTTGCTGAAAACCCATGTAGTAATACAGACTTTTGACGTGAACTAAAAAAGATCAATCCAAACTGTAAGAGTGTACCTACTGTGGTAGATAATGCAAGTGGCCCAGTGCCATTTTATCTGGATAAATACTCGGCGTTATTCAATAGTGTTCCCACAAACGATAATGAAATGCGTGATGTGATACAAGCGGTTAATGCTGGTATTAGTTATGACAGCGCAAGATATCATGCGGTAACATTATCTGTTTTATCTGAATGTATAGGAAAGTTGAAGAGTAACAAAAGCGATAGCAATCGTGAGCATTTTTCTGACCATTTGATTAACGGGACGCCCAACCTTGTTGGTCTTTTATGTAAACTATTCAATGCTATGATTTCACATGGCCATACAGCTGATACTTTATCAAATTCAACGATTTTCGATACCAAAAGATATGAGATCATCATTAAGTTGTAGTGATAATTACAGGGGAATTGCATTATGTAGTGCTATTTGTAAAGTTTTAGATAAGATAATACTAAAACAGTATGGTAATGTTTTGTGTACGTCTGATCTTTAATTTGGCTTCAAAAAGGGACATTCTACAATCCTTTGCACGACTGTATATAAAGAAACAATTAGTTATTATACACAACGAAAAAGTGATGTTTTTAGTTGTTTGTTAGATGCTATAAAGCCTTTGACATGGTACATTATGGAAAATTATTTCAATTGCTATTGCAGCGTTAAGTGCCTCCGCTTATAGTTAGGTTTCTTATGGATAGCTATTCGAGACAGACAATATCTGTTGAATGGAATGCATGCTTATCAAAAGAGTGTCATGTATCAAACGGTGTTAAGCAAGGTGGTGTCATATCACCGATATTATTTACTGTGTACATTGACGAGCTGATACAAAGGTTAAAAAGGTCTGGACTAGGCTGTCATATAGGCAGCGAATATGTTGGTGCGCTTGGTTATGCTGATGACATTACCTTACTCAGTCCAAGTCTCATTGCATTGAACAATATGTTGAAAATATGTGAACGATTTGCTGATGAATATAACATGACTTTTAATCCGTTGAAAACAAAATGCATAAAATATGGCAGGGCAGTAAATGAATTTGATAAGGTGGTATTGTATGGCTCTCCTATTGAATGGGCCACAACTATTAAACACTTTGGGAACGTCATTGATAACAAGTTGAATGATTATAGTGATTGCACATCAAAATGTTCTTTTAACTAAATGATTGGGAACTTTGGACCATTGATTCTGATGGTTATAAAAAAAATATGTGTTCAATGGAATTAGGTGTTAGGAGAATACTCAACCTTCCAATCGCTTCGCATTCTTGGGTACTGGGGCCATTAAGTGGCCAACTACACATTAGCGTTTCGTTATGCATAAAAACGTTGAAAATGATCGTCCAAATGAATCACAGTGACAATGCAGTAGCAGTATGTGATCAAACGTGCTTGTTCTAATGCCCTTTCACATTTGGGACGCAATATTGCTTATCTCAGACACATATACAACATTAATGTACATAATGATGTGGCGTTCAATATCACACAAATTATTAAGAAAGAGTCGTTAACAAATGAACAAAGGCATTGGTCTGTACCTTAAATACATTGTTTTGTGTTAAAAACAATGAAATTATGATTGATGAATTCGACGATCGAATGATTTATTTGATGAAACAAGATATCTTAGTTTCGTAACAGCTTTATTTCTATTCCGTTGAATGTTGCACTATAGTTTAAATTGATGTATCACAATTATTGTCTATGCAGGTATTCATACGGACCACCCCAACCCTGCGCGGACGTATAATTTCGTTATAACTTAGACGTCATGTAGTCGAGCAATCATAAAAAGATACCCAGAAGCTCAATGTTTGACTATTATAGAGTCCAAAAATACCCAATGATGTATTTGAATTGGTACAAAGATCAGTACGTCAACTACAGACCCACCGAAGCATTATCTCAACAACGTCAGTGTTGCAGTTCAATGTCTGAAAACACTTGTTTTGTTCTGATGAATATAGGTATAGAGGCCGCCACATTTCAACTAGGCAGCGTGCGGTGAGTTCATGGCCACTTACAGCCCAATCACAACTGTGGTCTAAGTTTGACTTACAGTTGAACGATCACGGGGTTTATGGTTTTAAAGATGGCTTCATGCTCACTTACAGGTCTGCTATTTACAGGGCTTTATGGTCACTCACAGCCCTGCTGTTAAGATGGATTTGTGTTCACTTACAGATTTGCTGTTAACATGGCTTGATGTTCACTCACAGCCCTGCTGTTAATATGGTTTTGTGCTCACTTACAGCTCTACCTTCTTTACGGTGTTTTTATACCTGCCATTAACTCAGCCGCTGCGATGGTTACAGCTTAACTAACTCCTCACTTACAGCTCTACCTTCTTTACGGTGTTTTATACCTGCCATTAACTCAGCCGCTGCGATGGTTACAGCTTAACTAACTCTTCACGTATGTTGTCACTGAAAACGGCACATACCGTCTTATCAAAGCAAGTTCGAAGTGGCCCCAACCTTTTCCCTGTCTTGACCCCCACTGATCTGCGCAATAACCCCACCGTAGTTCCCGCCATGACTTACCTTAGCCCCACCGTGATCCCATCCAAATGCCCAACCAGTGAGCTTATTGTTACGCTTAGAGGGCTCACCCCGACTAGCTGTGCGGGGAGAATGCAGATGAGCTGTAAAACCAACAAGAGAGCAACGTCTAGGGGCTCGTAGTCTGGATACTTATGTGAGATATATTGAGTCATCTGTTGTGTAGAGACAACCACGCCCTTGAATTTATCAGGAAAATATCACGAGATTTGAAGAGAGGCAATGACATAGCACACCGCGTTTCGCGACTGGCGTGTTCACATATTTTCTCTGACGGAGGCACGTGCATGTGAGCCCTCTTAGCATGCTTACCGTTGTCCTGAGCTCTTTGGGTAAACAAAAGATGTTGTTTAAATAAGATACCCTTCTCGGACGTTTGCGTTGTGAAGCTCGCGACCAGCGCGCCACCTGGTTTCGTGGAAGCCAAAATGTAAACAAAAGTGCGTGGCTCAATACTAAAAGATCGATCGGCGATGGTATTTTCACAAAAATACCGCTGTATTTCTGAAATACAAAAAAATCTATTTGTGTGACGTTATATTCACTACAATATTTTTATGAACGTTTGAACGAAGTCGCATATATCGTTGTCTACCCTAGGCCTAGCCCCGGTCGGACAGTGATATAATTATATACTCAAACGCCCTGTAGGGCTAAGTCTACCCCTGTTTAAGCCCCGGTCGTACGTCTAATCTACCCCTATTTAATTTTAAACGTTTAATCGGAATGCTATTGCTTTTGTCATTAGTGTGGTCATCTTTGAGATGGCATATAAGAAGTTGATTTAAAGACATGCTCATATTTTGATACTTTCATGATGTTTTCCCGATTGAATGATACTTGATTGGTCACCCAGACGTACCTCCATAGAATTAACAAGCTGCATTGTCAATTGATGGGGATCCTTGTGTAGACGTATTGTGTAGTATTCTTGGTTATTTCTTAATAATATTATGATAATGCATTATATCAGCACAAACCATATACTGTTGCAGCATGAATCCAATCCTCATCAACAATATATATATATATATATATATATATATATATATATATATATATATATATATATATATATATATATATATAGATAGGGGATATATAGAGACATATATATATATATATATATATATATATAGAGATAGAGATATAGATAGAGATATATATATATATATATATATATATATATATATATATATATATATCTATATATATCTATATATATATATATATATATATATATATATATATATATATATATATATATATATATATATATATATATATATATATATATAAGCACACTGAAACTACAGCGAACACTACAATTATTTAAATCGGAGCTCAATTAATCCATTTAAACATTGAACAGATAGGTTGACAATATGTCTCCCTATCTGACGCCACTAGACACAGGAAATCAGCCAGAAATAGTTCTGGCCCATCTTACTCACACATCTGACAGGAGTACCATGCAAACAAAAATTCTGACAATTTATCCTGGGACACCTTTGTTTAACAAGCTCCCTACCCCCACACCATCAGATCCATGGTGCAGTAGTCCTATATACTGGTATGGAATTATTATGGTATAGTCTTTGTACATCTTCCATAGAGGGTTTTCAAGGAACTAAATAAACATCAATATTTGACTTTACGGAAATCTACACATACAAAAGCCATCACCACAAATAAGGGCACAAACGATTTGGTCTCTTTCTTAAGGTCCCTTTATTTACGGTGAGCCTCTCTCAGGGAATGATGCAACCGGATGTTCACCATGATATATATTACAGCTTCATTGCAATTTAATTATTCACATTGGACCTCGTTATCAAGAATGGTTACAAGCCTGGCTTTCAATTGCTTACGGTATAACACTGTGTCAATGCTTTTGCGGTATGTTCCTCAAGTCTGCATTATGCATCTACTAGTGATTTGCTCGGGACAATGAGCTCTTCATTTGCATTTAGGTAATTCTTCTAGTGAACAAAATCATATGCAGGGTCATGTATATTATTGACTACAGAAATTTTGTTTCTGCATGTCGCTCACAATTTTTCTCTTAATTTATTGGCGATATAGCCAGTAACATATGCTAGAACATTCACTACCTGGTTTGAAAGGCCTTCGTCAATTCAAACAGTTAATTACAGCGCAGAAATGACCGTTTGTGTTTGGCTTCCAGTCAAACAAACTCGCAAATCATAACGAACTTGGGTTGTCGCTGTGCGCCGAGTAGCTTCCACAAGAGTAGAGGGCGTTGCCTACGCGGTGTCACTGTGTCTTATTATCATTACAAGATCTTTGGTTAAACCGCCTAAATATCCGTCCTGTCTCCACCATTGCATGAGACAATGTCACGATTTTGCACAATGCACGACGATCATAACGTATCTATGTCATAACGACGTGACCAAATGCAAGACAATTATAACATATTAACATTAATATTACAATACCTCATTCCGTTTTCCTGCTACTTCAAATGGCCAGGGAACTCAAATCCAAAGTGCCCTGAGCAATCAGCATGACCAGTTACCCAATCTTAGTCTCTCGTTCGACATTTCTAGAGCACTCAATATTGAAGGTCATACAGAACAGACAGGCATGAAGTCGCTGCTATTCATCAAATCACACCACTATAAATGTCTTGCATCCACGTATAGTAATGTTTTTATACAGCTAGACCCATACTGAGTTGGATGGGGTCACCCGGGGGTTGGGGTCACTTATCTGAGCTCCCAGTGCTGTGTCGTTCCTGGTATTGAGATGGGTTCAGATGCAGCCACAGATAGATTCAGCAATAAGTATCAATTACATCATTCCTATCAACGGTCTAATGTTGTCGGTAATTGTAGGGTGGGTCGGCAGTTCACGTAGGATTACCTATCCTCATCTTATACATCGAGTGGTATCCCGAGCAAACCCCATATATATTGCATTGTCCGTTATGATTACTTCATAAGCCGATTGGGTGTTTAATGTCCGCTGTTCACACAGTCATAATGGCCCAAATGTTGCAGCGGCTTTGGATCAAGAATACAAACAACAAATATCCTGTATAGATAATCTAACCATATTTAATATCAGAAATAAGAAATATAACAGCTTTCAAACCATTTGGAATCCGAAATTAGGCTGGTTAGAGTCCCAAAATAACTGAACAAGCGATACTTGTAGGTTCTTACTGGAGAAACAGAAGGCAGCACACTCAGACAGAGGAACTGCCCACTGCCCGACAAAGTGGTTAACGTTAGTCCAAGACAACATACGAACCGGGCAACACCAAGACGACACAAATACTATCAACAAAATGTACATCACTTGCCATAACAATGGTCTCTGCATCGATTTGTATCATGGAAACTAACCAATAATTAAATCACTCACATAAAAAGTGTCAAAATCTATTTCCTCATATGATCTAGATTCTTACTGAAATTTTGATGAACATTTTAAATCAAAGAGAAACATGAACATACTGACATGAACCCTATAACAAGATGGTCACATGCATCATACATTCCATTCACACTGTATCCTGCTGCATTGCACACACCTACCTGCCAGGTGAATTACGAACTCAACCACCTCACATACTGGCATCTCATATAATTTCTCAACAATACCTTACTTATTACTTTAACCTCAGGTAAAATTCACCTATTTAATTTAGTGTGAAAGTTACCTCAACAGGTGTGATATAACCACCCTATCATGTGAGCTTTGTAGCATGCGTTTTGTCTGTTCTTCTCCAATAATACTATTTCTTTATACAGTAATTTTATTTCTGATTCCAATGATTACCTCTCTGGAATTTGTTGTCAATAACTGTGTCATTTGATGGAATTTATCTCTTTATCTGGTGACAACTACCAACACATGAATCTATAACAACCTCATCAACTTATCTAGTCACGGCTAACCCTACTCTACAGACACACCTCACTTGCTATATACACATATACACAAAGAAACACAAACTGGTGGGAAGTCCCGCAGTGAACGTGGTGTCATTTAAGACACCACACACCAGGTTCATAGCCCACAGCAGAACACAATGATGCGGTACCCTGCCAAAGCCATTCAAACTAGTATCACATGGCAACAAATATCATCTATAGAACAGTTGAACAGCAACAGTTATCTAAGCCACCAAGTCGAGATAACACAAGGATACACAAGAGAAGCATGTAGTTACAAGCACCTTATTTAAGCAGTCATCAAACAGCTCCATGTTAATGGAGAAGAGGCCCATTCTACAGACTACCAACTCATTCACATCATTATACATGGTAACAGGGCCACACTCCATGAACCAGCCACACGGGCTCCTCGTGGCTCCACGAGCAGGCCACACGGGCTCCTCGTGGCTCCACGAGCAGGCCACACGGGCTCCTCGTGGCTCCACGAGCAGGCCACACGGGCTCCTCGTGGCTAGACGAGCAGGCCACACGGGCTCCTCGTGGCTACACATACAACACTACAGATGGTGAAAGTCTTTTGTCCATCCTAAAACCTTCACAGAAACTGTGTATAATGAAATAGATTGAAGCATGTCGGCAGTCCGGTAGATTACACACGTATATATAAGTCAAATGAAGGAATGGCGAATACTGTCACTGTCCTTGGAGATTGCATTGTAGTTTGAGGCGTTATATATCCAGCAGTAGAAAACACTCCTATCTTCAATATATATTTAACTATATTTGACGTATACATAATGCTTAATGTGTCACAAGAATAGGTTCGGTAAAGGTCATGGTTCTTCATGACCTAGGGACCTGAGGACTGCCCTTGACCTTGGCCTGTTTGGGCAGGCTGGCGGTGGACGATAGGCGTGGTGCTTTAGGAGGAGGGGTCAACATAGTCATACCATCAGTACGGTCTAACTTCGTGACGTGCGTGAAGCAGCATGGCGAGGAAATATCAGCTTTCGTGGCTGTTTTGTGTTTGGGTTTTTTGCTGACTTTTTTGTCCTTCTTTTTACTTTTGCCATTTCCGCTGAGCTGGAGCAAGGAGTCACCGGGGTCGGATGTGATAGTACGGATACGGGTGAGAAACTGCGATGCTGCAGAAATGTCCTGAAACGCTAGACCAGCCAGTCTAGTGTGGTCGGTGGAGAAGTGGAAGGTGTGGAAACTGGGTTGTGGCGCCGTGTAGTGACTCAGGTGGTTTAACGTGTCCCTCCACAGCACGAAACCTGTACCTCGCTCAGCCATCACCAAATGAAGCTTCCGTTGACGGCGACTCTCACCCGAATCCAACACGACCACTGCCACTCCGCTCTTGACGAAGCTCCATTCTGGGCTGTATTCCTTAGACGATGGTCTATGTGTGGCTCCTGGGGGTGGCGGAGGAGGGGGCGGCAGTGACCTGCCAGATGTACCAGTATGACCCCCGTGTGCTCGACCTATGTACAGGTGAACCATACACTGACATACGAACACCTCAGTTTTGTGACTACGATAAAACATCTCGACCTGCAAGATGTCTTGCTCCGAGAGAGCGGTCGAGTCGAGGTTATATGGGTTGGTGACTTGGGCCTGTGAGGGGGCGGGTAGAGGCGGTACTCGCTGAATTCCTTCCTCTGTGGGCGGCGGGGGCAACGGGGAGGGTGTTCTCATAGGGATCTTCTTGGCAGGTTCACGGGATCTCCGATCCTGATCTCTGGCGTTATGACCTGCGTCGTACGTGAAGCGATGCTCTTGGTTAGGAGTACACGGCGTACGCGGTGTGCGGGGCGTATCCACTGGCGTACATGGACGACCGACATCGACGGGCGTACGCGGAGTTTCGCCGGGATAGTACCGGTCAGCTGTCGGGTGGTGCCGACCATCGTGTCCAGAGTCCTGAGAGCGGCTCCGGGGACCTGGGTACGTCCCGAATCGGGACTGGCCCGCGGGGCTAGGTGACCGTCGCGTCCGGCTGCCACCGTCTTGTTTGTCCAGTGAGGCGCTCTGTTGCTGGTGTTTGTCGGCTTTCCGTCCCAGCGAGTCGTAGCCCTCTGTGTATCCTGTGGGAGGCGGCGTGTAACCTGGTGGGGACGGCCCGATATTGCACGATTCCCGCTTATCACCAGAAGCACCACCAGCCTTGACTCTTCCTAGAGAATCATATTTCTCGGTGATGTATCGAAGAGCCTCTTTGGCAGCCATGAGGTCTTCATAAGCCCTGTCCTTGTCCGGATTGATGACAGCTTTGCTATAAATGCCCTCATCGCCCTGGCAGTCGAAGTTAGGTAGAGGCGGTGGAGGGTGAGCCAGCACTCTACTAAGGGTTCCTTCCCGCGATCCTGGTAGACTGAACGCCATAGGAGGTGGCGGTGGGAAATCCTCACTAGTTAAATCCTCAGCACTCTCTATCCTCTCTAGCTCCTCCTCAATACGCGACAACCTCCACGGAGCTGAACTATCCAAACGTATTCCGTGTGAAGCCATTTTAAGACACTTATTCACTATTCATTTCCTACAAAAGGTCCTTGTCCAATAATCCGTACCAGCGGTAGAGGCTTCACGGCTTGCATGTTGAGATGCGCGGGTTCCCTGTAGTGCGAACCAGTCTACATTGGCATGTATGCTCGTGAAACGAGACAAAAAAAGGGAGCGTGCACGCGATAAGAGGGAGGTAAGCCTCAGTATGGGTGGCTGTGAGGAAGCTAGCAGGAGGTCAGGGCGGTGAGCAGCGTGAAGCAGCTCCTTGCTGCCGGCGCGTGACTAAGCCGCTAGAACTGCATGAAGACCAGCGCTCGATCGACTTTGGTTCTGTGGCGCTCATTTCACGTGTCCAGGTGTTGTAAGCGTCTCAGTTTAGTCTTGAAGACGTGTACTGGCAGCAACAGCAGCAGCAGAAGCAATATAGTGGCGGGCACTCACTAGCTAATAACAACACTGCCTCTCAGCGTATTGCATGCATCCACTTAGGCCTGTTGAGTATTTCCTCGCATTGCCAGCTGGTCTGCTGGAAGCGGTTCGCCTAGTGTGTGTACAGTAAGCACCGGTGACACGCTGTCACACAACCAATAGCCGACCTCTCCACCAAAAGGAATGACAAGGCCACACAGGGCGTATTCATTTCCTCCCCATAGACACCAATTCCAACCTATGCAAAATCACTAGTTTGTCTGCTGCATAAAACAACGATTGCTCAATTAGGGTATGTTGACCGACTGTCGCGGACGAGCCTGTGTGACGTCACTACCACTGGTGTATGCTCGTGACGAAGTCGCTTTATGAGAGCCGTGCTTGCTGGTCAAACATGTGCACCTTCATGTTTACAAGCCTTAAAGAAATGCTGCAGATCGTTTCCAATACCTCCCAATGTAAATCCCGCTGATCCTGTTAGCAAGTTAGACATTAGAGCTGCAAGCACCCACGCAGAGTACGTCTCAATGACAGTGTCAACATGCATGCATCCCATCCAAAACCGATAGCCGCTCACCAATCAATGATTCAATCGTGATGATGACGTACTCGCCTGGCGTCGTGTGGGGTCCATGTAGAACCCGGATTGCCGCACGTCTCGCGACGATGCTGAGTCGTCCGTTACCTCACCAAGTCTGCTTCACACACAACCAAGAGTACATAAGTATGCATGTACGAATAAATAATTCATAACAAACTACCAGCAAAGCCTGGTCTCTTCTCGGGAGCAAATTGTTCGCCCTCCGGCAGCAACAGCATCCCCGAACCCTTGTAAGCTTAGCAGACAACTCGCAAGTAACACCATAGCTTGTGACTGCGGGGTGGGTTTAGCGTCGTTGGAGCGGGGGTTGGGGGTAGGGAGTGATTCGGTGTCAAGGAGCAATGAAGCGGGTAGGGTGTAATCAATTGCTGAGCCCAGCTCAGCGTTATTTCCGGCAGTAACGTGCAATGACTCACGCTGGTAACGGGTAGCGTGCAACAGCGCTGTGACGGACACTGTCCAGCATGTCCACATGGACGCCAAATAATTCCCTTGCTGAGGATGCTGCCCCAAATGCCAGGAGGTGTTAGAACGGCAACGAGGCTGCTGGAAAGGTCAAACGGGTGGTCGGAAGGATACACGATGACGTTGGACGTGGGCTAGGGTGATTGAGCTGTACAACGTTTCCAACAGGGTTCGTCTGATGTTGGTGTGGTGGTGGGTCGTGGGCGTAGTGTGGTGGGTGGTCTTAGGCTTAATGTGTGGTGGTGGGCCGTGGGCATAGCGTGGAGGTAGGTACTGGGCGTAGCGTGGATGTAGTTACTGGGCGTAGCGTGGAGGTAGGTACTGGGCGTAGCGTGGAGGTAGGTACTGGGCGTAGTGTGTTTGTTGATCATGGGCATGTCGTGATGGGTACTGGGCATAGTGTGGTGGCGCGTCGTGGGCATAGTGTGGTGGCGCGTCGTGGGCGTAGTGTGGTGGCTCGTCGTGGACGTAGTGTGGTGTTGGATCGTTGGTGACGGTGTGTGGTAGCAAATGTATTGTTGAAGGTCACGATTATGGCTCTGACGCTGATGGGTAGCGCCGTGGGGTCATAGGCGTTATTGGGGCCGGGTGCTGTCTGCAATAAAAAAATAGGTAGGGATGGTAGATCCGGGGGTGCAGTGAAACCAGTGGGTCATGGGCGTAGTGTGCTGGTGGGCGCTGTGCGTGTAATGGACGTAACGTGTGATATGGGTAGCGGATGTTCTGCTGGTAGGGTGCAATCTAGATGTTAACTGCGCTAGGGGTATTGCTTCGAGATCTTAACGTGATGTGCATAGGGCAGTATGGTAGATCAATCGTAGAGCACTACGTCGGCATGGAGTTATAGAATCTAATGCAGCCAATATAGATGTATACGTGGCGCTAACCTAATAATGCATGCCGTGAGGGGGGATGGGTCTGGTTGAGCCGACTTGTCAGCCTCATGTGGACCTTTCCCCCATCCCCCATCCCACGGACTCAGGTGAGGCAGTGACTTGCGTTACAACCTGATAACGCTAAGTGGATACTGCCTGCTTCGCGGCGTGATATGCGATGGTGCGCACGATTCCTGCGGGAGAGACATGCGTACACTACATGCGACGCCAACTGTAAACCACATTCACGCTATAAATATACCCAAGCTGGCGCAGCATGCCAGTGATATTACAATGTCTTACGCACCACTTACGCCATTCACACACACCAGCATCACGTGTTTTTCACAACTCGAATTGTAAACAACATTACGCCCCCCAGATAAAGAACTACCACAAACCGACGGTACATAAATTATCACCCAAAAACCCGTTACGAATCGACCCTCACCCTCTGTACGTCTCATGCATTCAGAACACCTGCAGGTCATTACGCATGCGCCGGCATGAGTCATTCACCTCACGCCGCAGGGAAGGTGAAGCAGACCGTGATGGGGAGCATCCATTGCTCGCCTCACATACATCTACTGAGCAGCAGTATAGACCGCATGTCCGTCAAGAACAACGGGCAAAAAGTACACACCCATATTGAGCTGAAGCAGTGAATTCAATTGAGGGAAGTGGGTGAGAGCGGCGGCTGCGCGGTGGTGATGTACCATGATGAGAGGAGTTAGTCCAATGTAGGTCATCACAGACATCTGCGCTACGCGACCACTGATAACTTGACGTTAAAGAGACTGTTCAGCCCCATATAAGGAAAGTGGTTGCCTAGCAAGCTGCTTGGTAACAGCACCTTGGAAACCAAAAATGTTACATTTTCAGACTTTCAGTCGCTACGCGGCGCTGTGGTCTCAGAAAAAAGATCCTTGCTTCGACAGTCGCCATTTATGTTGTCGGACATTATCCTTCCTGCTTGTCGGTCTAATGTGTGCACAATTATGCCCACAACTTGAATGAGTGAAGATTTTATGAAATCTACATTATGTAACTAAAGCGGAAGAATAAACATCGTTAGCAAGGTAAATTAAGAGCGCGTTATGATTTACAGCTAACATTCGTGTAGTTCATGGTTTTAGGGAGGCACCGTTATCGATGGAACGACATAACTGAATAAAACAGATCTCCACAGTATATCATGAACATTTCCAGTCAAATAATAATGTTAAAAACTTATCAACATAACTTCCATCATGTAAACTCGGCGGCACAAAAATTAGAAGATGTCATTACTTACGTCTGCGTTAATCGCAGTAATGTAATAACGAAATGATCCCTGATTGCCTTATATGTGGCTGAACAGTCTCTTTAACATTCCCAAATAAATGAAGCAAACGGCTTCAACATCACCTTTAAACAGGTGCCATGGCGACGGTGATGGGTAAGAAGTATATATATATATATATATAGATATATATATATATATATATATATATATATATATATATATATATATATATATAAATATCTATATGTATATATATGTAGAGATATATATCTTAGACTTTATACTATATATATATATACTTTATACTATACTTTATCTATATACTTATTACTATATATATATATATATATATATATATATATATATATATATATATATATATATATATATATATATATATATATATATACACTATATATTTAAAAATGCCATATAGCAGCACATTACGAGGCGTTGCATTTGAGGTGGAGTGTTATCGGTTACTTGGAGAGCGTGATTCGTCGGCATTCAAGTGATACACGTGGGGTGAATTAGACTTCTACGGTGACCAAGTTAAGTCGATGAAATGCCTATACTATTTCAGGTCAACATAATGGTAAACAGGATAAATTTCCAATTCAATGCAAGCGGCATACCACGGCTGGTGTGCATGACAAACTTATGTTTATTAGAGCGCCCAAGCCACACCCACACGCAAGTCGCATTAACACCCATACACGTGGGTAGCAATTCCGACCCGCAAGCCGCGTTTTGGGCCAAGCAGCTGCCAGTTCCCAACGAAACATAAACCGCAGTGTACGTATAACCGATACAGCCCCATGTGCTTATATACCACGCACACAGAGCCACAGCCAAATTGTACATTTAAATAGATATCATCAATATACCAACTCAGGCTCTTGTATTGGGAAATGCTTAAATCGATAAGGTCTAGTTACCTGGCGCGTGTATGAGTCGACTTGAACCCTGTGTAACCCGGCTACTGGGCACGGGAGAGACAATCCTATCACGCTCACCTGGCTAACGAGACGGCTGCTGGACACGACAGCCAGCCCTGTCACGAGTTGTACTGCTGACGCTGCTACTGCGGCATGCAATGGCTACAGTCGGCATCGACGGGTGACAGAAAGCCAGGTAGAACGGACAAGAGGGAAGGAATCCGATGTGAGGAGCGAGGCTGGAGGGCTGCTGACGTGCCTCCCTGGTGAGGCGGCGAGGAGGGCGTGTCCTGGTCGGGTCCGTGCTTGTCTACTACATCACGCCGCTCCGACCCACAACCCTTCTCCGCCTACACTGCGGCGACCACCAGCAGTCTCACCAGCAGCAGCAACCCCCCGCCATGACGGCCAATATTGATTGGCAGATTGCGGGACGCGAGCCAAGGAGAAGCGTATGTTAGCGGGTGACATTGCATGTGGCCCGCCGAGCACCCGACCCGCCCCTTATTCACATGCATGCTCGTCAATTAGAGACAAGCTTAAGCATGATGTATACATCGAGCCTAATGGTGGCTGACTTATTAACCTCCTTTCGTCCTGACGAATCGATGCGGAAACCATCAATCGATACTCGATTTACCCAGTCACAGCAACCGCATTGCACATGACCGGGTTGAGAGCAGCCTCTTGGATAAAACTTCCATGGTCAGCTGTAATTTTCACGTAAAATATCGATTCCGGATCCTATTATTTAATCCTATATGTTGTCTTCCAGTAACAAACGATGAATTCGAGCCGTTGTATGTGGCTTTTGAGTTGATAGAAAATGTATCACAACTCATACATTGTATCCGATGGCAACACAAACGCCTCGAAATGGCACAGGTGTATGTCAATTTGGTGTACACGCGCCATGGAGAGTGAATGTACATTACCCCAAAGACCATGGCCAATATTTTTTTTTATTGATTTAACGCTATCGCGTGAACAATACCGATTTTGCTGACCCGATTCACCTGACTGGCCTGACACGCCTAACATTGCTGATGTGTCGGCAAAAACTAGATCCTTGTGAGAAAAATCATAATCCCCTACTACATCTGGCACAGAGTACCAGCTTGTTAAGCGTGACAAACGTTACACTTTGTATTTGGTAGACACGTCTCACCGTGTCTAAAACGTCTGACAAGCTTGTTACGTCTGACAAAACCTGACATCTCTACTAACTCAATACTTCTGACCAAGCCTGAAACATTTGAGATAACCTGATACGATTCACCTAACGACACCTGATATCTTTTAAAATCCTGACACTTATGACAAACCTGATACGTGTCACTGCCCTAGAAGTCATGACAAATTTGACACTCCAGGAAACTGTGATACCCCTGACAAACTTGATACTCCTGACAAATGTGATACCTGGTATTCACGCGTGTCCTAACCTTTCCTGGGAAACTATAATCATGCCGTTAAATATTCATGAAACACCAGGCAAGTCATTTGCCTTTGCATAACCCCCCCCCCCCCACCCACATACTCCTGTGCACCATGCATACCGTTGCGTAACCTACTAAGACAACAGTCCAGAAGGAATTCCCTTGGCTGCAGTTATCCAAGCAGTCTGTGCGCACAACTTAAGTCATTATCGCCCAGCATCATCAACACTGACTCGACAACCGCCATCACAATCAGTGACGGGAAAACACCAAGGTTAAATTGCCTGAAGAGCACTCATGTACTGCCGTGACGACTTAGTCTCACGTCTAATTGGTTGAATGAACACAATGATTGAATATAAGTCACGAGTCGAATGACCAGCGAGCACAGTTTTTTCAGAGTAATTACATTACATATGCACCAATAAGTGAGCCGATGAGGTTCGTGCCGTCTGGCGGTTACATTTCCGACATTACAACGCAAGAGCTGGTGAACCCTACATATTTATGGCAACATTTGCTTTCCTCGCCAGTGATAACCACATAACAACACTGCCTCTCAGCGTATTGCATGCATCCACTTAGGCCTGTTGAGTATTTCCTCGCATTGCCAGCTGGTCTGCTGGAAGCGGTTCGCCTAGTGTGTGTACAGTAAGCACCGGTGACACGCTGTCACACAACCAATAGCCGACCTCTCCACCAAAAGGAATGACAAGGCCACACAGGGCGTATTCATTTCCTCCCCATAGACACCAATTCCAACCTATGCAAAATCACTAGTTTGTCTGCTGCATAAAACAACGATTGCCCAATTAGGGTATGTTGACCGACTGTCGCGGACGAGCCTGTGTGACGTCACTACCACTGGTGTATGCTCGTGACGAAGTCGCTTTATGAGAGCCGTGCTTGCTGGTCAAACATGTGCACCTTCATGTTTACAAGCCTTAAAGAAATGCTGCAGATCGTTTCCAATACCTCCCAATGTAAATCCCGCTGATCCTGTTAGCAAGTTAGACATTAGAGCTGCAAGCACCCACGCAGAGTACGTCTCAATGACAGTGTCAACACATGCATCCCATCCAAAACCGATAGCCGCTCACCAATCAATGATTCAATCGTGATGATGACGTACTCGCCTGGCGTCGTGTGGGGTCCATGTAGAACCCGGATTGCCGCACGTCTCGCGACGATGCTGAGTCGTCCGTTACCTCACCAAGTCTGCTTCACACACAACCAAGAGTACATAAGTATGCATGTACGAATAAATAATTCATAACAAACTACCAGCAAAGCCTGGTCTCTTCTCGGGAGCAAATTGTTCGCCCTCCGGCAGCAACAGCATCCCCGAACCCTTGTAAGCTTAACAGACGACTCGCAAGTAACACCATAGCTTGTGACTGCGGGGTGGGTTTAGCGTCGTTGGAGCGGGGGTTGGGGGTAGGGAGTGATTCGGTGTCAAGGAGCAATGAAGCGGGCAGGGTGTAATCAATTGCTGAGCCCAGCTCAGCGTTATTTCCGGCAGTAACGTGCAATGACTCACGCTGGTAACGGGTAGCGTGCAACAGCGCTGTGACGGACACTGTCCAGCATGTCCACATGGACGCCAAATAATTCCCTTGCTGAGGATGCTGCCCCAAATGCCAGGAGGTGTTAGAACGGCAACGAGGCTGCTGGAAAGGTCAAACGGGTGGTCGGAAGGATACACGATGACGTTGGACGTGGGCTAGGGTGATTGAGCTGTACAACGTTTCCAACAGGGTTCGTCTGATGTTGGTGTGGTGGTGGGTCGTGGGCGTAGTGTGGTGGGTGGTCTTAGGCTTAATGTGTGGTGGTGGGCCGTGGGCATAGCGTGGAGGTAGGTACTGGGCGTAGCGTGGAGGTAGGTACTGGGCGTAGCGTGGAGGTAGGTACTGGGCGTAGCGTGGAGGTAGGTACTGGGCGTAGTGTGTTTGTTGATCATGGGCATGTCGTGATGGGTACTGGGCATAGTGTGGTGGCGCGTCGTGGGCATAGTGTGGTGGCGCGTCGTGGGCGTAGTGTGGTGGCGCGTCGTGGACGTAGTGTGGCGTTGGGTCGTTGGTGACGGTGTGTGGTAGCAAATGTATTGTTGAAGGTCACGATTGTGGCTCTGACGCTGATGGGTAGCGCCGTGGGGTCATAGGCGTTATTGGGGCCGGGTGCTGTCTGCAATAAAAAAATAGGTAGGGATGGTAGATCCGGGGGTGCAGTGAAACCAGTGGGTCATGGGCGTAGTGTGCTGCTGGTGGGCGCTGTGCGTGTAATGGACGTAACGTGTGATATGGGTAGCGGATGTTCTGCTGGTAGGGTGCAATCTAGATGTTAACTGCGCTAGGGGTATTGCTTCGATATCTTAACGTGATGTGCATAGGGCAGCATGGTAGATCAATCGTAGAGCACTACGTCGGCATGGAGTTATAGAATCTAATGCAGCCAATATAGATGTATACGTGGCGCTAACCTAATAATGCATGCCGTGAGGGGGGATGGGTCTGGTTGAGCCGACTTGTCAGCCTCATGTGGACCTTTCCCCCATCCCCCATCCCACGGACTCAGGTGAGGCAGTGACTTGCGTTACAACCTGATAACGCTAAGTGGATACTGCCTGCTTCGCGGCGTGATATGCGATGGTGCGCACGATTCCTGCGGGAGAGACATGCGTACACTACATGCGACGCCAACTGTAAACCACATTCACGCTATAAATATACCCAAGCTGGCGCAGCATGCCAGTGATATTACAATGTCTTACGCACCACTTACGCCATTCACACACACCAGCATCACGTGTTTTTCACAACTCGAATTGTAAACAACATTACGCCCCAGATAAAGAACTACCACAAACCGACGGTACATAAATTATCACCCAAAAACCCGTTACGAATCGACCCTCACCCTCTGTACGTCTCATGCATTCAGAACACCTGCAGGTCATTACGCATGCGCCGGCATGAGTCATTCACCTCACGCCGCAGGGAAGGTGAAGCAGACCGTGATGGGGAGCATCCATTGCTCGCCTCACATACATCTACTGAGCAGCAGTATAGACCGCATGTCCGTCAAGAACAACGGGCAAAAAGTACACACCCATATTGAGCTGAAGCAGTGAATTCAATTGAGGGAAGTGGGTGAGAGCGGCGGCTGCGCGGTGATGTACCATGATGAGAGGAGTTAGTCCAATGTAGGTCATCACAGACATCTGCGCTACGCGACCACTGATAACTTGACGTTAAAGAGACTGTTCAGCCCCATATAAGGAAAGTGGTTGCCTAGCAAGCTGCTTGGTAACAGCACCTTGGAAACCAAAAATGTTACATTTTCAGACTTTCAGTCGCTACGCGGCGCTGTGGTCTCAGAAAAAAGATCCTTGCTTCGACAGTCGCCATTTATGTTGTCGGACATTATCCTTCCTGCTTGTCGGTCTAATGTGTGCACAATTATGCCCACAACTTGAATGAGTGAAGATTTTATGAAATCTACATTATGTAACTAAAGCGGAAGAATAAACATCGTTAGCAAGGTAAATTAAGAGCGCGTTATGATTTACAGCTAACATTCGTGTAGTTCATGGTTTTAGGGAGGCACCGTTATCGATGGAACGACATAACTGAATAAAACAGATCTCCACAGTATATCATGAACATTTCCAGTCAAATAATAATGTTAAAAACTTATCAACATAACTTCCATCATGTAAACTCGGCGGCACAAATTAGAAGATGTCATTACTTACGTCTGCGTTAATCGCAGTAATGTAATAACGAAATGATCCCTGATTGCCTTATATGTGGCTGAACAGTCTCTTTAACATTCCCAAATAAATGAAGCAAACGGCTTCAACATCACCTTTAAACAGGTGCCATGGCGACGGTGATGGTAAGAAGTATATATATATATATATATATATATATATATATATATATATATATATATATATATATATATATATATATATAAATAAATATATATGTATATATATATATATATATTATACTTTATACTATATATATATATACTTTATACTATACTTTATCTATATACTTATTACTATATATATATATATATATATATATATATATATATATATATATATATATATATATATATATATATATATATATATATATATATATATATATATACACTATATATTTAAAATGCCATATAGCAGCACATTACGAGGCGTTGCATTTGAGGTGGAGTGTTATCGGTTACTTGGAGAGCGTGATTCGTCGGCATTCAAGTGATACACGTGGGGTGAATTAGACTTCTACGGTGACCAAGTTAAGTCGATGAAATGCCTATACTATTTCAGGTCAACATAATGGTAAACAGGATAAATTTCCAATTCAATGCAAGCGGCATACCACGGCTGGTGTGCATGACAAACTTATGTTTATTAGAGCGCCCAAGCCACACCCACACGCAAGTCGCATTAACACCCATACACGTGGGTAGCAATTCCGACCCGCAAGCCGCGTTTTGGGCCAAGCAGCTGCCAGTTCCCAACGAAACATAAACCGCAGTGTACGTATAACCGATACAGCCCCATGTGCTTATATACCACGCACACAGAGCCACAGCCAAATTGTACATTTAAATAGATATCATCAATATACCAACTCAGGCTCTTGTATTGGGAAATGCTTAAATCGATAAGGTCTAGTTACCTGGCGCGTGTATGAGTCGACTTGAACCCTGTGTAACCCGGCTACTGGGCACGGGAGAGACAATCCTATCACGCTCACCTGGCTAACGAGACGGCTGCTGGACACGACAGCCAGCCCTGTCACGAGTTGTACTGCTGACGCTGCTACTGCGGCATGCAATGGCTACAGTCGGCATCGACGGGTGACAGAAAGCCAGGTAGAACGGACAAGAGGGAAGGAATCCGATGTGAGGAGCGAGGCTGGAGGGCTGCTGACGTGCCTCCCTGGTGAGGCGGCGAGGAGGGCGTGTCCTGGTCGGGTCCGTGCTTGTCTACTACATCACGCCGCTCCGACCCACAACCCTTCTCCGCCTACACTGCGGCGACCACCAGCAGTCTCACCAGCAGCAGCAACCCCCCGCCATGACGGCCAATATTGATTGGCAGATTGCGGGACGCGAGCCAAGGAGAAGCGTATGTTAGCGGGTGACATTGCATGTGGCCCGCCGAGCACCCGACCCGCCCCTTATTCACATGCATGCTCGTCAATTAGAGACAAGCTTAAGCATGATGTATACATCGAGCCTAATGGTGGCTGACTTATTAACCTCCTTTCGTCCTGACGAATCGATGCGGAAACCATCAATCGATACTCGATTTACCCAGTCACAGCAACCGCATTGCACATGACCGGGTTGAGAGCAGCCTCTTGGATAAAACTTCCATGGTCAGCTGTAATAATTTTCACGTAAAATATCGATTCCGGATCCTATTATTTAATCCTATATGTTGTCTTCCAGTAACAAACGATGAATTCGAGCCGTTGTATGTGGCTTTTGAGTTGATAGAAAATGTATCACAACTCATACATTGTATCCGATGGCAACACAAACGCCTCGAAATGGCACAGGTGTATGTCAATTTGGTGTACACGCGCGCCATGGAGAGTGAATGTACATTACCCCAAAGACCATGGCCAATATTTTTTTTTATTGATTTAACGCTATCGCGTGAACAATACCGATTTTGCTGACCCGATTCACCTGACTGGCCTGACACGCCTAACATTGCTGATGTGTCGGCAAAAACTAGATCCTTGTGAGAAAAATCATAATCCCCTACTACATCTGGCACAGAGTACCAGCTTGTTAAGCGTGACAAACGTTACACTTTGTATTTGGTAGACACGTCTCACCGTGTCTAAAACGTCTGACAAGCTTGTTACGTCTGACAAAACCTGACATCTCTACTAACTCAATACTTCTGACCAAGCCTGAAACATTTGAGATAACCTGATACGATTCACCTAACGACACCTGATATCTTTTAAAATCCTGACACTTATGACAAACCTGATACGTGTCACTGCCCTAGAAGTCATGACAAATTTGACACTCCAGGAAACTGTGATACCCCTGACAAACTTGATACTCCTGACAAATGTGATACCTGGTATTCACGCGTGTCCTAACCTTTCCTGGGAAACTATAATCATGCCGTTAAATATTCATGAAACACCAGGCAAGTCATTTGCCTTTGCATAACCCCCCCCCCCCCCCCCCCACATACTCCTGTGCACCATGCATACCGTTGCGTAACCTACTAAGACAACAGTCCAGAAGGAATTCCCTTGGCTGCAGTTATCCAAGCAGTCTGTGCGCACAACTTAAGTCATTATCGCCCAGCATCATCAACACTGACTCGACAACCGCCATCACAATCAGTGACGGGAAAACACCAAGGTTAAATTTGCCTGAAGAGCACTCATGTACTGCCGTGACGACTTAGTCTCACGTCTAATTGGTTGAATGAACACAATGATTGAATATAAGTCACGAGTCGAATGACCAGCGAGCACAGTTTTTTCAGAGTAATTACATTACATATGCACCAATAAGTGAGCCGATGAGGTTCGTGCCGTCTGGCGGTTACATTTCCGACATTACAACGCAAGAGCTGGTGAACCCTACATATTTATGGCAACATTTGCTTTCCTCGCCAGTGATAACCACATAACAACACTGCCTCTCAGCGTATTGCATGCATCCACTTAGGCCTGTTGAGTATTTCCTCGCATTGCCAGCTGGTCTGCTGGAAGCGGTTCGCCTAGTGTGTGTACAGTAAGCACCGGTGACACGCTGTCACACAACCAATAGCCGACCTCTCCACCAAAAGGAATGACAAGGCCACACAGGGCGTATTCATTTCCTCCCCATAGACACCAATTCCAACCTATGCAAAATCACTAGTTTTTGTCTGCTGCATAAAACAACGATTGCCCAATTAGGGTATGTTGACCGACTGTCGCGGACGAGCCTGTGTGACGTCACTACCACTGGTGTATGCTCGTGACGAAGTCGCTTTATGAGAGCCGTGCTTGCTGGTCAAACATGTGCACCTTCATGTTTACAAGCCTTAAAGAAATGCTGCAGATCGTTTCCAATACCTCCCAATGTAAATCCCGCTGATCCTGTTAGCAAGTTAGACATTAGAGCTGCAAGCACCCACGCAGAGTACGTCTCAATGACAGTGTCAACACATGCATCCCATCCAAAACCGATAGCCGCTCACCAATCAATGATTCAATCGTGATGATGACGTACTCGCCTGGCGTCGTGTGGGGTCCATGTAGAACCCGGATTGCCGCACGTCTCGCGACGATGCTGAGTCGTCCGTTACCTCACCAAGTCTGCTTCACACACAACCAAGAGTACATAAGTATGCATGTACGAATAAATAATTCATAACAAAACTTACCAGCAAAGCCTGGTCTCTTCTCGGGAGCAAATTGTTCGCCCTCCGGCAGCAACAGCATCCCCGAACCCTTGTAAGCTTAACAGACGACTCGCAAGTAACACCATAGCTTGTGACTGCGGGGTGGGTTTAGCGTCGTTGGAGCGGGGGTTGGGGGTAGGGAGTGATTCGGTGTCAAGGAGCAATGAAGCGGGCAGGGTGTAATCAATTGCTGAGCCCAGCTCAGCGTTATTTCCGGCAGTAACGTGCAATGACTCACGCTGGTAACGGGTAGCGTGCAACAGCGCTGTGACGGACACTGTCCAGCATGTCCACATGGACGCCAAATAATTCCCTTGCTGAGGATGCTGCCCCAAATGCCAGGAGGTGTTAGAACGGCAACGAGGCTGCTGGAAAGGTCAAACGGGTGGTCGGAAGGATACACGATGACGTTGGACGTGGGCTAGGGTGATTGAGCTGTACAACGTTTCCAACAGGGTTCGTCTGATGTTGGTGTGGTGGGTGGGTCGTGGGCGTAGTGTGGTGGGTGGTCTTAGGCTTAATGTGTGGTGGTGGGCCGTGGGCATAGCGTGGAGGTAGGTACTGGGCGTAGCGTGGAGGTAGGTACTGGGCGTAGCGTGGAGGTAGGTACTGGGCGTAGCGTGGAGGTAGGTACTGGGCGTAGTGTGTTTGTTGATCATGGGCATGTCGTGATGGGTACTGGGCATAGTGTGGTGGCGCGTCGTGGGCATAGTGTGGTGGCGCGTCGTGGGCGTAGTGTGGTGGCGCGTCGTGGACGTAGTGTGGCGTTGGGTCGTTGGTGACGGTGTGTGGTAGCAAATGTATTGTTGAAGGTCACGATTGTGGCTCTGACGCTGATGGGTAGCGCCGTGGGGTCATAGGCGTTATTGGGGCCGGGTGCTGTCTGCAATAAAAAAATAGGTAGGGATGGTAGATCCGGGGGTGCAGTGAAACCAGTGGGTCATGGGCGTAGTGTGCTGGTGGGCGCTGT
>CM067345.1:11279834-11339834 GCA_034190875.2 Urechis unicinctus | reverse complement strand
AATCGATACTCGATTTACCCAGTCACAGCAACCGCATTGCACATGACCGGGTTGAGAGCAGCCTCTTGGATAAAACTTCCATGGTCAGCTGTAATTTTCACGTAAAATATCGATTCCGGATCCTATTATTTAATCCTATATGTTGTCTTCCAGTAACAAACGATGAATTCGAGCCGTTGTATGTGGCTTTTGAGTTGATAGAAAATGTATCACAACTCATACATTGTATCCGATGGCAACACAAACGCCTCGAAATGGCACAGGTGTATGTCAATTTGGTGTACACGCGCTATGGAGAGTGAATGTACATTACCCCAAAGACCATGGCCAATATTTTTTTTTATTGATTTAACGCTATCGCGTGAACAATACCGATTTTGCTGACCCGATTCACCTGACTGGCCTGACACGCCTAACATTGCTGATGTGTCGGCAAAAACTAGATCCTTGTGAGAAAAATCATAATCCCCTACTACATCTGGCACAGAGTACCAGCTTGTTAAGCGTGACAAACGTTACACTTTGTATTTGGTAGACACGTCTCACCGTGTCTAAAAACGTCTGACAAGCTTGTTACGTCTGACAAAACCTGACATCTCTACTAACTCAATACTTCTGACCAAGCCTGAAACATTTGAGATAACCTGATACGATTCACCTAACGACACCTGATATGTTTTAAAATCCTGACACTTATGACAAACCTGATACGTGTCACTGCCCTAGAAGTCATGACAAATTTGACACTCCAGGAAACTGTGATACCCCTGACAAACTTGATACTCCTGACAAATGTGATACCTGGTATTCACGCGTGTCCTAACCTTTCCTGGGAAACTATAATCATGCCGTTAAATATTCATGAAACACCAGGCAAGTCATTTGCCTTTGCATAACCCCCCCCCCCCCCCCCCCCACATACTCCTGTGCACCATGCATACCGTTACGTAACCTACTAAGACAACAGTCCAGAAGGAATTCCCTTGGCTGCAGTTATCCAAGCAGTCTGTGCGCACAACTTAAGTCATTATCGCCCAGCATCATCAACACTGACTCGACAACCGCCATCACAATCAGTGACGGGAAAACACCAAGGTTAAATTGCCTGAAGAGCACTCATGTACTGCCGTGACGACTTAGTCTCACGTCTAATTGGTTGAATGAACACAATGATTGAATATAAGTCACGAGTCGAATGACCAGCGAGCACAGTTTTTTCAGAGTAATTACATTACATATGCACCAATAAGTGAGCCGATGAGGTTCGTGCCGTCTGGCGGTTACATTTCCGACATTACAACGCAAGAGCTGGTGAACCCTACAGATTCATGGCAACATTTGCTTTCCTCGCCAGTGATAACCAGGGCGGTGTAATCACCAACACTAGAATGCACGCTGTAGGTGGCAGATCCAGAGCAACACCTACAGTGGTGATCTGGCAACATTAATGAGCATGTTGATCTTTACCACGGATGGCATGGGTGATTCTGCATCAACAGAGTCAGACGAGCGCAGATGTTGGCACCCATATTTCGGAAGACTCGCATTGTAGTCTGACTATCCAGAATATTCATCACAGTAATCTCTATCCTTATATGTCGTCAATATACAGGGCTACAATTGTTCATTGACTTATGCCCAACGCAAGCGCCACTCCTAACGATGATGACAGGAACGCACCCAGGGAATGGGGCCATGAGTCATTCTACGAAAAACGGGCTCCATATGATTCTATGTGTGTCAGAATCTGCACCGATATCACCCTGGGTGAAGTCAACACCGACATCAGTAGCAGCCCCTGTGTGATGTCAACACCGACATCAGTAGCAGCCCCTGGTTGATGTCAACACCGACATCAGTAGCAGCCCCTGGGTGATGTCAACACCGACACCAGTAGCAGCCCCTAGGTGATGTCAACACCGACACCAGTAGCAGCCCCTTGGGTGATGTCAACACCGACATCAGTAGCAGCCCCTGGGTGATGTCAACACCGACATCAGTAGCAGCCCCTGGGTGATGTCAACACCGACACCAGTAGCAGCCCCTGGGTGATGTCAACACCGACACCAGTAGCAGCCCCTGGGTGATGTCAACACCGACATCAGTAGCAGACCCTGGGAGATGTCAACTCCGACATCAGTACGAACAAATTGATCTAAAGATCCATAACGCCCGCCTGGATCATTGAAAGCGACAAGACGTAAGATTATATTAGTTGAGGTTATCTACGAGTATAGTATGAACCTTGGATAGACTTGGTCAATTCCCTCTTCCCCAAGAACCTAATAGAATCCTGGAGAGAGAAATTATTGACTACAAATATCAACTGTGAAATTCGAAATGGAATTCAAAAATTCTAGAAATATCAGAAGTCATGCATAATATTTTGGGTCTTGTTAATCTTTTGCTTGCAAAATGTACACCTCTGTCCCCATGCTATTCTCTCCGATGAGCCAGCTACACCTCTGTCCCCATGTCATTCTCTCCGATGAGCCAGCTACACCTCTGTCCCCATGTTATTCTCTCCGATGAGCCAGCTACACATCTGTCCCCATGTCATTCTCTCCGATGAGCCAGCTACACCTCTGTCCCCATGTTATTCTCTCCGATGAGCCAGCTACACCTCTGTCCCCATGTCATTCTCTCCGATGAGCCAGCTATACCTCTATCCCCATGTCATTCTCTCTGATGAGCCAGCTACACCTCTGTCCCCATGTCATTCTCTCCGATGAGCCAGCTATACCTCTATCCCCATGTCATTCTCTCTGATGAGCCAGCTACACCTTTGTCCCCATGTTATTCTCTCCGATGAGCCAGCTACACATCTGTCCCCATGTCATTCTCTCTGATGAGCCAGCTACACATCTGTCCCCATGTCATTCTCTCCGATGTGCCAGCTACACCTCTGTCCCCATGTTATTCTCTCCGATGAGCCAGCTACACATCTGTCCCCAAGTCATTCTCTCCGATGAGCCAGCTACACATCTGTCCCCATGTCATTCTCTCCGATGTGCCAGCTACACATCTGTCCCCATGTCATTCTCTCCGATGTGCCAGCTACACCTCTGTCCCCATGTCATTCTCTCCGATGAGCCAGCTACACATCTGTCCCCATGTCATTCTCTCCGATGAGCCAGCTACACCTCTGTCTCCATGTCATTCTCTCCGATGAGCCAGCTACACCTCTGTCCCTATGTCATTCTCTCCGATGAGCCAGCTACACATCTGTCCCCATGTTATTCTCTCCGATGCGCCAGCTACACATCTGTCCCCATGTCATTCTCTCTGATGAGCCAGCTACACCTCTGTCCCTATGTCATTCTCTCTGATGAGCCAGCTACACCTCTGTCCCTATGTCATTCTCTCCGATGAGCCAGCTACACATCTGTCCCTATGTCATTCTCTCCGATGAGCCAGCTACACATCTGTCCCCATGTCATTCTCTCCGATGCGCCAGCAACACCTCTGTCCCTATGTCATTCTCTCTGATGAGCCAGCTACACCTCTGTCCCTATGTCATTCTCTCTGATGAGCCAGTTGTGAAATGAATCATCAAAGGGTAGGGTCTGAGAGTCGGAGCTACCGTTTACGAGCTTTAAGCGGCTGATCTCGATGCTTTATATCTTACTTGTAACACCATCCATGTGGCGTTTTAGAGAGCATCAATTAATATAACATTCTGCCAATAAGTATGGCCACACTTGGCCCATACAATATATTGTATAAGCTACTAGAATATATATGATATGGAGAGCGTGCATGCTATGCTGCGAATCAACACATTACACTGAGTGAAATATATTCCTTTGTTCAGCCGTTTTGGGTGTGTTTTCTGCCGATCTCATTTGCCACTGAGGAATGTTAAAGCGCCACTTAGACGATATAAGTTATGAAAGATATCTTTTTGATCCCACTTGGACCCGCGATAAAATTACGACCGCAGTTTGTTTATGCTGCAGTCGCATTCCTGATGAGCCATTTATTGTAGAGATCTAATTCAACGTATTGCCAATGATAGGCCCATAGCAAAAGACATAACTGGCGTCAATAGGTTGTCTGATTAATTTGGCCTTAAAACGCATTGACGCATATAATATGCATTGAGCTTACAATATTCCCCGGCCACAGTAATCATAAATCTATATTTAGAATCAAAATCAAACTACAGTCACTGTCTCCTTTCCGATTTCAATGTGTTGCCAAAATCAAGATAATACCATCAAAATAATCGCAATTGTATATATGTAATGATCATGATTGAATCTCATATGGTCAAATGAAAATATACTATATCGCGAAATTGCCGCGGACATATTCTGGACACATTCTGTACAGCCCGTATAAATGGCCTAAGTCGCCACTACCCAGAATACCGAGAATTATAGCCCCATCAAGTCATGACTCACCATAACCTACTTGGCTCCAATAATATCTAGAGAGCAAACGAATATTGCATCAACTTAAACTCCAGTAGATTGAATTTACCAGCGCATCTAGATTAATGAGTATCATCATTCAACCAAGGATAGTTTTCCCGTTGAGCAATATTTATCAGTGAATACCATTGATCATAATACTCGCCTGACATACTCAAGGCATCAGAATCAAGCGAGAGCATTACACGGTTCATCAATCAATTATCGGTTATACTATATACGAATAAACAGAAAGTAGGGAATCTAATTCATATTCATTACTAATGCGGTATTATATCTCGCCCGAGAGGCAGTTTCTACCAACCTGATATCTAATATATAGGACGCAATATTTTTGAGAATTAGGTCGCTATGATGGTAATTCTTTAATTGATGCCTGCTTGTAAATGCAGATCAGGCTGTCGTTCTCATATCCGTTATTGCACTGCTACACCTTTGCTAAGGCATATAGTCACGAACACCATGAACAGCATGGTCCTGCCCATTTACACGAGGGGGCATATTTCAAATTATGAAATGCCAAATGTTGCCGCTACTGAAGACACGCTGAACTTTACTATTTCCAAACGTTATCATTGCCACGCATACTGAGTTAACTAAATAGATTTACCGATATGTGAATATTAGTTAATTATTGAGCAAGTATGGTTATACCAGTAAAGCGAAGAGCCGCAATACATCATGAAAATAACTTGGTATCACAGCGCATGCATGCACCTATCTGAAATGCTCTATGCGTCCAGCAAGTAAGATTCATAATGTTACGCAACAACTTAAATTAGAAATTCTCCAATGCAATCTTTAGGTTAAGCTTGCCTGTGCAATTTGATTTGGGTGTCCTACATTGACTGCTGTTCGGCGACTTGTCGTGCCAAACGCTAATTGGAGAGTTGATGTTGACGTACTTGATGTACCTAACGCAAGCGATCGATGTAGAGTTGATGCTGACGTACTTGATGTACCTAACGTCAGCGATCGATGTTGAGTTGATGCTGACGTACTTGATGTAGTTAGGAGGAATGAAACATTTTTTGTTTAACAACATACATCTCCGTGGGGTCGAGCAAGCGGGGAAATGCTTTGATCAATGCTGTACTTGAGAAAAACGATCACAACACAGTACATCCTTCGATTGAACCATTTAACAAATAGAATCCTCTTCACTACATATTACAATACCGTTCACTTGAGAAAAACTGAACTGGTGCTGGAGAAAGGAGTGTGTTATGGTTTTAATTGACTAAATTTATATCCATCATGATAGTTTTATGACCCACATAGGTACAATCCTTCGATTGAATTCGCTCTCATGGATTACCTGGTTTCAATTCACTGTTACCATTCATTGAAAAACTCGATGCATGTGGCATTCGAGGAAGTATGCAGCAAAGGACTAACTCCTAGCATATAGACACTCTGACAACAACAACCAGGCTATAATGGCGCGACTGTCTGGAGGTGTTAAGTTGCCAAGTTCTGGTTCTTTCAGGCACACGGGCGTTTGTAGGCTGGCAAACAAATCAGGTTCACAACTGTCATCGCTGCCTGCATATCCTGATAATAACAACCACAGTTTCTAAAAACGCATTCAGTGCTCTATACACAGAGCAATAAGAATGACACCCGTCTACCTGTTACAATCATTGGATATGACCTATTTGAATGGGATATTACGATATGCATGGAATAATGTTTACGTGTAAACCACGGTAACATACCAGTCAATCAGCCAGACATCGAGTGACTGCTTCGCGAAATCAGTTTCTTCCAGGCATGTGACTTACTAGCATAAATAATTTCCCTCCAATCATATGAGCAATAGAGATTCTAGCTGCCATATTGGAGTCGTGTGTGACATCACGAATGGGCTGGAGCCACTACTGTCAAGGAGGCGTTGTTTTCCGGTCATATATGTCATAGGTCAAAAGCGAGCGGTATACCTGCAAAGGAAGGTATTTTATTGATGCAGACAACACATGTCCGCCTAATAGAAGGCGCCCTCAGGGATGGCTGTTTGTATGGATCAACGCGAGCAGATGACGGATATGACGACAAGGGAGCTCCCCGAGAGGCAGAGGCTTGCTCTTGGACATGCGCATTGGAAGCCATGCAGTCACACGGGAAGTGGCACCATGTACAAGTATGCTAACTGGGCGAAAATCGCAGAGAACGGCCGGAAGCATGGACCAATGTTAGTAAACTATGAATATTCATTTATCTCAGCGGAGTAATGACAGGACAAAACCAGCTAGAATACGAATTTGTATCACTAAGTGCCTAAACTTATTATAATTATAAAGAGTTATACAGTGTTTAAAGACATGCATTAACAGACAGCTGTACCTGAGGCAATTCATTGTTTATAAACGAGCACGAGTGTCTGAGACTCACCCGAGGTCAAGGTCACAATGAGCGGCATTACGCTAAATATACCTTAACGATTATGCAGTAATAACTGCGATAACGCAAACCCGCATACCAGCCTCATGGCCACAAGATCCAGTCTTTGTGGACCACTCAGTTAACCATACCACTCCCTATCCAGCCATGTTACTACAATAGAACACCACACATCGACGCTCACCTTGGATTACAAGTATTTCATGATGGTTCTAAACAGCTACAGGTCAGCACTGTCACGGAATTGGAAGACGTTTGTCGCTGCAGATTGTAAGGGGCGGGTCTATATCCATGCTAATAAGTTTGTCAGATATTCAGTTTCATAAAATCTACTCAGCACGCCGCGTCCTCGTCGTCGGTATTTACACCGCCGACGACGACTTCGCACCAGACGCAGTTGTGTGATTCATCATCGCCCGAGGATACTGGTGGTGGTTCGCAGAGGTGCAGTGAAAAGAGATAAAGGGGCCGGGATGGGGGTGTGGGGTGGGGGATAGGGCGGGTTGGTGATGGTATTCGTAACGGGTAGTCCGGCAGCTAGTTGACATATCAAGTCGTACAATAGAGCTTCAACAACAAACATCCGGCTCTAATTGATTTAAAAACAAGATGCCCATGGGTACATAGGAGAACTTGGCGAACTATATCAGGAAGTGTTAACAATTTCCAAAGTTATTGTGCATTTATCGATGAACTAAAATTTCCTTCGATGACCTTGGCCTTCGTTTACAATCAAGGTCAAAATAATTCTGCACATCTTTGACACCTTCAGTTTAAGACGACATCGATATCCATCAAATTGAAAGATTAGATTCACGCTGTCGATAACAACAACTGGCTTATTTGTTATGACTTTGGGACCTATATTTACTATTTTATAAGCCATCGAAAATTTGACGATAAATATCCATGTAATTTTTTTTCCAAACTCACTGCGCTTTGAATACAACGAATATTTTGATAGCATATTTCAATTATCAAAGTTTGATGAACTTATCACTAAGTTTAAATCAGTACATGTCAGAATCTGTTGTTATTGTAGCCGTACACATGATTACTTATAATTGCAGAATACGGACGTTAGTATTAAAAACAAGGACAAAGCGGCCATTATGGTGTGTCAATTGAAATAGACAAGCTTGACAAGATATAGGAGCTATCGTCCGCTGGCACATGATTCTTTGACTTCCGGCTTATGGGATGCAAATGCCAGCATAAGTCACCACTCATAGTATTAATGGCGGTATTACCAGTTATTAGAAGGAATGTCGATCTACATACTGACTGGTATTTCAACCCTAATGGTGTATGAAGCAGCTCTACTCCTATCGACAATGATCGTCTTGTTGCCAGTGTGAACGTTTATTTTATAAATATACTGTCTGCAGCCACTTGCAGACGACAAGACTATCATCAAAGCAATAATTCACAGATAATGTGTTGGTTGACACCAGCGTCTTTAGTGGAAGCTGTCGTCCTATATGGCATGGCGAATAGCGCATTATAGTGGTGCATATGTAAGTACTCAAAGCATTAATGCTACTATCATCCTTTGTCAAGCAAAGATGTTGACGACATACCTCTGGCAATTCTTACCTTGTATGCTGGGAAAACTATTGCATTCATCAAGTCATTAGTTCTTCCTGTACGTTGCATGAGAGTTAAATAAGAGCTATGGAAGCCACTCTTGCGAGGGGATTGCATTTTATTCAATGAATTGCAACGTCAGCTAAAACGAGAATCGTTATTGCATAAATGCTATCCAATGTCAACCGAAGATGTTCATAACATGCACCTAGCAAATCTGACGCCTTGTATGCTGGGACAAAATAATTGCGTTCATTTAGTTATTAATTCGTGAAGGAGTTTGTATGAGAGAACGTATGAGATGTAAAAGTCACTTGTAAGAGGAGATTGCATTCTTTAAATGGATTACAACGTCAGCTAAAACGATAAACGTCATGATTATTGTTTGCTGAATAATGGCCATGTCTCTCTTACCCAGAAGCAGCATATGATATCCTGACAATGATGCAATGTAACGTTTGAACCATTGTTAACCAGGAACGGGGATACTCATCCACATGGCCCTGCTTGACGTACGCATCATATGTAACTCAACACCGATATTGCTACAGTGGACTAACATCACTCTCAATCAAGCGGACGTAGTGTCCATGTCAACCCAGACCCGACGAACCTTTACAGCGTGATAGAATGACCTTGCTAGACACGCTCTGATATCATCATATATCCACCCACTATCAGTTTGCAATGCTATAATAGTAATGTTCTTGCTTGATACAAATAATTCATTGTAGGTTATATACAGCTCTGCTATCATCATAAAAACAGACCAGTTTGCAATGCTGCAAATCTCGGACATTGCGGTACATAAGCAGATTTTGAAGTCTTTTACTTCTGACCAACCGTACACTTCTAACATTGCTGATAAATATAGCAGTAACCGAAAACTTTATCTGACCAGACCTGACACTTCTTACATTGTTGATATGCTTCTCAATAAACTGACAATATTGACAAACTATATATTTGTGACCACAGCTGACACTACTGACAAACATACACTTTTGTCAGATTTGCTTTTGACATTGATGATACCTGTGTCCTTCCTGGCACATTTGAAAAACAACACTTCAGACACCTGGTTTTCATGTGTGTCATGGCGCTGCAGGAAAAACAGAATCATCCCGTATTATATGAATAAAAACAAGGCAAGTGTGTCTATTTTGCATTACACTCACGCACACGCCTGTGCATTATGCATACCTAACGTAACCTACCAGAAACCTTCTCTACTTCCGTTATAAGATTGGTCTGTAGGCGCAACAAACTCACTCGTTGGCCCTTATCGCTTTTTCTGACTCGGTAGCTGACATACTAATGACGAGATAAAAAAACGGCAGGATTGTGTCGCACGATGAACAACAATGTATTGCCCTGACGACTTTCACGTCATATTGGTTAAGCGAAAACATTGATTGAGGAAAGGTCGGGAGGCATATGACCAGCAAGTTCTGTTCAAGTGACATAATTACATTACATATGCACCAATTAGTTGCCAGATGAGGTACGTGCCGTCTGGCGATTCTATAGCCGATATAACAGAGCTCACAGATTTATGGCAACATTTGCTTTCATCGACAGCGATAACGAATCACCAGCTCGGACAGGGCGGTGTCATCACCAGCTCGGACAGGGCGGTGTAATCACCAGCTCGGACAGGGCGGTGTCATCACCAGCTCGGACAGGGCGGTGGAATCACCAGCTTGGACAGGGCGGTGTAATCACCAACACAAGAATGCACGCTGTATGTGGTAGATCCAGAGCAACACCTGGAATTATGATATGTCTATCTTTATTAGCGATGGCGTGGGTGATTATGTATAAACAGAGCCTGGCGATTGCAGATATTGGCACCGATAGTTCGGAAGCCTAACATCAAAGCCTGACCCACCTATGGAAACAGGGCTACATTAAGTTGTATTTGACCTAATGCGCAAGGTGAGCACCAATATTAACGAAATTATGTTCACCCATGCAACACGACGTCGAATAAAATGAATATTGTCCATGTCTTTTGAATCCTCAAGACACTATAAGTTATCATGGCGATTATGAAGTCGTGTATTGAACCATGAGGACAATGCGGGGTCATGTTGTCGGTATATATCATTAATGACTCGTTGCTTTCAGTACCATACAGTAAGCGACTAAGTCACTTAGACTAATGGCACGGCGGCATCATCCCTGATCCCAAAGCAGTCAATTCGTCTGTTACTTATAATTGTGTATAGACTTCTCTGCAAATGGACACACGGAGAGTCAGGTAATTGCCCCGTTTAAGAGTGCATCATAAATGCGTAAACTTTCCATTGATTGAATGTTTCATTGAGTACGCAACTCGCAATGGCGAATAACAGACTAAATCGAGGAGAAAAAAATGTTACAGACATGTTGTTTCGCATTATTTCCTATTACCTAATACTGTAGCGGCAGGATTCCCTACGCAAATAGCCTCCATTTATTAAATACGGCGCCTCATAAACGCCGCACCAGGGTTGTAATTGCTTCCACCAGACACTTGAGAGCCACACTTCCTATGCTCTATCCGATTACAGAAAACTATATCTTCCGAGGAAAACCAAAAACCAGTATCTTCTCTTAATGGTAGGCAATCAGTTGAACAAGAAGTCTACTCTGTATTAAGTATAAACATGTCTGTAAGAGAGGGCACACGCTGCTTCCATTGAAATCGTTCATTTGGTCTTTGCCGATAGTCTTGAATACCAGAAAGTTATACAAATACCAGAATCCCAGCACCTGTACTCTTCAATAAATGATGCTCCTCTTTTATTTCAAAACATAAATCCAAACGGTGTACTCTCATTGGCCAGGAACTTTCAAACGGTGCACTCTCATTGGCCAGGAACTTTCAATACTGCGTTCCTGGATTATTCCCTATTACTTACTAACCGATTCACAAATAGAACAAGCTTTACCTGGATAATATTGGCCCTATTCGAACTGATCAGCTTATCAACTGAGCGTCGTACTGATTCACATGCATTACCTGCGTTCCACGGACTCATTTACAAATAATCTACGCCTAACACAGGTTCACAAACAGTCCATGACTCACATTGGCTGGTTCACTGATAACCCAAAGTTCATTTGGCAATAATCAAATGACGAGTAAATGTGGGTAATGACCTGTTATGTTGGCCGTCCACTCGTGACCAGGGCAATTGAACAGGACAACGAGCGGTACTCATTTACCACCGAGTAATATTAAGGAGCCCTTTTCGGGATATATGTCAGACGGGAGGGTAACATTAAATGTCATGGCGAGTGACATAATAACTGTCTGTTGCAACGAGGAAATGTGACCTTGAGATGCCTCATGATCTAACCATTCAGCACAAGATGGCTGACAAGTGTCTGTAATGACCTATTATACGAATCCTGTGCCATATCAATTGTGACCATACATCACAGTCACATAGATAAACCCAAACCAAAACGGTTGTATGGCATTAAATGACCTCAGACGATTGTGTAATTGCTTAATTGACCTTCAGATGCAGCTCATATACTACTAACTCGAAGGATAACAACTTCGCCTTGTGCCTCATACATTCGCGATTAGCATAATAACTCAAAATAACTCATATTTCCAGTTATGATAAACATTCCATGGACAAGAGGATTCGTTGATGCACCTACAACCTCGATTATTATTCATTTATAGTATAAAGCTTTGTGAATTGGTTGATAAATCCTAAGCGAACGCGTGACAGCACGAGTTGCAATGGAAGCAGGATTCGAAACACTTAATTAATTCTCATAAACCAGGTATCCAAGTTCAGACATTAAGGCCAGGTCATCAAACTCCACCCAGTTCGTCACTGATATGCCATATTCGAGACAAAAATGCGTCCTATATACATCCTAGTAGTACCCGGATGCTGCCAAAATAAGGCTCACTGTGAACGCATTACTCTGAGGATTCGTTAAACCTGTCCGGATCAATTTCATGTAAAGAAGAAATGCATGATTACACTAACCGAATAAAATCCTACGAATCAAAAAAACACCACAGTCGTGTGAACGCATCATATCTCACGTGATACGCAAACCCTGCACGACTCTCCTGAGGCTTCACTTGAGACCCATTCACGGTGCACCCTTCACCTCATACGCCCATGATGTTACCTCAATTGTGATGCCACGAGAACGAGGATAGGACGCCATTTCTTATTTCTTTAATGTATACTCACCTGGACCAGTGATTTAAAACATTGGCCTTATAAAGACGAGAAATACGGAGTTCCAAAAACACCTACACAGTGTACTTGTTTCGAAAGCGCTCATTATTGACCACTGCCATGGGTATCAGAATGATACCGAACCAGGATGCTATCTCACCAACGGCATTCCACCACAGCACGAATCCACAAATCAACCTCGGATCTGGGTCACGGATCAATAATGTCATGAAAGAACCGCACACTCCCGTCTATTGTGATCATCGTGAAAGCGCCCACTGAGAGGCGACGAGGAAGCGCACGCAACCACCGCCCGCTGGCCCACGCTACGAGTGATGTCCGCATGATAGGTATCACATGCAATGGGCACGGCTCAGATGAGGAGTAGGTAATTCAGGGCTTAGAAATGAACAATTGAATTGGTGTCATTTTAGAAACGAACATCAATCAGTCAACGAATCAATTAACTTCGATCTTCAACCCAAAAGACGTGACCATCCTCAAAGGCATAATTTGCATAAAACATATAAAACATAATAAGGATGTTTTTTGTTGTTTATTGCGCATGTTTTTTTCAAAAGATATTTATTGATTCCGTTTGGATTCATGATGATTGGGATAAAAGCATGGTGATCCCATTTTGTTATGTTATAATCGCATTCTTTGTGAGCCAAGGCAAATCATTCCCTACGACAGCCATTGATTGTAGAGCTCTAATTCAATGTATCGCCAAAGGTAAAACACACATACCTGACATTATTAGATTTTCTGATTAATATGGTCGTAATATGCATTGACGCACGAAAATAGTCCTACCCCAAAACAATATCATGAGTTGCTAGTAATATTCCCCGGTCACAGTGAACAAAAGGCGTGGTGACGTAATCGAAGTAAACAGATCATCGCAATGCCCGCAAAACTCATCATTATGCTTTACACAGCAATTACAGAGGCACCAGGAGGACGGGGGGTGCAATTAAATGAATATCCACCATCAGTAGGGATGATCTGTTAACATAAGGTCTTTGGTATAATGTTGTAGCGGCATGAATCGTCGATGCGCATTTTCTGACGCATCTATTTCATATTAGGCGCTATATAATCGAAAATGAGGTTTCTGCACATCAAATGAAGCTGTATTTATGGTGATTGTATGAATTGACGTGTACTTATCACGACTGCAAGTGGAGATCAAGTCGCCTGTCGCATATCTGTTATTGCACGCCTTTATTCCAATTGAACTTTGCTCCATCATAGTACCTGGCCTGTGTGCGACACAGTGTCATGATCACCAGTAACAGCGAGGTGTTGATTATGTGTAGACGGGCAAACGGTTTGAATCAGTATATGCCGGAAGCGGTCGTTATTGTAGCTGCACCGATGACCACAAAAAGAAACACATTAAACACTGCCATGATGAGGACCAAAATGGTCATTGCCAACCATGACGGGTTCATTAAAAAGAGAATTGAATATATGTTTCGAGGAACGATAGATTTACTGATTACCAGAAGAGCTTTGAATCACTTTTTATTCAGCAACACATCATGCCATTAAGCTGTTACCGCCGCGACGCTCTCATCGCATTAAGCTGTTACCGCCGCGACGCTCCCATCGCATTAAGCTGTTACCGCCGCAACGCTCCCATCGCATTAAGCTGTTACCGCCGCGACGCTCCCATCGCATTTAGCGACCTGTAATGCTATATGTGAAATAAGAGTAGACCTGTGAATCGCAAATGAGGCAAGCGAGTCCAGTTAATAAGAATAAGATTAGTGGGTAGGATGCATTGAATGTTCAACATCATGTTAACATTGCAAAATACGGAGGTCAGTTCGAGAGACAAGGACAAAGTGGCCATTTTGGTTTGTTAACAGACAAGCCATAGACAAGCATGGCCAAATATAGCGGTTGTCGTCCGCTGACCGTGCTGACGTCATGTCATGCAAAACATGATTCTTTGACTTCCGACCAATGGAATACAAATGCCGTAAGACATGACAAAAGCCAGCGGAAGTCACTACACATCGTATTAATGGCGGCATTGCCAGTTATGACAATGAATGTCGATCAACATGCTGATTGGTGTTTCACCTTTCAACCATAAAAGAAACTGATGCAGCGCCACTCTTATCGACAATATAGTGATCGATTGTGATGTATGCAAATGAGCTGGTAATGCTATGAGTGTGTAAGTTGCGTTGTGTTTTGCTCCTAACAAAGGGTTAATAAAATTCGACTTGTGGCTGGTGAAAACGGCAATACTTAATGCTATTAATCAACTTTCAGCAACAACCAATCAGCTGGGAGAAGACAAGGTTATAATCGAAACAATAACTCACCTCAATCAAGCGGCCGTAGTTTCCATGTCAACCCAGACCCGACGAAACTTTACAGCATGATAGAATGACCTTGCTAGACACGCTCTGATATCATCATATATCCACCCACTATCAGTTTGCAATCATGTAATAGTTATGTTCTTGCTTGATACAAATGATTTATTGCAGGTTATATACAGCTATGCTATAATCAAAACAACAGCCAAGTTTCCAATGCTGCAAATCTCGGACATTGCGGTATATAAGCAGATATTGAAGTCTTTTATTTCTGACCAACCGGACACTTCTAACATTGCTGATGCATATAGCAAAATAGCAAAACTAGACACCTTCTCATATCTGCACAACCTGACACCTATTGCATTATTGATAACCCTCGCAATAAACTAACAATACAGAAATAAAATATACTTCTGACCACAAATGGCACAATCTGGTCCTTTGGAAATAGATGGTACCTATGACACCTCTTGCCTAACCAGATCCTTATGAAAAATGATAATTATCACCACTATGACACCCGCGACAAATTTGACACTTCCTACAATAAGATACCTGGTATTCATGTGTGCCCTGGCGCTTCTGGGAAACCATAATCAACCTGTATGATATTCGTGCCGAGTGCATTACAAACCAGGCAAGACCGTCTCCTTTGCATAACGCTCACGCAACTGCCTATGCGCCATGCATACCGTAATGTAACCACAGAGCAGTGGCCCAGAAGAAACCTTCCCTACTTTAGTTATTAAACAGTCTATGGACGCGACCAACTCCATTGTCGGTCCTTATTATTTATCCTGCCTCCACAGAAGACTTCCCAATCACGAGGACAAAACAATCCCAGAAGTATTGGGTCGCACGATGAACACCAATGCAATGTTTTAGTCTCACGTCAATTTTGTTAGGCGAACACATTGATCAAAGAAATTTCCGGGGGCATATGACCAGTGAGTTCTGTTCTTATGGAATAATCACATTACATATGCACCAATTAGTTACCACGTGAGGTACGTGAATTCATAGCAGGTATAACAAAGCAGGAGCTAGTGAACACTACGTATAAATGACAGCATTTGCTTCCATCACCTCGGTCCGGGTGGTGCAAGCACCAAAACAAGTGTACACCTCTGTCCCCATGTCATTCTCTCCGATGGGTCAGCTACACCTCTGTCCCCATGTCATTCTCTCCGATGAGCCAGCTACACCTCTGTCCCCATTTCATTCTCTCCGATGAGCCAGCTACACCTCTGTCCCCATGTCATCCTCTCCGATGAGCCAGCTACACCTCTGTCCCCATGTCATTCTCTCCGATGAGCCAGCTACACCTCTGTCCCCATGTCATTCTCTCCGATGAGCCAGCTACACCTCTGTCCCCATGTTATTCTCTCCGATGCGCCAGCAACACCTCTGTCCCTATGTCATTCTCTCTGATGAGCCAGTTGTGAAATGAATCATCAAAGGTAGGGTCTGAGAGTCGGAGCTACCGTTTACGAGCTTTAAGCGGCTGATCTCGATGCTTTATATCTTACTTGTAACACCATCCATGTGGCGTTTTAGAGAGCATCAATAAATATAACATTCTGCCAATAAGTATGGCCACACTTGGCCCATACAATATATTGTATAAGCCACTACAATATATATGATATGGAGAGCGTGTATGCCATGCCGCGAATCAACACATAACAAACAAAGCTTTCCTCGCATCACATTTGCCACTAATCAGGGCGCTACTATGAGGATACATGCTTTGAATGTTGCTAGGAGAAAATGCGACCTGGCAATGCCTGACGATGTTCTGGATATGTCATAATGAGAGTTGTTAACTGAGTGAGAGTTGTTAACTGAGTGAGAATTGTTAACTGAGTGAGAGTTGTTAACTGAGTGAGAGTTGTTAACTGAGTGAGAGTTAAAAACACTTTATATTATTGCAATGATCTCCTGTGTTCTATGAAGCTCCGGCAGGTCGGACAAACAAACCACACCGACCCCCAGCAACTATATCTGATAAGCCAGTCAAGTTCCAGTTGTCGTGGCCACTCAATTGGTCAGCATGTAACACTTTGAAAATGGGGCATTAGATGTCTCAGATAATCGATAGACGAGGATTGTGTAATTCACTGCTTAAAATGAACAATCGAATTGGTTTCATCGTGGAAACGAACGTCAATTCATCAATTCCATAGGATCCAATCCACAAATCAACCTTGGATCTGGGTCACGGATCACTAATGCAATGTGATCACACACTCCAGTCTGTTATGATTGTCATGAAAGCGTCCTCTGAGAGGTGACGAGGAAGTCAATACCCACCATTACGACGGATGATCAGGCGAAATAATCCATTGATTTATTGTTTTTTAACAGCACGAATCGTTAAAACATACGAATGTTATTGCGCTGGGATTAATAGTAAAACAGAGAATGACTGATATTAGATTAATTATGAAGCGAATGGCAATTGTATTACGCTTAATTCAATATTAGTGCGATCTCATAGATATACGATCCGGGAAAAATGTTATCACGAAAATGCAGGAGTTGTTTATAATTGAGTTCAAAATCATTGTGATCATAGCTAAATAAATAATCAAATCACAATCATTGTCGATTTCAATATGTTGCTATAATAATAATAATATAATAATAATAATAATACCAATAAGATAGGTAATAATTGCTATTTGATGTATTTAATGACCATGGTTGAATCTCATGTTTACGTTAATCGTGACATTGTCACGGACATATTCTGGACACATTCTGTACAGCCCGTATAAATGGCCTAAGTCGCCACTACCCAGAATACCGAGAATTATAGCCCCATCAAGTCATGAATCACCATAACCTACTTGGCTCCAATAATATCTAGAGAGCAAACGAATATTGCATCAACTTAAACTCCAGTAGATTGAATTTACCAGCGCATCTAGATTAATGAGTATCATCATTCAACCAAGGATAGTTTTCCGTTGAGCAATATTCATCAGGGAATACCATTGATCATAATACTCGCCTGACATACTCAGGGCATCAGAATCAAGCGAGAGCATGGTATTACACGGTTCATGAAAAGTCCAATCAATCATCGGTTATACTATACATGAATAAACAGAATCCGTATTCATTACTTATACATCATTACATCATGCCTGAGACGCATTTTTTACCACCCGGATAGCTCTTATATAGGGCGCTATATATTCGAGAATTAGGTTTCGGCACATAAGGTGAAGTCGCAACGATTGTAATTCTTTAATTGATGCATATTTATCATGATTGTAAACGCAGATCAGGCTGTCTTTCCCATATCCGTTATCGCTCTGCTACACCTATGCTCACCTCTATTATTATTGTACTCAGTGTCAATACCGTACCCGGGTTGGATGAGGCATATAGTCACAAACACCACGAACAGCATGGTTCTGATGATGTGCATGAGGGGGCATATTTCCATTAATGAAATGCCAAAAGTTGCCGCTATTGTAGGCACGCTAATCGGTACTCATACTACCTCCAAACACTATCATTACCACGCTCACCGAGTTAACTAAATATATTTGACGAGACGTGAATATCGGATAATTATAGAGCAACTGTGGATATACGGATAAAGAGAATCAGTCATTCTTCGCAATAAATCAACGATTAACGAGGAAGCGATTTATCAAATCTCCCTTTTCCGGTTTTCCTATGGCAGAATACTGCCGCCAGGTGGAAGGAAAAAAGGCTAAGTGGCCTGATTTGGTGCGTCACCTGCCTTGGACAAGTAGGTAAAGTAAAAAAAAGCGGCTTTTGTCCTCGTGATGACAAAATGTGATTCTTTGGCATGCAAAATACAAATGCCTTTATACATGACTAGTGCCGGCTGAATTCGCTATTCGTCGAATTCATAACAATATTGCGAGTTATTCAAATGAGAGTCGACCATCCTGCTGGCGGTTATTTCACCTGTTATGGTGATTGCTGCAAATTGTCATCAACAAGAGAGTTACCTGATACATAGCGAAATATGCAAATTAACTGAATTAGCAATTAGTGCTAGAGCTGCGGTTATACTTTTGGAGTAAGCATATGTTCAATGTCGAAAACGACGATGACTGTGCATGAGTTACCGACAAACTAACAGGAAGGACCGGTTTCAGTTCTTACCAGATGACTATTGCACCTGCTGAAGTAGCCATTACAACTTCGCCTGTACTGACAATTTAAATTAGAAAGTCACCAATGCAATACGTGCATTAAGTTTGTCTGCGACATTTGGGTGCAGCAGTGGAGCGTTCTCCATGACGTCATCTGCCACGCGACTGCTGATTCGTGACCTACCTCATGTATCTGGTCGCTGTTTTCGGCCCTCATCTTCAACATCAAATAGACTCCACTGAATTGATCCCAGTAGACCTTAGCGCCGTACTTACGATCGCCTTGTGTGCCAATAAAGCGCTCTTTGTATCGAATAATCTGTGATCCAATCGGATAGAATAGTTTTGGTTTAGTTTTCCAAATACAACTTGTTAGCGCTGGATATACATCCTGGGTGTTCGTAGACGGACGGTTCGATTGGAATGAGTAGCTATAGATAAGAAATATCACATTTTTGATACAATCATATGGGTAATTTCAAACCCAGTTATATAAATAAATCAACGATTTATATGGAAAGACAGAAACTATATTTAACTTACACTAACGTAATTGAAACGTAATTGGTGTAAACGGAAAAGCTGATGTGTCGCAAAACGTTTCATAAATGGCAACTATGTCTTCTCTGTATCCGAACTGAGCATCGCGTTTATGTTCGAACCTTACCAGTCCACGAGAGGCCACAAACAAACTCCAACTGTACTATATATAACTACATTAATGGAAATATGATTTGCAATCGTGCAAATTTGTCAAGATAAGACTATCGTGAGAATTTCTACTGAGTCCTGGAGGAATGAAACGTGGTTTAAAAACAAACATCTCCGTGGGAGACAAACTAACACAGCACAGTTCATCCGTTGCACGAACCATTTAACAAATAGAATCCACTTCATTCCATATTACAATACCGTTCACTCTGGTAGCCATTAACAGCCTCCCTCAGTTGAACTGGTGCTGGAGAAAAGAGTGTGTTATGGTTTTAATTGACTCAATTTATATCCATCTCCGATGATAGTTTTATGACCCACAATAGGTAGGAATGAATACCGATCAGGTGAATGGGTATTGTAAGCATGATTGATCATCACGCCTATGTAAAAACGTCACACCATTCTATTCGCTCTCACAGATTACCTGGTTTCAATTCACTGTTACATCGAATACTTAGGCATCAGTTGATACTCAATGCATGTGACATTCGAGAAAACATGCAGCTAAGGACTAACTTCATATACGCACATTTACCTTCTTACATAAAAAGCACTCTGACAACAACAATTAGGCGAAAATGGCGCGATTTTCTCTAGGTGTTTATTGCCAAGTTCTGGCGAAATCCCTTTTCCTTTAAGACATACTCGCAAAGGAAGTCTTCGCCTAACAGACCTGATAGAAGGCGCCCTCGGGAATAGCTGTGCGTGTGGATCAATGTGAGCTGCTGACCGATATGACGAGAGAGCTCCCCGAGAGTGACAATGGCTTACTGAGTTGATGTACCCTAACTGGGCGACGATCACAGAGAACGGCCGGAAGCATGTCAGTGGGACCACTGACAGTAAACTATGAATATCCATTTATCTATGTGGAGTAATGTCAGCCCAATCTTATTTTAATCATAAAGAGTAATACAGTGCTTACTGGGGACTAACATCGTGGGCAGACCGCTGTACCTGAAACAACTCGTTGGTTATAAACCAGCACGTGCGTGTCTGAGACCCACCCGAGGTCAAGGTCACACTGAGCGGCAGACGAGCGGCATTACGCTAAAGATAACTTAACGATTATACAGTTATACTTGCTAAAACACAAACCCAGCATACCAGCCTCATGGCCACAAGATCCAGTCTTCGTGGACCACTCAGTTAACCACACCACTCCCTTCCAGTCATGTTACTACAATAGAACACCACACATCGACGCTCACCTTGTATTATAAGTATATCATGACGGATCTAAACAACCACAGGACAGGTCTACACGGTCACGGAATTGGAAGAAGTTTGTCGCTGCAGATGGTAAGGGACGGATCTTCCCTTTGTCCAGCGAGGATGTTCGTAGCATATCAAGGGCAAATCTGATATCTTATATGCTAGGAAATATAGCAGAGTTCACCCTGCAGTCTGTATGAGCTATACCAGCCCTTTTATCAAAGAAATTACATTCCCACTGTGAATCGAGATATAACATAGAAAGTGAATCATCTTAGTTGATGTTTGCTGAACTATGGTCTGGTCTTTCGAACCTCTAAGAGGCAGATGTTATTACAATGATATGACAGAGTACCAGTCTGACAATTTGTTCAAATCAGGACCAGAGTAACCATCAACAGGCCTCTGTTGGCGTAAGTATCCAACAAAAACACATCACTTAAAGTGCTACAGTGGGCAAATATCATCCACGATCAAGCGACGGAACATTAGGGTAAGATAGTTATATCCTTGCATGGTAAGTCAAATTCCTTGCAATTTATTCACGGCTTTGATGTTATCATAAGGACAGCCCCTAAAAATCTTAAAGTTGGTTCCCCATTAAGTGGTCGCGTACGTTAATAACTGATTAGAGCTCTTATAACCGTCGTGTGCATCGACTGAACACAACCTTGGCCAACAGAAACACATGTTTAACACAAGATTACTGGCATGTGTCTGCGATGACTTTATACAGATCATGTGACATAACAAACGTGACTATATATAGCAGTAACAAAGAAGCACAAATACCCCCAGGATATATGTGCTGCTCTCTAAGGATCTACACATCAACAATCGTGCATTTGTTCACATACTACAAACTCAAAATGCAACAATATCTACTTGAGATAAACATGTTACACACATCTGCAATTATAATACACATTCCAAAGCCAACAGCATTCGCTGATCACACACAGCAATTCCTTTATGAATGGATGGATCTGTAGATTAAGCGAGACAGCACGAATTGATATTGGAAGAGGAAATCCAACCACTTACATGAACGTATTTAATCCTTAAAATCCAGGTATTCACACTGAGACATCTAGGCCATGTCATCCATAGCCACCCACTACGTCAGTAACATGTCATCCATAGCCACCCACTACGTCAGTAACATGTCATCTATAGCCACCCACTACGTCAGTAACATGGCATCCATAGCCACCCACTACGTCAGTAACATGTCATCCATAGCCATCCCACTACGTCAGTAACATGTCATCCATAGCCACCCACTACGTCAGTAACATGTCATCCATAGCCACCCACTACGTCAGTAACATGTCATCCATAGCCACCCACTACGTCAGTAACATGTCATCCATAGCCACCCACTATGTCAGTAACATGTCATCCATAGCCATCCACTACGTCAGTAAGATGTCATCCATAGCCACCCACTACGTCAGTAACATGGCATCAATAGCCACCCACTACGTCAGTAACATGTCATCCATAGCCACCCACTACGTCAGTAACATGTCATCTATAGCCACCCACTACGTCAGTAACATGGCATTTTCAAGTGTAACAAGATAGTGACAAAAATACCCCCAGATTAGCTGTCCTGGCTTCATCAAAGAAGTACCCGGTACTGCCAATACCTCGCTTACTGTGAACGTATTGATCTACCAACCATGGCCGAATCAATTGCATATCAAGCAAATGCAGAAATGCAAGATTGTAAATTGACGTAAAGCTATGAGAGAAATGGTCGGAAAATCTGCACAGTCGTGTGACCTGGTATATTCTTCGTAGAATTTATCCAGGTGGCATCAAATAACAAACCTACGACGTTGCAATAATTAGTAATCGAACTCAATGAGAAATGCGACTTTGTCGCTTTACATAAGCAGTCACACGCAAACCCTCCACAACGTTTCCATGGTTACCTGCATCTGAGACCCATTTATGATGCACTTTTCACCTCATGCGCCCATGATTTTTTTCTCCATTGTTATGTCGCGTAAAAGCTGTATGGTGGAGTACATGACCAAATTGTAAATTTCTACTTTCATAAATGCATATTCATCTAGAGCAGTGATACAGAAAGCTTGCCTCGCTCTTTATTCACCACTGCGATGGGAATCAAGAGTGAAACCAGTGCGTCGTCTTACCCACTGCATTCCGCCACAGCACGCATCGGAAAATCACCAGGGATCTGGGTCAGAAATCAATATTGTCATCTAATGACCACACACTCCAGTCGATTGTGATAACCACACAAACGCGCTCTGGTTGGGAGCGCATGCAACTACTAGTCTCACGCAACCATACTACTACTGATCCTGGTTTGAAAAGAATCAGACACGAGATTGAGTACTCAGATCAAGGGTCGATGAGGATTAAGCGTATTAGAATATCAACCACTGAATTGGTTTCATCACACGAACATAATTCAGTCCGCTCACTTGGATTTAAATTACTACATATTTCCACATCAAAGAGGTCTTTATGTTGAATGACGTAATTTTCACGAGACAAATGAAACAATGAGGTTTTTATTATTATGTTGGTTTTATGTAGGTTTTTCAAAGTTTGCCGGTCAATTCATACAATGGGTTTCTTATTGACCCCATTATGGAAACATGATGAATGGGATAATATACCGGCAATCTATTTCTTATATCGCGATCTTAAACCCCGTGAGTCAATGCAATTCTTCCTATAATGGCCATTTATGGCCATTTATGGTCGTGGACCAATACAAAATACGACAATGGTTGTCTCGTGAAAAACACATCATGTTTCTTCAGGATATCAGTATAAACCACAGCCATATTTCGAATACCTCACCAAAAGGGCCCTACCTCAATACAATATCGGAGTTGATAACAATATTCTCCAGACCTTGTAAAGAAAAGGTGTCACAATGCAAGTACAGTTCATGGACAATAACAATACGCAAAACACTTTGCCGGAAATATCTGATAATGTCAAGAGTAAGCCAGACTGTTCCAATCCAAGCTTATGTAAAACCTAGCTACCCGTCGACATCGGACTGCACAAAAATAACACAAGCACTGCGAGGAGTGGTATTATCCAATATTAGTAGAGATAATTTGCTGACATCAGCCTTTGATTTCATGCTGTAAAGGCAAGTCTTTTTAATACATTTGAATTCTACCGCATTGGGATTCATTATCCATGCCACCACAAAATACCCGACTTCTCTCAATTCACAACTAGAGAGCAAACGAATACTAAAGACTAAATGTAAGGCTATGTTACTAGATTTGTGTATATCAGCATTCCACTGACTAAAGTTTTCCGTTGAGCAATATTCATCAGGCTGTAACATTTAACAGCCTGACAAACTCCAAACATTGTCATCATGCGAGAGCATTGCATCACACGGTTCACTAAAACTCTCATTAACCAATGCATGCCTACACTCTCTGTAAGGATATCTACTTCATATTCCATACTAATGCTGTTTAATATCTCAGCTGAGACGCATTTCCACCTTCTCATTCAGGAAATAGGTTGCTGTGCATTACATGAAGTAGCAATTATGGTAATTGCATGAATTAATACATACTTATCAGGATTGTAAATGCAGATCAGGCTGCCTTTCGCATATCCGACACTGCACTCCTACACCACAATTATCCTTATTTACTATTGTATAATGTCACAAACACCAGTAAGAGGTTACATTGCGTCATTTGCCACGTGACTTGTCGTGCCAACCACTGACTCAATTGGACTGAGTAGATTCGGATAAGCAAGGTCACACTTTAAAGATCAAAGTCTAAAGCAGTTTTAATAAATGGTTCCCAAAAAACTCTTGGAAGAATGGATATAGTCACTCACAATTATATTTGTTAAAACCAGAAAATTATTTTGTTGCATGTTTGTTTGATGACAACCATTTCTTCTCCGTATCCGACCTAAACATTGCGTACATGTTCGGAACCTACCAGGCCATGAGAGGCAATAAACAAACTCCCACCGTGCCATATAACGTTAAATTAATGGAAATACTATAAGCAATCATGCAAATTGGTCAAGATAAGACAATCATGAGAGTGTCTACTGAGCCCGAGAGGAAACAAGTACGTTTAAAAAACATACATCCTAGCAGGGAATAGCAATAGGGGAAATGGTTTGAATGGATCAATATTCTGTTTGCGAATTTGACAACCACATCAGCCATTGAACACATATCAGCCACTCAATTCTATATAACAATCACATCCACTCTGGTAGCCATGAACAACCTCCCCTAAAATGTCGCTATTGTACAGAACATACTATGGATGGAATTGACTCAATTTGTATCCAATTCCGATGATAGTTTTATGACACCCATAAGGGAGGAATGAATACCGACCAGGTTAATGGGTATTGCAAGCATGATTGATCACCACGACTCTTGCAAAAACGTCGCACACTCCATCGGTTCTCATGCGTTCGGACCACCTGCTTCCATGTCATTGTGGCACTACATGTTACGCATCTCATTATAAGCACGCTCATTGATACCAAAGATAATGTTCAAAAAATGCATGCCAAAACAAATTAAGCACCGTTACGCGATAGGAATATATATATATATATATATATATATATATATATATATATATATATATATATATATATATATATATATATATATATATATATATATATATATATATATATATATATATATATATATATATATATATATATATATATATATATATATATATATATATATATATATATATATATATATATATATATATATATATATATATATATATATATATATATATACGACCATACGATTCTCTTCGGCACCAAAGAACAACATTTAACCGCTAGTAGTGGCAGCCGGGCCAGCGGCTCGTGAAGTTTCATCACACTGACGCATCGTTAATGTAATGCAGTCTCATAGCTTTTACTTCCCAAGCCTCTGAGTAACGGTTTCCACATTAGCATATACCTCTGGCTTCGTTTTAACCCGTTGTGATACTAATTACCATTTCTTCTAAAACGACAAACAGCGGTAAATTCTCATTATCTCAAATCCTAAGCACCATCCGGTTAGGGCCAATATGGTAGAATAAATAGATTCACCCACCACGGCCATGACCAATGACGATGTGTACGTAATCACAACAGAAGTCACAAGTACGTAATCACAACAGAAGTCACAAGAAATTATTCAGTTACCACCCTTTGTATCCGTAATCATACAGTTCTGTTTATGGACTACACAGCCAGTCTTTGTAGCATCTTTACAATTTAGGAAAGTTAGATATTCTTAAACCAGGTGAACCTATTGAGGACAGAAACGGATATCTGAAAACGAAGGTTAACGATTACAAAACAGCTCATCGACAGTGGCGGACACCCTTGGCACAGAAGCAGTACTAAGATATGCATATATATATATATATGTCGGACGAATGACGAATAAAGCATGTAGAATTGAACAAGCAATGTGACCCTGCCGTCCTTTGTAGTGAGGCGGCAATAATAAGGTCACTCAACATGACATGTGTGTCAACAAAGCCTTTTCTTAGCCGCGTCAATCAGCGACCATCGACAACATCGCATTAATTTGAGAAAATAATTGCCGCGATAATTGATCAACAGAGGGGACCCATTCCTCAGACACAACATAGGTCTCGTGTTTCACGTCTTTGGAGCATACGAAGAGGAATATCTGAGCCCAACTACAGCCGTACTGTAATTATCCTCATTGTATTATGAATCATCGAATGAGGTCGTACGAGCTTGGTTTGCCCTTATTCACCAGCCGCTATGTGTCTGTGTGTGGTGCGCGTCAAGTGTGGGTCAAGTGTTCATTGTCACATCTCATTAGATTGGAACTGTTTACAATCAACAAAACAGATCCAAGTACTAGACTGCCTGCCAACACAGAACAAGTTCCTATGCCCTCCGCTGCAGTATTTATAGACGCTCCATGGCGTTGCCAGGCGGGGATGTTGGCTGTTTATGACGTCAACATATCGTCCGTTTCAACCCAAGAAAACAACAGTAGCAAAGTGCAGAAGTAAGAACCTTCCATGTGACATAATAGAGAAAAAGTTATCACGTGATGCGGAAAGTACACCTCTCAAGCATTTCCATGGTAATTAAAGCTGAGTGCACATTGGTCGGGGTAGCCATTAGCGACTCATGAATAACACCCCTTTAATTATAAAAGCGATATAGTTTCTAGTTACTTTTCGGCTTGGTGTGTGACATAACGAATACGCTGATGTCGTTGCTGTCAAAGAAGGAATTGTTTTGCTGTTACGATAAGAATACGCTTACAAAGCAAGCTCAAGCTTGTTATACCTATAAGACGAGCTGTCAACACGTAGTGGAGGATGGTTACCGATGCAGGCACAGGAGGCGCGACCAGGAATGGCTGGTAGTGCGTCCATTAGCTGCTTCCTGGATGGCACAATTGACCAACATGACAACAGGTCAACAGAGGTAAGCTTCGAGGCACGCACGTTGGGGATGCAGTTGACAAATCGTAAGTCAACCTGTAATTTGTGCACTGTGTACCAGTTTCAACTCCAACAAGCACATACATACACGCATACATGTTAGAACATATACATCCACCATCCCCCCCCCCCCCCCCCCCCCCACCCCCCTATAGGTTCAGTTTAGATTTACAACTTTTCGGCCACTCGGGAAAACTAAACCAATTTAGGCAAATGAAATTCATCCCTTTTCCCTCTAACCAGATTAATTGTTGTCCAAATTATATAAACCTTTATAATTCTTTGCGGTAAATGTTCCGAACGGGTCAGTCTCCAAATTAAATAGCCCCGGTGCAGCAAGTACATCCCTTTGAGGTAAACTTTCCAAACCCGTCAATTCCCATAACAAGTAACATTGGCCCGTTTGATCTCTAATCAAAGCTCTTAGTAATTGTAGGTCAACCAGAATGACCCCAACCACCCGATAAGCCAATTACAGTTCCCCCCATCAAGCCACCCCAATCATTCACTATAAATACGCAGCATCAGACACACACACATACACAAAGAGAGACAAACACACAGAAAATATACGGGACAACACAGTCCAATCAGAAAGCACCAAGAACGAGCGTGTCCGTCAGCAGAGCAACTATAAAGCACAATAGAATTAAGTCTCGGGATTTATCTACAAGGACACCAACCTTCAGATAGCTACTATGACGTCGGCGACCTAATAATAATCGTCTCTCATCACCATCCCCGACTGCTGTATGCTAACTGGGCAAAGGTAATAGCGTACAGGGAAAAGCAATATTCATTAGTCACAGCGGGTCAATGACAGTACAAACCAGTTAGGCTACGAGTTAGTTCCTTAATTTATTATAATCATAAAGATAAATATATATATATTTGTTATTCGGGAGGGTATATAGACATAGCATGGACCGTGATCTGTACATGAGACCAATCTTTGGTATAAACGGCAACGTGTCCGTCGGGACCACACACGAGGTCAAGGTCATATAACTACACATTGTTCTCCTACACCAAAGAATCACGAAGCGTTCGTCCGTCTCAGAAGCAACCTCTTGCTCATTAATGATGACGATGATGCACCATTTCTCCTCGGATAGAGGATAGAACATTAGATCAGTCAGCAAAAGGCCCACGTGCGGCGTTACTTTAAAGTGACGACTGCTGTGCCCTATAAACTGGTGTACCATACAAGACCAAGGCATTGCGCATCATTCGGGTAAATATAACAACCACTACCCCCCACTACACCCCCCCCCCCCCCCCCCCCCGGACCCCGCTGCACTCATGCCACTTCAGTCACATACTATCTATCAATCCTCACCTGACATTAGAAGTATTCCGTGTCGGCTCTTAACAACCACAAGACAGGTCTATAGGGTAACGGCATTGACAGCAGCTTGTTGATATCGACCATAGTCAACCGGTCTATATCCAAGTTAATATGGTTGTCAGATACTTAGTTCCATCAAACCATCTGTATGCGTCGCGTCCCCATGATCAGCGGCGTATATACCGGCGACGACAAGTTCACACCAGGCACAGCTGTGTGATTCATCACCGCTTGAGGCAACTAGTGTTGGCGATTGTGGTAGGCCTGGGCACTGGTAAGGGAAGTGCGGCGAATGGTGGGGGAGGGGTGATGAAGTATGGTTTTCGTCGTGAACTAACTAGTAGCCCAACGCAGCTATGACCGCAAACTAGTCTGCTAATACTGGTTGTGGCGCTTTCCCTTGGTCACCTATGTTGTGTAGAGATACTTTCCTAAGCTTCAAGCTATATTACTTGGATGTTCCAACTCAACCGTAACCGGAATTACGTTTTGGCGGCCAAATCAAATTTTTGCTGTGAGTCAGACATGACAGCATGTGACACAATGGAGCACGCTGGGGTGGTGTGGAGTGGGGGCGGGGGTGTTCAGAAGAGCGCGCGCGCGTTGGGAAAGGAGAGAAGATTATAGTTACGATTAAGAACGGCATACGAGAGGTAGAGATAGTAGAGAATGAATAAATATGTAGCGCATTCACGAGAACGAGCCACAGAATGAGTTAGCGTTGCGGAGGGGATATGGGGGTGTTGGGAGTGTGGGTACGCAAGCTGACGCAATCAGAAAAGCCTCAAATATGTGGTAAAAAAACCAAATGAGAAGCAGTGGTTATTTCGTACACGTCCAACATCCGGCTCCTTTTGATTGACTCCTGATTAAGGCGGACATTCATGACACATCACGGCAATAGGCACAAGAGAAAGTAATCTCGCCGTGATACCCTGAACGCTTTCCTATCTCTAATCTTATCAATATCTTGTGGAAGTGGTGACTGCGCCTGCGCGTGTGTAGCCACAGTAATGACTACACGTCCAAACTCCCACATTAGACGGCAAGAGCACTGAGCTGAGAAAGGCGTGTATGAAACTGTGGATATGTTTTGCGCGTACCCGGGACATGAATGTCGCCATTGCCAGTATATTAGTCTGGAGCTCGTCTTATTCTATAATTCCACTTCAAGTGAGATTTATCACAGCGTAGGAAATATAACACTAATTGACAATGACGTCACGTACACTGACTGGTTCAGAAATCCTCCGTAGTGAACACTTACTGCTTTATAAATAGCTAATCAGTACACTGACCAGCGCACCCTGTAACTGGACACCGATACCGCAGGACGGAGTGAATTCATCGAAGTTAATCCACTATGTTATACTACGTTGTGCATTTGCCATACCTTGTATATCAAACTAATTACGACTTGCGAAACATCATAATAAAAACAGATTATCACTGGAGTGGCACCTGCCATGTTGAAAACTGGGAGCTAAAATACACCACTCATTTCTCAGTTTCGTTAATGCGACGAGTCTAATTTTCAGTGATAATTCTTTATAACAAAGACTGCCTGACGGTATTGCTGGGCGCTAATGGGATAAGAGGAGAACATTCAGTAGATCCATTGTGGAGTAGGTGAACAATGTCCGTAATTAAACGCGTTATATTGATGCGAGAGGATACATGATCAGATATATGTCATTATTCAGCCACCGGTATAACGAGCATCACAACTGGCCTTCTCATGCACACAACTCAATACGTCCGCACAAACAAGCAGCCAGAATAACGAATAGTGGGTTAGAGATCCCCGTTGTATTTTTGTTTACTTTATACAAGGCGTATTCAATCGCGCTATTCACTGAAGTGCACCTATTCATTTGGTTTGGGTGCCATGGTTCGAAATTATTATTGGGGTAAAATGTGGATCACCAAATGCGGCGACGATTAACGCCGTATATGTTTAGTGCCAGTTTTCGCTCGTCCAATGTGCGTTCAATAGAGAGAGGGCAGGTTCAGATATCAGGAGTCTATATGTCCTTTTATCATATCATATCATTGCATATCATATCATACTCAAAGATGATATCTGAAAGTTCGCACAAAATTTGTAGAAATGTCTTCAGTCCACGCCCATATTATCATGACCACGCTAGCTACTGTAACCTCGCCTGTAATCAATAGCAACACCAAACTAGACACTCTACAGGTATGGATGGCTGAGCACTCTACAGGTATGGATGGCTGAGCAGCTATTAGTCACCATCAACCGGGCACTCTACAGGTATGGATGGCTGAGCACTCTACAGGTATGGATGGCTGAGCACTCTACAGGTATGGATGGCTGAGCAGCTATTAATCACCATCAACCGAGTTCACGGATTATTTGAGCAGCGACCCCATTCAGAATCACGACCAAAAGCTATACCATCTACGCTGGACCTATGTGATCAGTGGAGTAAGGGGATTACACAATATACACACAAACTATGTACGGGCTAAGCTTACACTTCATGTATTAAGAGTGAAATTACAGCTGAATACACTTGTGTCATGTTTGTGATTGACGGCATTTGACATACAGGCAAAACATACCCCCTATTCATAAAAGCTACAGGGGTCCAAGCAATGTTTCAGCGGGAGCCATAGTTGACATGGGCATCATTGCTGTTGAAGGACACTAATGATGACTTCTACAGAATATATTTGGCGCCATTTCCCTACAAATGATAGACAGTGACTATGTTCTAGGCCAACATGGATAAACTAGAGCAGGGAACACCTAACCACCGGAAATGAGAGTTCTTATAAGGACGTGGGTGTGTAAATAGATACAGCCCCTCGTGATATTGTAATGGGAATGACGAAGGGGAGCAGGTGTTTCAACTAAGGTAGTGAATTTTGTCAAGCTCTTAACGGTCTCTCATCGCCAATACGTTATTGCACTAAACACATATAAATTAACTAGACGGATACTGAAGAAAAATTACAAAACCACGAGAAAATCGTGAATATTCATCGCTCGATTACACGGAGTGTACAATTTGCCTACACGAATCGCCCAACCGCACTCACTGGAATCATTGAAATACAAAGTGCCTATCAGAACCCATGATGACACGTCCACTGTGTTCACCGACAGCTGTGCCCCTATTAACTCTGCACAATAAACAAACGCGCGTGTGTCAAGGTCACATCCAGCAGAATTTTGATATGATGATATACTATCTCGGCATAGAACATTGTTTCCAATTGGTTGGAAATATGAATACTTCTGATAGAAGAATCGTTAGTCAATAGACATGCGGCTGATATTGCATTAAGAACTACAAGAGTATTGTTTACAAACGTTAACTAAATGTCAGAGTAATGAGCTGGTATCAGGACGAGGTATCGCAGATAAACCTGGCTGAAAGAAAAAGCGCCACTGCAAGTTTTGACCAGGGTCACGGTCAATATCACTGCAATTATGCTTTTCCTGTGTTCCTGAATTTCCTGAATAACCAGTGTCACCATTCATTCAAGTACTTGTTGGCACCAACCCTGTATGGGACCTATTAGATACCAGGTGTTAAAGTGACAGAGTTGATTCAAGTGGTAAAATGACCAATTAGAAACCGGGGGTAAAGGTTATCCATTATATGCCAAGTGTACTAGTGATCCACTTAATCTCAGGTGTACATGTGTAAATGTGTACGTGTGCGTGTTTGTGTGTGTGTGTGTGTGTGTGTGTGTGAGAGAGAGAGAGAGTGAGAGAAAATAGAGAAAAAGAGAGTGAGTGACACAGAGAGAGAAAGAGAGAGCTATAGAGAGAGAGAGAGAGAGAGAGAGAGAGAGAGAGAGAGAGAGAGAGAGAGAGAGAGAGAGAGAGAGAGAGAGAGAGAGAGAGAGAGAGAGAGAGAGAGAGAGAGAGAGAGAGAGGGGCTTGGCTTGCGTCGTAGTCGGTATTGTGGGTTGATTGCGGATGGGCCAGACCGCACGGTGGGTCACATAGACCGGGCGACTCACAGTTATATTCACTATAACGAGTAATTCATGCAATTTGATGTGGCTCAATAAGCTAGGATAACAAATGTGGCGCCCAATGGCTGACCTTTACTAGAGCGTAACCTCATTAAACCATTCTTCCCTCAGCTATTTGTCTTAGCTTCGAATGTAACGCGAAAGTTTAGATAGGAGTTGTCATGATTGATAGATCAGTTCATAAAAGGAAGGATACAACGCAAGACGAGTGACATAGACATGACACGCCTGAAATGGCAACATGAGGTATATATTAAAATAGACAGAACACGCCTGTAATGGCAACATGAGGTATATATTGGAATAGACAGAGCACGCCTGTAATGGCAACATGAGGTCTATATTGGAATAGACAGAACACGCCTGTAATGGCAACATGAGGTATATATTGGAATAGACATGACACGCCTGTAATGGCAACATGAGGTACATATTGGAATATACACAACACGCCTGTAATGGCAACATGAGGTATATATTGGAATAGACAGAACACGCCTGTAATGGCAACATGAGGTATATATTGGAATATACACAACACGCCTGTAATGACAACATGAGGTCTATATTGGAATAGACAGTGCACGCCTCTAATGGCAACATGAGGTATATATTGGAATAGACAGAACACGCCTGTAATGGCAACATGAGGTATATATTGGAATAGACATGACACGCCTGTAATGGCAACATGAGGTCTGTATTGGAATAGACAGAACACACCTGTAATGGCAACATGAGGTATATATTGGAATAGACAGTGCACGCCTCTAATGGCAACATGAGGTATATATTGGAATAGACAGAACACGCCTGTAATGGCAACATGAGGTATATATTGGAATAGACAGAACACGCCTGTAATGGCAACATGAGGTACATATTGAAATAGACAATACACGCCTGTAATGGCAACATGAGGTACATATTGAAATAGACAATACACGCCTGTAATGGCAACATGAGGTATATATTGGAATAGACAGAACACGCCTCTAATGGCAACATGAGGTATATATGTAAATAGACAGAATACGCCTCTAATGGCAACATGAGGTATATATTGAAATAGACAGTCCACGCCTGTAATGGCAACAGGAGGCTTACACTGCTACGCGCGTTGCAAACGTTAAATGAATACAATTTGATAATACATAACGGTTTATGCAAATGTGTAAATATATAGCTATATAAGCAGCTGTATTTAAAGTCGCAATTATGAACATCGAAAAAAAACCCAAGAAATTAGTATCTCCAATATTTCCGTGGATAAGGGTCCTATTTTCACATATTTAATAACATTTTGTAGTCCGATTCAGTTGCCAACTTGTCGTAAATATATCCTGTTGTGAAAAAATAGCTGTTTTCCCGAGCGCCCGAGGTCGACAAATTGCGGTATCAGTCCAAATGTCAACAAAAGTTTAATGAATATTTCGAGCGCTTATAAAACCTTCAATACATGTTTGATGGTAATAGAAACAGTCACGTGTTCTCCGCGACTGATTACGACGCATCCTGAGATTTCATGGATATCAATGTTTAATATATTTATCTGTTAGAACATTTTTTGGGGCATATATGTAATTGTAAATAATGCAACAGAGGTCGAAAATTATGGTACCCAAACAGCAATTAATCTAATAATGATCCTCCGATGTAAAACAATTAACATTTTCTGAAAACTGAATTAATAATCAAACTTTAATAACTGACATTTCTTATAAAGTATTTGTCATTTTTAAAAAGCTTTGAGTTAAAAAAAAAAACTTCAACAAGACATATTACGTCAATTTTTCGATCGCTTCTAAAATCTAAATATCGGTTATAGTCATAACAAATGGGCGAGTTGTTATCCTAGACGGCTCTAATCTCATCATAACAAATGGGCGAGTTGTTATCCTAGACAGCTCTAATCTCATCATAACAAATGGGCGAGTTGTTATCCTAGACAGCTCTAATCTCATCATAACAAATGGGCGAGTTGTTATCCTAGACAGCTCTAATCTCATCATAACAAATGGGCGAGTTGTTATCCTAGACGGCTCTAATCTCATCATAACAAATGGGCGAGTTGTTATCCTAGACAGCTCTAATCTCATCATAACAAATGGGCGAGTTGTTATCCTAGACAGCTCTAATCTCATCATAACAAATGGGCGAGTTGTTATCCTAGACAGCTCTAATCTCATCATAACAAATGGGCGAGTTGTTATCCTAGACAGCTCTAATCTCATCATAACAAATGGGCGAGTTGTTATCCTAGACAGCTCTAATCTCATCATAACAAATGGGCGAGTTGTTATCCTAGACAGCTCTAATCTCATCATAACAAATGGGCGAGTTGTTATCCTAGACAGCTCTAATCTCATCATAACAAATGGGCGAGTTGTTATCCTAGACAGCTCTAATCTCATCATAACAAATGGGCGAGTTGTTATCCTAGACAGCTCTAATCTCATCATAACAAATGGGCGAGTTGTTATCCTAGACAGCTCTAATCTCATCATAACAAATGGGCGAGTTGTTATCCTAGACAGCTCTAATCTCATCATAATAAATGGGCGAGTTGTTATCCTAGACAGCTCTAATCTCATCATAACAAATGGGCGAGTTGTTATCCTAGACAGCTCTAATCTCATCATAACAAATGGGCGAGTTGTTATCCTAGACAGCTCTAATCTCATCATAACAAATGGGCGAGTTGTTATCCTAGACAGCTCTAATCTCATCATAACAAATGGGCGAGTTGTTATCCTAGACAGCTCTAATCTCATCATAACAAATGGGCGAGTTGTTATCCTAGACAGCTCTAATCTCATCCTTTAATTTGATGGATATCGATGACCGTCAAAAACGAATCCAATTTCAAACGGGATTGAAATCTGAAGTTAACGCGTCGTTTCTCCGTCTGTAATGGTCGTATCCTAGAAATGTTTTCGCTTAACGATGGCCAATTTAATTGTAAACTTATCTATATATATTTTGTAAATTATCAATAGTTTTCTCACAAAGTAAGTTTGAATTTTTCATGGACCACTACGCAACAACCTTCAGGAATTTCTTGAACTATTTGATCTTCTACCAGGCTAAAAGCTATTGATGCTTAGCGATAATTGTCTGATTGGCTAGAAGGAAGCCGTGTGATGTCCAATATAGTGATAATATTGGTCGGGGTCGTACCGTAGATCATCACGCCAGGTATTAACGTTGAGCGATGAGGGGCGGGTGGGGGTCTGGACAGGAATGTCTAAGTGGATGGTGCGGTTTTTTAAGGGTCTTGCGGAGAGGTGGCGTGTTTGCCATGGTCCGTCTGGGGTGATAACCGTGACAACTCGACACGCTGCGCTGGTGCCGGAATTTACGTGGAGCGCCAAAGTTGTACCTTCCCACGTTGAATAAACGGCACGTGTCAGGATTCGTGGTGCGCACGAGCGAGAAGTGGGGAAAGAGAAGGTTTTGTTGAGCGTTGTCAGGTAGTGGCGATTGCCGTGGGCGAACATCGAGATGGCCGTGGACAAGGTGGTTAGTATCGCCCCCCCCCACATTTAGCTGTAGAGAGTGTTTGCCACCTTCTGTATTCCCTCTCGTATATGAGCAGGGATGGCCACTTGTACATGGTAGCTAACGGTGATACTTTCTCAAGAATGCAGAAATAAGTTTATATCCTGAACAAGTAAGTCCCCACCTGCCACAAGTTCACGCATGATTCGAATGTTTCCCCCCATTCAGACAAATGGGATGCATGCTCCAAGCGAGATGTGGTCCAGCTAACGACCAGGAACATACTCCTATAGAGGTGAGGACATCTCACTCCGGATCCCCACTGATGACTGCGTCTCGCGTGAAATGCCCGATCTTAGTGACCACATCCTGAAGGAAGCGCTGTCGTGTCTATTAAAATAACATCTCTCACTTATAATACGCGAGAGAATGCATGGCGGCGTTGCATAATTTTATAATCAAAGTTAAGTCTGGCACTCATCTCAAGGGCTACATATACTCTTTTGTATCAGATTATATTCCCGTTACAAAATATATAGATATGCTATTATGAAAGGATGTGCACCATGGAGTACAAACAGTAGATCATGAAATGTGGAGAATTCCCGGATGTTCCCGTGAGGCAAGTCATGCTCGGTGATCTGTCACCATCAAACCAGCGGCTGAATTCCATCTCAGGTGTGTCATTACCGGAAGCCATACTAACCAGTCATATCAAGTCGTTCTCACCCACTCACATCTTCGAGCTAGGATTTTAAGAGACGCTACGAAAAAGCACCACGCTGCTCACTGGTGGGTGTGTGTCACATATGTATTCGAGCAGAGGAGCGAGTCAGTCCTCTTAGTTCTGCGCCCCTTCGATATGTATAAATGATATATGTATATATATATATTTAGAGATATATATATAGATATATATATATATATATAGACTAGATAGAATATATATATATATACATCTAGATAATATATAGAGATAGATATAGAATATATAGATATATAGAGAGATATATACTATATATATCTATATATATATATATATATATATATATATATATATATATATATATATATATATATATATATATATATATATATATCTATACATATATCAATATTGTGGTTTGTGTGTGTGGCCAACAGATTCATTCCAAAGGAGGTTTTACTTCACCTGTGGGAAGATAAGCAGAAGCTCAAGATAAGCTCGTGTCACCACTTATATATGTTTACGCTCGAAGTTAGCTCCGGTGTGACGGTAACATGAATTTATACCGTTACGAAGAGTTCATCAAACACAAGTCGGCGAGATCTCGTTTGGGTTGAAGGGCTATATTTCGCACCTAGAAAATAACATATATCAAGAGCCTTTACAAAAAATAGACCTTCCGCTCCAAAAAACTTACCACCACTCGACGCTATTCTTCAATAAATGACATCGATAGTTCGTTTCCGAACAAATCGCGATACGAAGTCTGCCATTTTGGAAACTATTAATTCTCGCGATTTCCCGCATTGCCTTAGCATCCCAAGTGGGGGGCACTTACCCTAACTCGGATAGGGGTGTGCCGCGGGACCTCGAAAACCCGTACCCGTTGTACTCGTTGAGAATGAGAAAAAGTATACTCCATCGTACAAGGTATTATGCGAATGTCTAAACCGTCGTAAAAGTCGAGATGTTGAAAAAACCACCCCCTTCGTGCGGCACATGTATACTATATCTTTACACTTAAGTGCCCCCCCCCCCTCGGGCTTAGCATGTGTCGTCGTCTTTCTGTGCATGCGCAGTGCATGTGGTCTTGAACTTGTAAACAAACATGTTGCTGTGTTTCTGACTTTTTACCGCTTCCCAAATTGATCGAACTATAAATAATTACCACGGATGAAATCACCAGCCGAAAAGGGATGAAATTGTCCGTAAAGCATCATTGCATTCTATAACTCCATCACTTGTGTATGTTTGGTAGTTGTCTGAATCGATCTAAAAATAATTGCGTTGCGTTGTTTCGAGAAACGGTCGTCTACGCAGACGTCTTGTAGGGCTAGCTCGAAGTAAGCAAACAACAAACATGCCGCGCGAATAGAAAAATACTTCTGAGTAAACGGTGGTTCGGGAAACATGTTGACGAAAAAGATTGTTGGTTCATTTACGGACACACCCACACATACACACGCACACACACACACACACACACACACACACACACACACACACACACACACACACACACACACACACACACACACACACACACACACACACACAACACACACACACACACACACTAGCACACACACTAACATACACTAACACACACGAGGCATATACCAAACATGCACATGACAATGAGCACGTCATATATATCGTCATCGGCTATTCACGTGAAGCTGGGACACAGATGATTGGCGCGTTTTGGAGCCCACAGCTATGTAAAAACATTGGTCTCCTGGCTTATTCTTGAATAATCTTCAAGCAGATATGGAAGGAGTGAGGATAATCGCCTTGTTTCATTCACCAAAGATTGATAATTAATCTCACTGGCAATGCATAGACTTCGGCGGATGAGAAGTAATGATACAGATACATCCATTGACACATGTTTTATCATGTAATCAGAGGGCAAATCCCAGAATTTAATCACATTCCTTCTATAATGCAGCAGCCAACTAATTCCACACATTTAGTAGGCTGGGTGGCGGTTAAGAGTATATATCAAAGCACGGTATCAATTGCAGTAGGAAACACAAGGTATGAACGGGTGCCAACTAAAAGAAGAGGTCAGAAGTCCACTTATTCCAGTCCATGTCAGTTGCTACACAGCAAAGTATTTACTTGATTATGATGCCATCTGTCATCGATGAACCCCCACCCCCTCGTGCATACTACGCTCGTTTTTATAGTTGACGAAGATAACATTGAATTAGTCTTACTCAACATCAATACTTAAGCTACTCTAGGTCCATGCAGTATTCCTTTTCCTTGTTAGTTGATCGAGCCGCACTGAGACAGGATGTGATCTTGTCGGCGCCGCAGAAGCCACCAGTAATGACCGACGGAGCAAGCCCTGGTGATGCTTCACAGCATGGACAAAATGTAGCCCAATTGCCTGGGCTCTGCTTCAAATGTCTGAGAGTTTCGGCTTCCGCATATGAATACTACTAATTGTTCCTTTGACCCTTCCCTCGAGGTGACATGCGATGATGAGTGTGTGCGTCAATATAACTGCGGAGCATTGATAGATTCAGTCATGGTTTGGCTAAACCATCAACAATGGTCCTCATTCATTAACGTATCCTCTCGTTAGAACCTCACTAAAAACCATTACAAAGGCAACCCGTGAGTTAATGTTCTGAGTATATTGTCAGGGTAGAATCGATCTCAATCATCATGAGTCGTACATTATAACAAACACCACTGGAAATGAATCCAGACATCATGCGTCCACATCTTTTGCTATCAATTACGCCACTCTTGATATAACGTAAGGGTAATGAATTCTACATTACATTTGGATACCAGTCCTTTGTAGTGAATAGTAAAATGGTAATTTCCTCTCTCTGATAACACTTGGCAGTCAGCAATAATGCCTCCTACAGCACTAGGCCTCGAGCTGGTAGCCATAGTGCTCGTGTCGGCATAGCTTGGTTTAACGCTGGACTGATTAAAGGAAGTTCACTTCTACAATTGCAATGGACGATAATTGGAAGAGTTCGTCATGATCACATCAAAAGAGTAACCCGTAAAGGTCCAATGTCTTTAACCAATCCATCTACCAAGGCCTGCCCCCTTGATGTTAGACACGAGGCTCATTTCCTGTCCACAGACGGTGCCGTTATAAGGTAAAACACAATCAACACTCTTAGTTTCCATAACGAACGCCATGGTCATTCTGCCTAGCAAACCTAACAGTTTATCGGCTAGGACTGCTTCTGGATGGTAGAAAGAATTATGAGGAAAAAGCTATGCACAATATGATTAAACTAAAGAATACATAAGAACAAGGGAAAACATGCGCCAAGTAGCCCGTCGGCTGGGTAAGCATTCTCGGCACTCAAGATGTGTCCAGTGATGCAGTAACATAAGTGAGATTATCACAGCCAACAAGCGTAGACATTTAATTATGTCAGTATATGATGTGCACACAGGCTCGTGTGTTCACAAAGCCTTATCAACCACAGCAACCATCAATTCCATCTAAAACAACAACGGTGAGGGGTGCAAATCAATGCGTCCTTGGTCAAGAATGGAAATGCCTTCCTCTGCATCTGAGGTGTTCTAATCGGAAATTTCTGTGGATCAAACGACTAGAAACCACTCTGCCATTTTGGAGCAGTGTTTATGGATTGGTTGAGTAAATAGGCAATGTATCTATACAAAACCTCACGGCCATGGATTCTATTACGCTTTACTTTCATATGCTATTATCATTTATGTATAATGGATCACAAAATAAAAACACAATGGGCGTGATGTGAGAGTAGAGATCGGTGGCTGTTTGCCCGAGTGTGGGAATGGAGAATGTCTGTTGTCAGTCAAGTGGTTGTCATGAGATCACATTACCCTGACACTTGTCAGTCAAGTGGTTGTCATGAGATCACATTACCCTAACACTTGTCGGTCAAGTGGTTGTCATGAGATCACATTACCCTGATACTTTTCAATCAAGTGGTTGTCATGAGATCACATTACCCCAAAACTTGTCAGTCAGGTGGTTGTCATGAGATCACATTACCCTGACACTTGTCGGTCAAGTGGTTTTCATGAGATCACATTACCCTGACACTGCGTTTGCAAATAACATCGCCTGTCCTACGTCTTCGTCATGTCCTCTATTAGAGTGTCAGACAGCATCAAAATGGCCAATAAGTCATCTTAAGTAGTCTGTGTAAACAAAACGTCAGATTGCTCTAAAATTTGTTGATGTTGTTGACTAAGAAAGTAATTACTTCTGCTTTACTTAATATAATCAATCGAGACTGATACAAATTAAGGAAAAAACATCCATTAACTGTGAATTAGAAGCATGAATCCTCTATAATTATATAAACTATAGCTTGGCCCCGTGTGATGTCAGACATCACAAACGCACTGAGGCTATTACATAGATGGGACGCGCTGATTCCAAATACCTATTTCAGACCACAGGTGCTCAGATACGCGTTGTGTGAAACTGTTTATATGATTTTTGTGATACCCGGAAACCATTATATACGGAAACCTCAGTGGCATGCGGCTTTGCCTTATTAAGAATTTCATATAAGTTTTTTTATATATTTATATGCAAGAAACAATAACCCGCCATATACCGGAACTAGTTTTAAATAACCTGTCCCGTACACTGATTGGTTCATCAATAATCCGCCGTAAGCCCTGACCGGTTCTTAAATAGCTTATCAGCACACAGACTGGTGCACTCACAAGTTGGACATCGATATCACACGCAGCGAATGCACGTGTATAAGCCACCATGATGTCATGTTATAACGCAGCGTGTGACTTTGGGTTCTAGACACACCATTCTCATTCAACCAATAGCGAGATGCGTTACATCATAATAAACGCAGATTATCATGGGAGTGGCAGATTACTTAGTGTAACGACTACATGGGTACTCCACCCATGACTTATACGACCATAGCGCCATTACGCAGTTTCAATAACCGTAATAATGGAGATTGTCTTGTCTGCGTAGCAATAATGGAGATTGTCTTGTCTGTGTAACAGTAATGGTGATTTACAGCAGTTTCTGGTGCGAGGCTCAACTGGATCTAGAGATTCATTGAGGATTAGGTGAATAATTTGTGTTATTAACGTTGTGACGAGGGGGCTAATTGGATATACGTGAACAAGGTATATCGCAGTAGGCTCTCTGATGCACACAGTTCTTCCGAGCAGGCAAACAGCCAGAATAAAGAAAAGTGACCTACAGACGGCCATTGCACTACGATGGTAAGTACATGGCAATGCGACATTTGAAAAAGATGCAATACGGTTTTGTTGGTTCTTGATATTCACGTCCAGCAATGTTCTTCTCATCAACAGCAAGCATATTATGGGTAGTATACAAAATGGCGGATTTGGTGCACCGTCACTTATCGGTTGCGGTTGATTTGAGGCCGCAGCCGTTCCCGATCTACAGTCTTGACTGGCAGCTCCTTCAACTTACGCTCTCGGCTGGCGATATGCTTGTCTATTGCGTTAAGCCACGCCAGGTTGTTGACCAGCTCCTCCTTCTGGCTCTGAATAGCCTTGTCAATCCCTATAAGCGTTTAGAGTGACAGACCATATATCTGAGTACCCATGTCTTCTATGGCGTTATATGAGCTTGTTTCATCTACACCACCTTGCTGTGTCGCGGCTTCAAGGCTGCTCATTTCTAACTTCTCTGCGACTTCAGCTGCTGTATGATCAATGTCCAGTAAGGCTGCGACCGCTGTTTTTACACTGCTTGTCGGGTCCACTTAGCGAGCCATGCTGACTTATTGTTGTAAGCGCAAGCGGTTTGCTGGCACAAGAATTTACAATAATTACTTCAGGGTAGTCCTTCAAACATAACTCTCCTCCAACAAGCTCAAACTTTGTATAATTGTGGCCGTGGGCTGATGTGTGACCATTTTCACCTAAAGCCTCGTAAAAGGTATTGACGGTGGTATAGTCTGATTCATCTCAGTGTCCCCTCCTCCAATAGCACCCTGAGTTGGGAGAGGGACATCTGGGAGAGGGGCATCTGGGAGAGGGGTCTCTGGGAGAGGGGTCTCTGGGAGTACCTCATCCTCCCTTCCCGTGTCCTCTCCCCTCCCATAGCCCCCCTCCTCAAAGTTTGGGTTCTCAAAACTCATGTGACTGTATTAAATATATATTCGTAATAATTAAGTTAAACTAACATTCAGCATGACGAGCACTTTTAGACTGACTGCAAGGTAAATCCACATTGCCAGATACGCGAGCCCCTCCAGGTAAAGGGCGTGCGGCAGTCTGTGGTAATTACTATCCAGCCAACTTCTTTTGACCAGAACCAACAACTTCTGGTCTGCTTCCCTAATCTGGGTGCAGAAGACGTCATTGTTCCGGGGACAGCCGGGTTGGCCTTTACAATCACGCTGAGCTCTACAAATGCCAACTGCATCATTGTACAAAACTTGGGGCATGCCGTGGTTAAGAAAACGACAATCAAGATTTCTGGCAACGAGGTAATGTCCATTGACGACAGCGATGTGTACCACTGACCCATGGAAAACTGCACAGGAGAGAGCTAACACCCAGTATCAGGGGAATGAAATATCAGATGACCACAACGTGACTAAGATACGAGTGGGTGCAGGATACAAGAATGAGACCGAGGTAGAGGACAAGGCAATAGCCGATGCCTATGGCAACATATTTTATATGCCGTTTGTCTTTGAACTCCTAAAGGACCACATGCCAATTCACCTGACTGGAATACGAGCAACGACTACAGTCGTATGATTTACGCAACGGGTGACACAGACGCCAGCTATATAACGATGGCATCTCCTTGGATTATGACATGTTTACCCAACCAGAGGTGGCCCGCATGATCTGCGCCCAGTACACAGGTGGGCTCGATGAGCGTACGCTCCGCCACAGGAAGCTTCCATACAATAAGAGTGACACACGGTAGAACATCAACTTGAACGTATCGGTCCGCAGCATGAAGGGCATCCTACTGCTCATTGAAGACCCAGCCAATGCCTCGTTTGCTAGTACCGGAAGAATACAAAGGTCAAGGGACCATTGAGGGCATCCCCAACCAACTCTATGCCAAGGGCATGCATGGCTACAGGCAAATTCATCGATCCATTGGACTCTGAGCCCCAGCTTTCAGACTTCCAAGATTCCTCAGATGTCCACTGGACTGGTCGCGCACAGACTTGCTAAGTAGGCGACTGGGTCCAACTTAACATTTGGAGACTCGTGCCCGTATGCTTATATAACAATGGCTATTGGAAAGGCGTTATAGCTATGCACCCCATAGCTAAGGACCCGCAGCGACAATCTAAGTATAACAAAGACCTGAACCGCTTGCTGTATGGTTAGAGTAAACACGAACAGCGCTAGTTCTTCTGTTAGCGATGTCTACGTGGTTACTCTAGCTCCCAGGCCCTGCACCTGATCCTTCCAAGGGCAACACGCAGAAAAAAGAGTAACATGGGCCATGCGGTTGGGGCTATTTGTTGTCCCATGTGATGGTCAGACCGAACCCCCTGTGGTTCACAGAGGACAAAGCACTGTGGAGAAATGCTTGCGAGCCCTGCAACATGAAGAGCGGGATCCAATCAGTTCTGTCAACCCCTGCCCCCAATGACATGACGCGCGCGGATAAAAGAGATCACAAGGTGGCAACCTACTACCATGTGTGTAAAAAGAACTGGGCGGTGCCTCTGTCCACGACCATTGTCACATAACAGGAAAGTACAGGGGACCAGCCCATAATGCATGCAACCTAAAGCTGTGTTTGAATCCTAAAGCAACAACTTTACCAGTTGTCTTCCACAACCTACGGGGTTTTGACTCCTACCTCTTGATGCAGGTCATCAGTAAACTGGTAGGGCAGATCAACTGCATCCCAAATAATATGGAGAAGTACACACCCCTTTTGATCACACAGTTACGCTTCACGCCTCGCTTGACAAGCTAGTCCCTGCAAATAACCCAGTATAAACCTGACTGGGTAAGGCGCCGCCTGCTATTGCGCAAGCGAGTTCATGCCTCCCTGCCGCCGATCCACGAGTTCTACAGCAAGCTGTCTGAGCAAGGTATATCTGCAGACTATAAAAACGTACAGACAGTCTGGGACATGTTCGGGTGTAGAAACATGTTTTGTACCTGCGCACTGATATGCTGCTCCTGGCGGATGTGTTTGAGACCTGCCTGAAGCAGTACCGGCTAGACCAAGCCAACTACTTTAACAGCCCCGGTCTGTCATGGGACACGCTGGTTAAGAGCACAGGTGTGGAGCTAGAGTTACTCACCAACTTCGATGGAGAATCTGCTAAAGGTGAGTCGACGTTAAGATCCAACCTATGCTCGTCACAAAGTAGTCGATGACGTCCTTGCTGCCCTGCATATGCACAAGACCCGCCTAGTGCTGGACCGCCCGGTGTATGTCGGCATGTGCGTACTCGACCTCTCCAAGCGCCTGATGTACGACTTCTATTTCTCGAGTGAAGCTCACCCAAAGTACTCAGGGAGCAAAAAATCGAAATCCTATATAAGCCATTATTTAACGTGTAGTATAGTTCAGTTGCGGTGCGCTAGAACTGCCACTTTGTATACTACTTTATGGTTCGTGCAGCATGGCCAGTAAGCTCGTGGTAATTAGGCCAGCATGCCAAGGTCACAAGCACCTAGTTCAACCAAGGTCTTACTTACCCAGACCCCCGCAACGTTAACAAACAACATTACTGGTTTAGCGACAGGCTGTGTTCTGGTCTTCGAGTATAAGGTCGCGGACTGACCGCAGAACGAAGTACGTACCTCGATCGAGGTACGTACTTCCTTCTGCGGTCGTCTTTGACCTGAGTATGGATCTGTTGTTAGATGTTATGACATTGACCAATGTTTATGGTGTACGCTGTGTAAATACGACCCTTTGATTAAACATCGATTATTTACTACCTCTTAAAAACAGGGAAAGCAAACAGTCTAAACCACAGCTGGTGTCCTCAGAGTGATGTAGGCCACACAGATGTAAAGCTATCGTTGAAACTGCCCTATTTTCCGTTAGGCAATTGTTCGCACGATGAGCTACACATCTTCTATTCATACATTTTGTCGAGGCAGAGGAAGGTACAGGCAAGCACAAATAGCACATCTTCAACATGTGAAGACGATGAAAACTCATTGGAGGTATTTACCTTAGCATGTGTTATTCATCAACAGAGGTGTAAATAATTTAACTTAGTTCATGGTCGTACATTACCTGTGTGAGATATCGGGAATTATTTAAATATAAGAGGGCTGATTTGCATTTACTATATTATGTTTTTTATTTACGTGAAAAAGCTAACCAAAAACACCCAGCTTACAGTGCAAACGCAACAGCTATATAGATAACCTAGTGTAGCCAACCACACTCACTGTAATCATCACAATACAAAGCGTCTACCAGACGTTGTGAAGTCGCATGCATGGCGAGAACAGGGCCGGCTATGTGGGATATCATTGACACTACCGTCGCTGTAAACCAACCACCTGGTGGTCAGGGCCTCGCACGAGGTCAATGCCGCTCTGAAAAACAAATGGGAAAACATGCAACAGATCACGTGATATATACACTATCTAGAATACTAATGACCCGCCATGTATATTGACTGGAGAACCTAATGCCGTCATGTTCTTTACACATATACGCTCCACATGTTAATAGAGTATTATGTCTGTAATGACTGAGCATGTGGAAGGTTGACGATGCCGTAAATGTAACTGTGAGCCATCTAAAGCTGAACACAGTCAATACAATATAAATAACGTTCAGTGGTCGACACCTAAGATATGGGTTTGTCACACATGATGCATCAACATCGACGTTGTTTAACCTACGTCGCTGATGGATGTTTCGCGCTTATCAAATGCACGCACGTACACAAGTGCACTACCCGGGACGTGAACACCGCGTATTTAACAGTAAGACATATCAGATAAAGTTCGAATAAGCGCTCGGCTAGTGTTTATGTCGTTTACCAACAGCTAATTTTTCCCGACGCAAATAAGGAAAGCAATAGTCTTTGGACAACTCTATCTGTATGCAGGGCGCCAGGATAAATTACCGTCTCATGCAGAACCCAGGAGTAGGAATACGTCCAATCGAGGTACCACAGACGTGAAGGTTGAATAACATGTGACGTAATCTGTGTCTGATGTCAGTAGGGAATGTGACGTTTGGATGACGCAAGCATGTCACCTGGTTGGCCGACGCTGGCATGATGGTGACTGTTTATTTAATACTCACAACCTGTATTTTCAAATAACACAAGCGCATCATCGGTCATAGTAAACTATGTTTAATGTCAGCAGGAAGAACATGATCCTTTGACAACCGGTTAATGAAATCAATCTTTCGTCAGACATTGCTTGAGTCTGACATGAGTCACCCCAAGGCACATTGATAGAGGTATTGCGAGTAAGCAGAATGGTATTCGCTGTAGTAACTTCTGCATCTCAAATTGCATGACTTTTATTGTTATACTTTCCTTTACGAAGACAATGGGCATGTATCATACAGACAGAAATTGTGATGTATGATACTTGGCATATAGGGGGTTTTGCCGAGCAATAGTTAAACAAAAGCTGAAACTATCCATACGAACCAGGCCCAGCAGTTAAGGGACTTTGTGTATGCCCTATACTTGACATCAAATAAAAGCAATTAAAAAGTAACATTCTTTACACTTAATTTATTTATTCACCTGTAATGCAGAACAAATGAAAAATGGGATGTCAATGCTACTTATGTCTATTGATGAATGATAATCATAAGAGTGCTGTAAAATGACATAGTCTTAATGCTGTTGCTGTGTTAAATGCGTTGAAAGAACAATGAATTTTCTCACTTGATGAATGTATTCTAAGTTACCCTTACTTAACGGACAACTTGTTCTTTCGTACAACTGCTCATTCCCTTTGACATGCACGTATCAGGGGACTCAGAACTGTTTCTGATAGGGGCCGTTGTTTTCTTCCTGATAGTATCTGATACAACAGACCATTCTGAAAACATTCCCTTCTCACAGTTTATGCATTGAACATGGCTAATCTTTTAAGGCAGATCATTGTGATTTCCACATATCGAAAGAGCAAATATAACATGCTGTTTAATCGATCAAGCTATTTCTATCAAAACATGTTTGTTGATCAAATTAGAGAGATGGCCGTCCCGCCGAATGATGGTGTCGGAGAGAAGATGCGCTTATTCGCGGACGTCTGTATTAACGCGTCTTAATATAGCAAAATTGATTGCGTAAATATATAGCTTCACAGTTGAACTCTCAAATAAATATATGTTATATAATGACAAAGTTTCTACGTTATGTACACCAGGTGTTAGATGAATAACATGTACATTGATTATCACATGGATGACCAGAATAGTTTAAATTAGTTGGACAACATGGCAAACTGATACCAGGTAGGCCAACATCATGGCAACTAATGGGACAATGTGGCAGTTTTACTGCGGCAGTGATGAGCAATCATACTTACAGGACTCATAAAGCACGGCTATATTCATTCTCACCCATTGTGGGTCATAAAACTATTATTAAAACTTGATATAAATTGAATCAATGGCAACCATAACATGTACTTTATAGCAGCAGCATGGTGATTGAGGGGCCGGTTTATAGCCACTCAGGCGATATCAATATTGATAAAATTGCCAAACCTGCGTTAGATGTGGTGCATAAATGTTTTGTGTGATGCATAAAAGTACGTTATTGTGGTTCCATCACTGTATAACCCAATAGAAGCAGCTCTACAATCTCTCTCAGGAAGTCGGCTACGCCATACAGCCAAGAGTCCTGTTCGTTCACTTATCGAGCTGTTTACGATGCTTCCTCATTGAAACCTAACACATAAATATTAGCATCGTGTGAATTTGTGCACATGGGTACACGAAGTTCATGGGAGAGCATAGGCGTCATCTTGCAGTCGGCTGAATTCAAAATAGCCTTAATTTTGTATATAGAGTGATTTCCGGGAAATTTATAAAATATCATACAACCCTAACATGTTAATTACCCCTAGTTGCCCATTAACGCCAGCAAATGATGACACGTTACGTTTACATTAGAGAAGGCGATGCCGGTTAAAGTGCCTATCGCACGGTTATAGGTACTTCGCTGAAATCAATTCATAATGTGATCAATAAACTCAAACCGGTCCAATAACCGTCGCATCTGATCAGTTAAGGCCAAAATTTGATAAAATGTCAGTTCAAATTAGCGCGCCCGACAAAACGTTGCGGCAGCCATTATCTAGGTCAACCATGCGTTTGACGTCAGGTAAGGGAGATTAGTTATTCATGAGCTCGTCGTCTTGATACGCCAGACTCAACTTTAAAGTCAAATTTCGATCCGAAAGCGCGCACATCGGTGACTAATACATAGACAGAATAGGTACTTCTGGGTTATATTTCCGTAATCTGGCGAAAAAAATGACATGATTTTTCGTGCGATAGGCACTTTAAGTCAGCCACTGAAACAATCCGTTGATGTTTGTTTCGATTAATGCCGATATTACAAGTCTCGCGCGAACTCAACAATTACTCCGCGTCAGTGCTGAATGTTTGTACGCTGCTGCGTATTGCGAGAAGCATGAAAGGTGTGCTGAGGGGTCATAATGAAGCGCAAGCAGTTGCTAGGGTCACAATATGGGGCAATGTATGAACTGTGTATGAAAGGAATGGCCAACATTGTTATGGCAAAAATGGCAAATTAACGATGAATGAGTCTGACCTCATGTTATGTTGCTTTTTATTAGTTTGTACGATATTTATTCAATGAGTACGCAAATATACACAGTGTATAGCATCGACGAAGTCACACATTAGTCCTCAGACATACACAATGTATAGCATCGACGATATCGAACATAAGTCCTCACATAAACACAATGTAGAGCATCGACGTAGTCACACATTAGTCCTCACATATACACAATGTATAGCATCGACGTAGTCACACATTAGTCCTCAGACATACACAATGTATAGCATCGACGTAGTCACACATTAGTCTTCAGACATACACAATGTATAGCATCAACGTAGTCACACATTAGTCCTCAGACATACACAATGTATAGCATCGGCGTAGTCACACATTAGTCCTCAGACATACACAATGTATAGCATCGGCGTAGTCACACATTAGTCCTCAGACATACACAATGTATAGCATCGACGATGTCGAACATAAGTCCTCACATAAACACAATGTATAGCATCGGCGTAGTCACACATTAGTCCTCAGACATACACAATGTATAGTATCGACGATGTCGAACATAAGTCCTAACATAAACACAATGTATAGCATCGGCGTAGTCACACATTAGTCCTCACATATACACAATGTATAGCATCGACGTAGTCACACATTCATCCTCAGACATACACAATGTATAGCATCGACGTAGTCACACATTAATCCTCAGACATACACAATGTATAGCATCGACGTAGTCACACATTAGTCCTCAGACATACACAATGTATAGCATCGACGTAGTCACACATTAGTCCTCAGACATACACAATGTATAGCATCGACGTAGTCACACATTAGTCCTCACATATACACAATGTATAGCATCGACGTAGTCACACATTAGTCCTCACATATACACAATGTATAGCATCGACGTAGTCACACATTAGTCCTCACATATACACAATGTATAGCATCGACGTAGTCACACATTAGTCCTCAGACATACACAATGTATAGCATCGACGTAGTCACACAAGTTAATTGTTCTCCTTTTGACGGAAGCATATTTTAGCCCTTCCACCTTTTTCAATACAGCATGAGGTCATCAAAATTGAACAATCACGTCAATTTCATGGCATATTTAAAAATCACTTAGGAGAATGCAATGCCTCCCTCAAGAAGTGGATGCGATACACTAGACACAGCAAATCAGACTCAGGACCCTGCTAATACTAGGCTCACAAGAAAACATATTGATCCCCATCATTGTGAAATACGGAGTGATCAATTGCAAAGCACGTCTTAATTGAGATGTTCAGCGAAGCGTATGGCATTGTATTAATTAGTACTTGCAATGGAAGATAAACGAGATATTCTCCCAATTCATCACCTGCAATAAATAATGTACGCGGGAATTTGTGGTGTCTCTTTAAGTCACAAGGATGGTACCAGGTCGGCAGGTGCTTGACAAATGCTGACTGTATGTCCCACACCCACAAAAACTGTCATCGGTCATAGAAAGACATCTTATGAGGAGTTGCATACAGGGGCGTCGCCAAAGGGGGGTGTAGGGGGGTGTGACATCCCCCCATTCAAACCGACAGTCCGCGTCACAGTCGGCAAAATCCTGTCCAGTCGGCAAATTGAAAGTTCCGCGCCAACCTATGGTGGCGCTACGCTTAGATAGTCATCCCGCAGTCGGCAAAATATTAGTTACACCCCCCCCCAACCAAATCACCCTGGCGACGCCCCTGGTTGCATATTTCGATGCTCCTGGAAAGTCCGCAAGAGTGAGAGGGTCCATATGTTGGTGATCAATATTGAGCAATAACGTCATACGCATGTCATATTAACAAATCACAGAGAATGCGATGCTAGCCTCAAGAAGTGGATGCACTAGATACACCAAAGTAGACACAGGACCCGGATGTATCTAGGCTCGTCGCTGCACTGTCAATTTCAATGTTTATATATGACGAGATTTCATGATTACATGCTGCATGATATCTCCATTGTCATAATGACTGCAGCAGCTTCATTACAATTATTATCACAGTTACATTATATGTTTCCGTCCGGCAGACAAGGAACACTGTCTGTAATGCTGATAAATGATACATTAATGTTGGGGGGGGGGGGGGGTGGGTTAGTCGAAAGATATACCTAAGTAAACACATGGCTGAAACTGTTCATAGTGATCTTATTTGATGACCGTACATCTGGGGAACTATTGTACGTGGTAATTAGGCATCAGAACGTCCATTGTTGCTGTGAGCGAACGAGTCACACTGGGTATTGTTTTCATTCAACTTAGCAAATGTCGATGTGGAGCGATTTGCGCTAACCATAAACGGTGCCATTTGGAAATACGACCTAGCACACACAATTGAAACGATTAACGACGAAAAATGAACAGGCCACTATGCCGCCCCAGATACATCAAACGTGAAATGCGCTCATTCCTCTGGAGTATATATGCATGATATAAAGAATGTTTTTTTAAAGAAGTATAATATATATAAATATATAAATATATATATATATATATAGAGATATATATATAGAGATATATATATATATACGTGTGTATATATGGTTATATATATATATACAGAGATATATATATATATAGGGATAAAGATATAGAGAGATATATATATCTATATAGGGAGATACGTAGATATATACGTATATATATACGTATATATATATGAAATCTATAATATAGATATATATAATATATATATAGATAAACATATATACATATGTAAATATTCTTTATATGATATATATATACATAAATATATAATTATACATATTTTATATCTCTATCTAAATATATATATATACATAGAGAGATATCTCTATCTATATACATATATATATTTATAAATGTATATATATATATACGTATATATATATATATATATACGTATATATATATGTATTTATATGTAAATATATGTACATATATAAATATATATATATATATATCAACATATATGCATATGTATATATATATATATATATACATACCTATACATATATTCATATATATATATATATATATACATATATATATATATACATATATATATATATATATATATATATATATATATATACGTAAATATATATATATATTTATATATATATGCATATATATATATGCATATATAAATATATATATGTATATATTTGGTTAAGCTGGTTTCACTTCACTGCCACACCACTCATGAGAACATGCTTCGCACCTTTTACCAGGCGTACATGTCTACCTGATATTCAGCTAGAATATGGTATATATGTCACCCATTAGATACTAAGTATACGTGTTATCCTTCGAATGTCGGCTCTACATGTCTCCTAGTCAGTACAACATGTGTAAATAGCACCAAATTGATACCATATGTACATTCCATCCACTACATACAGGGTTTTACATTCATCCATTAAATACAAGTTGCGTCTACGTTAGAGTAGACGGCAGTTGTAGGGTTGATGTTTACCAGTTTCGCACGAGCTAAACTATTAAACGGGGACAGTGATCAATAATGTCAGTTTACATCTGTGTATTGTGAGGACCATGACAGAGGTACTAAGGGATCACAAAGAAGCGCAAGCGCTCGGTAGTGTCATAGTAGCAGGTGATGTATGATCAGTGAAGGAAATGACTGGCAAGCATCGACAATGTGGTGATCTGAGCAGCATAACTCATCGCATGGTTCGCTTTCATTGGTTGCATTTAAAATCATCAGTACAGTCGATATGTCCATAGAAACGAACATAATCAAATTATTTATCCTCGGCTTAACAGAGAAATATACACCAATCAACATACGCGCATAGTACATTAACATTTATTATTTTAAGTTTGCACATTCAGACCGCAATCAGATTCATTCTGATACACAACAAATACGTAACGACATTATGACGACGCTTTCCATTTGTCATTCCATTTCAAGTCATTGAGCAAATCTTTCCCCTGTTAGTTAACTCGGGCAAAACAAAGCCACCATATATTCGTTTAGTCACTCCCACCTCGGAAATGAACGATTCATAAGACTTGCTTGTAACGCTTGCACTGCGCTGACGAAACGCGTCCATCATTAACACCATACAAGCTCATGGATTTCATGCCCTCAGTTTTAGTGTATGGACATCTTCATCAGCTTAACACTAAACCTTCTGTGTAATTTTTACTATTTATTCTTTAAATTAAGGTGATAAAATATCAGGCGGATGCGATCATGAGGGCATTGAGCATTTATAGATCAATTCAAGGTTATGCTCAACCATCGTCGACAGTCCAAATTAACGTTCGGGTGACCTCCATTCGACAGGCGATGCATCTCCCACAACTATACAATCGCTAACAACTAATGCATAACAAAAAATAAAATTACAGATAGTGTTCAGTGTAAGTATCAGACGCTACGGCAATCTTATTGAGACCAGAACGAGGATCGGTGTGTTGACTAACGCGTGAAGGCTGGTGACACAATTTCTGACTGCCACCAGTAGGGAGTGTTTGATGTCACAAGATTGTCATTAGATTGGGGAAATGGAAAAGAACTTAAAGCTCCCTCACCATGCTGTTAATGCTGGCTAATGACGTAACAGAGCCATGGACAGCATCGGTCACAAACATTGTCGTCTAGTGTCACCAGTCAGAAAATACGTGATTCTTTGACATCTCGCCAATTGAATCCAAATTCTTTGAGACATGACAATTTCCAGAAGCTGGCATGAGTCACTACGCGGGCTAATCGATAGATACATACGACGCGCTGGCTGGCAGATCCCTCGCTATAGTCACTGGTGCAGCTCTGTTGTCATATAGCATTCTGTGTATGATTTCCGTCACTGGTACAGGCATATGCCTTACATTATAGTCAGTAATCGATAACAGCTATACTACCCACATATGGTAAGTCTTGTAAGTATAATTGCTCACCACTGTTCAAATAGAAATGCCATACTACTATATTGTTCCCATGCATCTTGTTAACCTGCGTTTAGCTCGCTGCTACACACTGTTTGGCCAAATTGTATTCATGAGTACATGTTATTCACCTTATACTAGGTGTACACCTCACCCTCGTGACAGCAGATGTTCTTGTAATTAACCTAATATCAAGTATATCAGTCACCTTACCCAGACACATTATTCACCTTCGGCTCACTAACGGAATATTTTAAATACCGAAAAAAATCTTCATATGGCATTTGCATTCTTTATTTGTATTTTGCACAAACTTATCACATGCAAAATGATCACATGCAGATTCATTTTGATCACAACAAATATTTTATTAATCATAGTGTTGAGTAATGTTAGTTTGCCTTCAATTATCTCTGTTTGTTAGAAAAGCCCCATACAATACGTCATCTATCGCAGACTTACAAGAAAAAATCAGTTTCTGTTGCTTTCTGCCGAGATGCACCTCATAACAAGCATAACATATTCGCAGCGAAATGAGTTATGTTATAATAATCATGAAAAATGCACACTACCCTCATTATTGCGTCTGTGTCCGTCACCAGATATGGGGGCGGGAATTGTATCATAGACCAGTAATGGTGGTTAATGATACGTCTGTTTTTATACCTTTACCCAAACAACGTCTATGATTGAAGTGGTTTATGAAACCTTCGTGATTAGTTGTCTGCTGTGGCAGTGACGCTTTAACATGTATCTCACCCGAAACAGGTCTTTAAAACTGGTAGTTTTTAAACGATTTGATTATGGAGTTGAACCGATCACGTCAAACTCTCGGACACCAAGAATACAGCATCAGCCCCCTGGTGACCCAAACGCCAGCCTTGTGTTATTTCCGTCAGGGTAGCTTGATATACACGGCGATCATTTGCATGTGAAGTTGCGCTTGATTTTTGCATGGAGGTGCTGTCGCGATGAGTTTGTCAGAATCGGATTGCCGCTGAATTGACAATAGTGACAGACCAACGAGAGTTTGCCGGAACAATTTTTAACTGATGCGACTATCCCAGCAAAACGTTGCGAACGGTATTGTCATCGAAGATGAAGTTAACACAACGAATTGCCATACGTTGAGTTAACTTCATCTATAATCACATCGGAGAGGGGAAAAGGAATGCATAGAAACGTTTTATGGGTCTATGTGTCAATTACCTAGAGCAAATGTTCCCCGACGCAAATCAGTATATCAGTATGCTTCAGTCAGCTCTATCAGTATCATTCGGCACCCAGGAATACCCGTTTCATTGAGGCCGTAAAGCAGGCGTGAAGGTTGAATACCATGTAGCGGCGAGTGACATAATCTCTGTCTGTCGCCAATAGGAAACGTGATCTATTGATGTCTCAAAGATATCGCCAGGTCGGCTAGCACCAGCGCAATGATGCGCAGCCAGTGTTGTTATTGCAGAATAATGAAGTAATTAGGCGACAAGGACGCCATCGGCTATAGCAACACACGGTCTAGTCGTGACAAATGCGACGTGAATGAAAACTTCAGACATGATTATTACCAGACGCTGGCTTGGGTCACTGCAATGTGAGCTACGAGAGATATTGTGATTTATCCGAATAAAACTCTATAGTGCCTGCATCAGCTTAGTCGCCATAACATTTACTGTCACAGCTAGACTGGTTTCCGTCAGGAGGACGAGAGGCCCGTCGCGCGGTATCCTTAGCAATGGTGAATAAGATGAGTTGGGGTTTCGTTGAACGATATATTCATATTCGACGGTGTATTTTTTTTGTGTAATGTACATGAACAATGCTAATCCGTGCCCTATGGGTCTTGTCAGTGTATGAACCAGACGCATGAGTCGCATACAATGGACCCGACAGTTGCAATGCTACACAATAGAGACCGTGACGCAATGTTCCAGCGTGTAGCTTGTAATGATATTTGTGTGTCCTAACATTAATATCACAATATGCAACAATTTGTAAATGGACAACATAGAATAGACTTTAGAAGACCCTTGCATAATGGTCACGCCCCCTTCTTTGTGTGCGAGAGAAAGAAAGAGAGAAAGAAAGAACGAGAGAGAGAGAGAGAGAGGGGGAGATAGAGAGAGAGAGAGAGATTGAGAGAGAGAGAGAGAGAGAGAGAGAGAGAGAGAGAGAGAGAGAGGGAGAGAGAGGGAGGGAGAGAGAGGAGAGAGGGAGGGAGGGAGGGAGGGAGGGAGGGAGGGAGGGAGGGAGGGAGGGAGGGGGAGGGAGGGAGGGAGGGAGGGAGGGAGGGAGGGAGGGAGGGAGGGAGGGCTAAAACGTAGATAGTTTTGACTCAGGCAAACCTCTCTGGATGTTTTGCCATGCCGACTACACATTTGAGCGATGTTCCCATCGGATTATATAGCGTTGGAACCACAACACCGCACCTTTATGTATCATTCAAAACATGTTTCAAACGCAAACTGGGCAATTTCATCACTATAAGCTCCACCTCTGCGGCCATTAAGAACCTCCCTCTATTGTGTTGCTGCTGCTGTAAAGCACATTTTATGAGTGTCATTGACTTAATTTTTATTCCATATCGATAATAGTTTTATGATCACTATTATGCAAAAGCAAAAGCCTGCCAGGTTTATGAGTCATGTAAGAACGATTAATCCTCACTGATACAGTAAAAACGTCATATCACTCTACCGGCTCTCAGGCGTGCGGATAACCTGGTGTATGTTTACAGCTACACACTGTCACACCAAACAATGTTCAGATGGACTCGTCATCCACTGATTGGCACGTCATCTCCGAATACCTTGAGCATGTTTCATATAATTGATACCAGGTGTACATGGCTTCCCATGAGAACTGGTGTATGTGCTACCTACTTGATACCAGGTGTGCATGTTACCCATTGGACACCAGGTGTATATGTCACCCATACAATGCCACATGCGTGTGTTATCCACTTCATACCAAGTACACATGTCATCGATTTAAAACCGGTTAACACGTGCTATAACTCACTTGATAGCACGCGTATATGTTACCCACGTAAAACCAGGCGGATATTTTACCCACCTAATTCCATGTAAACCTGTCACCCATTTGATTGCAGGTGATCATGCCACCCATCTAATTCCAGGTAAACATGTCACCCATTTGATTGCAGGTGAACATGCCACCCACCTAATTCCAGGTAAACATGTCACCCATTTGATTGCAGATGATCATGCCACCCACCTTATTCCAGCTATACATGTCATCCATTCGGTAATAGGTGGACATTTCACTCATCTGGTTCCAGGTAAACATATCGTCCTTTTAATTCAAGGCGTTAGTGTCACTCGCACGGAGTTGCATTTGTTAGAGTAGACAACGTTTGATTAGTCAGCCTCTGGAACAAAGTTGAAGCTACTAAAAGTCTCGCCACCACAACAATTTCTCTAGGTCAGTTATCAATAATGTCAGCACACTGCTGTGCATTACGAGGAATGTACGAGCTTGCTCAGGGATACTAAAGAAGCACCAGAAGTCGCTAGTGTCACGTGACTAGGCAATTCATGATCTCTGTATGAAAGGAATATATATTTATATATATGTATATATGTATATATATATATATATATATATATATATATATATATATATAAATATATATATATATATATCTATATATATGTGTATATATATGTCTATATATATATGTCTATATATATATATATATATATATATATATATATATATCTATATATATATATATATATATATATATATATATATATATATATATATATATATATATGTGTGTGTGTGTCTTTATTCCTATCTTAATCTTTGATCTAACCCTTCCGCCTCATGCATAACCAGTTGATTGAAGTGTTCGTTTTATGATCATAAGAATAAACGCTGTTTTGTTAAGTGGTATGAAGAATGAATCAATCAAAAGAGCGTTCCGTTTTGTCAATAATGAAAGAAAATGCCCTGCATTATATTAGGCAGTTAGGAAAAGGAGCGTTCGCAGTGTACGAAAGTTTTTATTATACAATGGGTTTTAAATCTTGACCGTTGCTCGAAATCATTTGCAGCATACCTTGCATCACAATCATTTGCAGCACCGCACACTGTATCTGCATTCTGATGCCCTCAGCCATCGAGTTAGCCCCTTTATGCCTCTAACGTTCAAGTTGGTAAAAATTGCTTTCAATTAGCCTCATCTAACATAAATACATAAGGCATGCGCAGTCTAAGCTTATCTTTCCTTTGTAAGCTAATCAAGCAAAATAGAATCAGGATATGATCGTTTCGGCGCCACGGGAGCCGCTAGTAATAAGCGATCCACCAAGCTGATCAAGATAACACTTCTTGTGATGCTTCATCGCACTGATGAAAAAATGTTGACATCATTAATTTCACCTCCCAAGTGTGGGAGTGAAGGCGTCGATACAAGCTTTACACTGGGCTCACGGGGTTCTTTTTACCTTTGTAGCCTTATCTCGAAACGATCAGCTGTCAAATTTTGTGTAGTGCGTTGTTGAGTGTTTGCGAATTTATGGAGCTGTGGAACTTTTTTGAGAGGTTTTGCTTAACCATGGTTAACAGACCAAATACACTTAGGTGTCCTCTCGGAGGGTATGTCATTTGCGTCTCGCAAAGCATCTCCAGGGTCTGTTACATTCATAACAGCTAATACAAAACACAAAGGTCCAATAAGTGTACTGTGTACATTGTCATGAAATAATTGATCACACAAATAATAAAAAACACCGCTCATAACGTATCCCGATACAAGATATCCCATTCTGTGCATAGCTAAACCCATATCATCTGTGCTTAATGACGTCTAGCTGGGTAATCGATTAGATAAATAAATTACCATCTGATATTGTGATTCTAGTGTTTGGTGTTGAATTTAAAGATTGGCATTAATAATCTATTACAGAAATATATTAAATCATGGCCTTAGATAAAGCAGTCACACATTACTGAGTCAGTATAAGTGTGGCTGTATCATATCAGCACTGCAGGCATCGAGCTGGTTGCCACGGAGTCCATCATAATGCCATACAAATTGCTCATCTATATTGGGGCGATAATTGGATTACCTGATCCACCAATGCCTATATAAATGATGCAATACAAGAGAAATAGTTAATATCATTTATTGCCGTCAGAAAGTACCGTTATATTGAATGACTTAACTAA
>CM067345.1:11227334-11277334 GCA_034190875.2 Urechis unicinctus | reverse complement strand
GTGCGTTCATGGGCATGGAATACCGCACGTTCATATGACACCCTGCAGTACGCAAGTGAGGTAGGATATTTCTGTAAACCACCACGTGTCTGCCACAGTTTCTAGCGAGGTCAAGGTGACACGACCTGTGTATAACCTGCCGCCTCCTACCATGCAGTATGTATTGTTTAAAGCTGATTATGTCCATGGTCGTTTCTCATTGTGTATTTGTGTCCTTCGAAACACAGGTTGTGTTCGCTGGGTGAAAAGTGTCGTGTTGAACCTGTGGTCCTGTGGCTTGGGTTTCATAGACCGGTCTCAAATATGGACTTTATTTCGTTTCTATAGCTTGCCCAGTACCTCTAACCATTTACTGCCTATAATCATATTGGCAGCGGCGTCTGGTTTTCTTGTTCCCACCTGTACTGCGTAGACACCTGCATTAGCTGTTTGCCGTATTGCTGAACACCCACTGTTATCAGTTTTGTATGGGCTTACATGGAAAACTGTTCGGCGATAGCCATTGAATCATATGCTTTCGCCTTCTGTAGAGAGTACATGTGTCGAGCATCCTCTGCAAGGGGCAGCACGTGGGACGAGCGTTAACGGGAATGACTGGGGCGGAGTCACCCATGTGTGGGTGAAAGGAGATGAATGCGCTAGACAGAATGGTTAATATAGCGAGGGAGTCACCGGGATAGACATAACATTTACCACACAAACCAAACAGTCCGAGACTGACAGAGCGGTATTGTTCATGCAGGGATAGTTACCTTGTTTGTGGGGTCTGCTACCAAGACCAGTGTGACATATTGGTTATTTCGGGGGCTGTCCTAACCACAGACTCATTTATTCATGATGATAAATGTAAACCGCATTCACAACAACACAGCTGTTACGCCCCCTGCTTTGCCTCTCCACCCCCTCCACTCAGCGACTTCGAGCTCCGCTCAAACCGCGGAGACAACGATCAACACAGAACTGAGAAGGAGACTGCGCATGCGCCTGTATAACCACGGAATCAACCACTAGCAGAACCCGAACTGGTTTCCCTCGACGAGAGCGTTGTGGTTATGTGTGATGTGGATGGAACAGCTGACGTACGTACAGACAAACCATCATCCGTATGTTTTACAAAAACTTAGGTGAGATGGGTGCCCGCGTATTTTATCACGATGAACATACAAAATGCCCGCCATGTTTACAGACTGGCGCGACAACACCCATGCAAAGTCAGGTGAACCAAACATCCGTTACGTAACAATAAACCGTCACTTGATGCGTCAGTAAACCAACATCTCGCCACGTACATTGTATGTGAAACCAATAACCCATTATATCAACTAATGGATACTACAATATTTCCAGGAACCTGACTGACGCGTTCTGTTTGTTGTCAGATGTAAGTAACGTCAAACACACTCGCAACGCACAATTTATCCAACTGGCTCTAACCCTAAGGCTTACATCATTTGTTGCTCTTGTGAATGCAATCACAATTGACCTGGACCTTTATATTGCTGCACATGACATGAATACAGCCTCGGAATGTGGAAAGGAATTGTTGTACAAAAAACGTGGTCCATGGGCTCACATATATTCAAAATAAGTCTAATAATACAAGTTGCTTTTGTAAAGAACAGAGTCATAGGCCATCCTATAAATCGTGGAATGCAAAAACACGCCTGGCGTGATTAGAGCACGGCAGCAGCAATACACGATAACGCCATGCGGTAGTTCGGCCCCTCGTGTACCCTGTAAAGTTTATGACACAATTGTTTTATTTTCGTGTGCTTGAATAATGAATGAAGCGTCTTAAAGTTGTCTCAAAATGGCCGTTTTCAGCTTCTGAAGATAATTTTTCCTGCACGCAGCTCATAACATATGATGTCGTTCCTGCCACCATAAACCAAATAAACTCGACAGAAAAGCTTTATCGCAAAGTTTCAACGACCACTCATATCACGAATTAAATTAACAATAAAAACATTGCCAGATAACAGTCTATATTAGTGTCTTATTTTATCTTGTGGGCGAGATTATTTCTTACACCATATATATATATATATATATATATATATATATATATATATATATATATATATATATATATATATATATATATATATATATATATATATATATATATATATATATATATATATATATATATTATATATATATAACATATATATATATATGTAGAAATATATATATATATGCATTTATATTATATATATATTTATATCTATATATATATATATATTAATAATATGTATATATATATAATCATATATATATATATATATATATATCTATATATACAGGTTTTCAGTCTTGTTTTAGCAAAGCAAGCTATATATATCTAAATGTATATATATATACACATATATATTATATATATATATATGTATATCTATATATATATAGCTATATATAATATATCTATATATATGTCTATATATATATATATATATATATATATATATATATATATATATATATATATATATATAATATATATATTAAGGAAGGTTTTCAGCAGCAGAACAGTCTTGTTTTAAGATTAAAGCAAGGACAGATAACAGGATATGTGCCGTATATCCTACATATATATATATATATATATATATATATATATATAAGCTTTATATATATATTATTATATATATTAATATATATATTTATAGATATATATAAATATATATATATATATATAGTAATATATATATATAAATATTATATATATGTATATATATCATATATATTTATATATATATATATATAGATATATATAAGATATATATATATATATATATATATATATATATATTATATATATATATATATATACAATCTATATATTAACAGCATATTAAAGCATTTTAAGAGCATAGAACAGTCTTGGATTAGCGCAGGATTTTCAGCAGATGTGCGAGATTATATTTCTTATATATATAGATATATATATATATATATATATATATATATATATATCATATATAGATATATATCTATATAGAGATATATTTTTCTATAGGAGAGAGGATATATATATATATATTATATATATATAGAGATATAGATATATATATATATATATATATATATAATCTATATATATATAGAAAGACGATATATATATATAATATATATATTATATATTTAATATATGTAGATATATATATATATCTATATATATATATATATATCTCTATATATATATATCTATATAGGATATATATATATATATATATATATAGTATTTAGCAGCAGAACAGTCTTGTTTTAGCAAACAGAGCAAGGACAGCAGATTATATATATATATATATATATATATATATATATATATAATATATATATATTTATATATATATAGAATCTATATATAGATATATCTAGAGATATATATAGATCTCAGAGATAGAGATATCCTCTCTATAATCGAAGATCTATCTATATATATATGAAGATATATATATATATATCTCTTCTCTCTATAGATATATCTATCTATCTCTATATCTATACTAGGATCTATCTATATATGTATATAGATATATAGATAGTATATATATAGATATATATATATATATATATATATATATATCATATATATATATATATATATATTATATATATATCTCATATCTCTTAATATATATCTATATTAATAATCTATATATATTATATATTAATATATATATTTATTTTAATATATGTAGATATTTATATATATACATATATATAAATATCTTCTATATCTATCTATGTATATGTATCTATACTTTTATATATATGTATATATATATAATATATATATATGTCTATGTCTATATATATATATATATATATATATATATATATCTCCCTCTCTATATATATATATATATATATATATATATATATATATATCTCTATATATATTACAGGTTTTGAACAGCAGAACAGATTGAACAGCAGAACAGATTTGTTTTAGCAAAGCGAGTATACAGTAGATTACGCAGTATATCCTATCGTGTCTGTTATTGTGATGTTACTACTGCAGAATGCAATAGTCACATCTATAGATCTCACCTGGTTGCGGAAGTGGTCCGGCTGAGAAAACGATGTAGAAAAATTGATCAAGTCGCAGAAGGCCAATATACTCTGCCGGTTATTTCATGGGCGCATGTCCTCAAAATCAACTTATCACGTCATAGTAAATATTCATGACAACAATTTCCCACGAGCAAAACGCGCTAAATGCATCCTGTGTGATTCATCGTGATCAAAGGCAACGCGATCATGTTGGTTGGTGTGGCGCAACAAGACAGTGGCATAGGGAGGCGTGGGGTACAGGTGGCCTCTCTATAGAGAAGTAACTAGTTGGTCGCTAAAGATACACTATTTTGCCAGATAGACACTGGTAGCATCTGTATCCTCTTATTCACATCTGTTTCTCGCATGCATCAACGTCAGCTGTTTAACTCTACTTATACATCCTAGCCATGACATTGTGTTTTTTCGTTTAGTCGCTGACATCATTTAGCGTCGGTTGAAGCCTGTCACGCTAGACGATGGCGCACTTTGTGGCGCGCACTGAACGCGCACATAGGAAAAATGCGAGGGCGCAAATTAAATGGGAAGCGAATGAAAGAGAGTGGGAAAGAAATATACAGCGGAGGAAATGCAATGAAAACAAGAGATGAATATAGTGAACAAGAAATGGGGAAGAATAAGAAAGATTCAAGAAGGAAAAACAATGGCGAGGGCGAGTGATACTTTGAGAACGACGAGACGACAACAGGTGAACGACCAAAGGGCTGGGGGTGTAGATCACAGCCATAACAGGCATCAACAGTGAAACCACAAATATGCCATAGCTATTGCTGCGGGTAGTTCAGTTCACTCTCAGTAGAAGGGTTTACTTAACCACTTTAGATTGATGTGAATTAATGCTATCATCACAACACAAATGGTTAACGGTCATATGTGTATTGCAGATGATTGGTAAGGAGTCGCGCTTGTGTTCCGCATAACCACAATAAAAGCACTGTGTACCAGTGAAGCTTATGCTGACATCGATACCACTTGGTTAAGACACAAGGACCTGGCTCTTGCTGGCTTTTGAAATACAATGGTGGATGAAACACAGTCAACCACGCGCTATGATAATAAAGAATACAGACAGATAAGTGACGATCCAGTCACGCTCTTTGAATTATAAACATTTCCCATGTGATATGTTAACGACGTAAACAGTCGTTTATCAACAAAAGTTTCCATCATAAAGGAACACTCGTAATTATTTCTTGAGAAAACCAACTCCAGGGATTCATTCCAACTGCTATACATCAGTCAGTATATCACTGCATATAAATGAAGCTATTTACGAACAGTCTGGGTTATATGACCTGCAGGCATTTTGTTCTAAACGCCAAGCTTCTGAACCCGAGTCGCTGGATCTATTTTTAGATATTGCGGTTTTGTGTCGGTAGTTCATTTTCGCCCGAAATGTGGCGCGCTCTCTCGCACTGACCTTTCGCATAACTCGTTCTAAGAATCATGGGATTGAGCCGAAAGTAGTTCCAGCAAGATGGCAAGATGGCAGCGTCTGTCGATGTTTGCGGTGTTTCTGATCGGGAAAATATCAAGCCTGTCGTTGGTAAGCAATTGTCAACCTTAATGTATCACACTAATGTTCAGTAATTGTATTTATATATTCAATAAATTAGAGTTGATTATGCAGGCTTTGTGACAAATTGTCGATTCAGTTAATTTTGGAAGAATGAGCGATGAAATAGAAGTACACCGCATCGGTGCATGCATATGCCAGTGTGGTTGACGCGGGGTCCGAGGGGGTAGGGAGGGAGAAATGGTAGTGATGCATTTTTTCAGTGATTTCTACGGCATTTACATACGCTGTATACACACTAGGGTTCACATGGTCATTCATGTTTACTGTCCTGTAATTTGGGGTCCACTGGTCTGGTTCTGGGTCTCTGGCATGCTCTCTCATAAATTAAAGCCTACTTGTTGGAAGTGTTGGTCACGAAAACTGCTTGAACAAAGCTGTTCTTCCTTACTGAGTCACAATTCATAATTAAAAAATGACTCTTTGTTTGTGTCCATGCTTCAGAATTTCAGACTCCAATGAAGATAACCTTGTCCAGGTTGAGACACTATCATCTATGCTTTTCGTGCGGGGAGGACAGGAAGCCTTGTCACGTTCGGCTTCTGAATAATGTGACTCTGCAGAGAACCTACATGAATTTGTTAAAGGATGAATTTTTGATAGAAATGCCCCATGACTGTGAATACTAATTATGTGAGAATTGTATCAATAGATTGACCAAAACACTTCAGTGGAAAAGAGATGCCATTTCCATGTTCTATGTATTACACACACAAAGCATAGATATTAATATTAGTAAATTAGAATAACATGATATATGTGCGCATGATTGGTCATCCAGTTGTTAAGAAATGCAGATTCAATATGCTCATAATTAAATAGTTTTAATGGAGGTGTTCATGTGTTTACATTCATATTGCTATGCAGGTTTCTTATTTCTGTCTTTTAATATAGTTGGGAGACATAGCGATTGTTAATGTCGTAATGTTTGGCTTTCTCTCTCTCTCTATACTTGTTTGATGCTCATGTGATCTATTTGCCAACAGCTTACCGCCCTGCTTGGAGGTCACATGACTTTTAACTTATTGCTTAGCCGATAGGGATGGTAATCACTTCCTGTTGTGACTCTGTTCCTTGCACACACAATTTTGATTTTCCTATCCCACCCTCTACTGTTTTCCTGTCTTGTTGTAGTTTATTTAAATGTACAACCTTTTCATGTTGTGGTGGTGGTTTTCTCCCCCACCTTTGCTGTGTGCAATGTTTTTTTGTTTATTCCATTTCTTACATGCACCTGGCTTAAATAAACAAGCCCATTTATCAACTCTAATCATGTTTTATCTTTCACAGCAAACTATTTTGTTTTACCTCTCATAACTCATACAATTTCAGCCAACTTGATTTTATTATATGACCACCAAACATAAAATATATTTTTTCCATGATAGTTAGATTTTTCCATGTGTCAATTTCCCAGAACTTTAAAACAAAGATGGCTATGTGTTGCACAATAGTGAACTTTGGTAATGTATTCACACCATAATTTTCCCTTTCGTTTATTAAAACAATAACATTAGAGCCTTATTATTTTTAATTGCAGATGAATTAAATTGGGAGATTACCTCGTTTAAATTACCCATTGCATTCACCCGATTTTCCAATGGCATAACCGGTCGCTTCTTGAAATATGAATATCAACACCCTTTACGATCCTAATTCATCTTCAGAAATGCTAGGGACTGGATGATACCCATTTTCGAATATCTTACCCCACCCCCTTCCGTGCCCACCGCGTCTGTGTACACGTGATTTCTTTTGATTTCATTGCTCCAATTTCTTCAACCCAACAGTTAAATATGAATGTGAAGAACTCGTGAGTTTTCTAATATTAACATCCGTAATTACAAGGTGTTAGAATCATATGAAGAAAACTGTTTTCGCGAACCTTGCAGCGAACTGATTGTGGTGTAAAACCACGTGCAGAATTTGACTCGAATGTTTACTTGTATTGAGTAGTAATTTTTAGAACTATGTTTTTGGCGTAAGGAGAGTCCCGAGAATCTCGGGACTGGGTGAATCAGTTATGAGAAAGGGGTATGCTGTAAGGGACAGGAAGCGGCCCCTTGCGGGAGAAAATGGTCGGTAGTTTGGCACCGGAAATCGAGCGTCTGGGATATGTCCAATACAGCGGGAGGGGCAGTAGCCATTCGCCTGACAGAAATATGTAATCAAATAAATGGAATCCTTAACAAACTGAGACTCACCGATCTGTTTCGCTTGTTTCTATGCTATAGTTGGCTGGTGACATGGACTCACCCCAGGAGCTCACACGCCCTTCCGTTCATAAGTGTGCGCTGTGCATAGTTTTGTCCAGTGTTACGCCAGAAACGTTACGTTTTATTGTACATACATCTATGTTATTGGTGCTTGTTCATTGTAATACCGAATAGTGAAATACTTAGTGTGGATGAATGACATGGAGGGAAAGTGTGTTCGTTGGTAATTGACTTAACGATATTCAGTTCGCTGCTAACTGAACACAACACCGTTCTGCTTTTACAAAATAAATCAAATAAGGAAAACGGCCGTCGTGAGGTGAACTGATAACTTCCATGTCGTCCCCGTTTAGTAGTATGGATGCAAGGAACGTGGTTGTGATCGTGTTTCGTGAGCAATATGAAACCCATTTGGAAATAGTAAGGGAATTATTATCAAGTCAATATTATAGATAGCGCTGATTGGAATAGCACATGCATACATACCACAACACCCAGGTGGATACCCAGCATATAGCCCTCACATCAGTATTGCGTCACTGTGTACTGTCACGATGCAGAATACATATGTTTTGTGTTTGATATGTGAGATAAAAGCAGGGGGAAATAACACAAAAAACACGGATCCCATTGAACGTGTCCTTAAAGTTACAGTTCAATGTCAAAAACTGCATCAGCCCCGTGACAGAAAGTAAGGTTTCTTCATGAATGCGTATGCAAACCGTTTAGATATAGAAAGCGGCATCGTGTATTGGTGGACTGATGTGTTACGTCACCGACTGAAGAGAGTTGGATGCGAGAAAGCCATGGTGGCATGCGGCATGCGGCCTGGTATTTAGCCTTACAGTGCCACGAATGACGGTGTTGTTGATAACATGCTAATAACATGTTAACAAGAATCAGATTTTTCTGGTTGTGCTCGACATAAGCGGGATTGTGTGTTGAAGTAGAAGGCTGGTGGTCAGACGCGTTCACCCCTTAAATCAAAACTGATGTTCCGTAGTGGATGCGTCCATACAATTCACGGCCCACGCATGGCAGACCCACGTCATCGCGGACAAATATTGAACCTCGAGGCTGCATCTAATAAGTGGCAGCTAATACATACATAGATACTACAGCGTGATGTTGACATTAGGTCTGCAGCTGCGTACCTGCTTCAGCCAGTACGTCACGTCATCCGCCTTGTAACACTAGAGGATCAGCGGGTGTTGCCATTGTTCCATAGATAGAACGCGAGATAATTGCCTCCCAGTTGTGGAGGAATACAGGTGCTATACCTCTGGGGTTTGTGTAGCGTTTGTCATTGATATGAAACATTATCAGTTATATTGAATAACCATTGATCGTTCTTTTCAAAAAGACGAATTAGGGAGAGGGGCATCGCTCTTTTTATATACAACTACTTATTGTCAACGCAATAGCACTAGGGTGAGCTTCGCTTAGAAGTTAGCACCTGACATCATGATAAACATACCGGGCATCGCAAAGACGGTCACTCGACGTCATGATAAACATACCGGGCACCACAAAGACGGTCACTCGTCGTCATGATAAACATACCGGGCACCACAAAGACGGTCACTCGTCGTCATGATAAACATACCACAAAGACGGTCGGAAACATACCACACAAGACGGTCACTCGTCGTCATGATAAACATACCGGGCACCACAAAGACGGTCACTCGTCGTCATGATAAACATACCGGGCACCACAAAGACGGTCACTCGTCGTCATGATAAACATACCGGACACCACAAAGACGGTAACTCATCGTCATGATAAACATACCGGGCACCACAAAGACGGTCACTCGACGTTATGATAAACATACCGGGCACCACAAAGACGGTCACTCGACGTCAAACTATGCATGTATCTACCTCACCAAATATTGACAATTATCAGACTGCTTTTCTTTCTTTTCATGACCAATGTCTTCCACTGCTAACGCAGAGAATGTCTTCTGTTTAATAACTATGACACGAGGCAAGGATCCTCTTCAATAACATTGGTAAATAGCATATAGCAAATGTTACTGCCATTTGCACCATCCACAAAATACAGCAGAATGTTGAAAAAGACAGTGCAGCGACCACTCACTCTTGTACGATAGCATATTGATCACGCGCTGTCAGAATTATGAACATTGAAATACAGATGGACCAATCCCTTTCATTATTAACTTAGTAATGATAAGATGACCCGATCAATGTTTGCGGCTGTTCATTAATCTCGCTATTATCACCAATGGTGTGGTACGACGACGCATCACCGCAACATGTCTGACGACAAAGGAAACAAGAATTAATATCGATATCTATCTCAAACAACAATTGGTTGAATGCTACTTTTAATGACTGGAAGTCGTTGTCTCGTGTTGTTCATCCATATTACGCTGATGCTTACAATATACATACTAAGATACTATCATCTCCAGCCCATCGTGAAACAGCCTATGATGGCATCAGTCAGTTGAACGAATTAGTGTTTGGATTATATGTCAAATATTGTTAATAACGCAGTAGCATCGTCTAGATTATCAGTCTAAAATCATCTCCTCTTGGCTTACCAGTGTCGCACTGAAACTCCCAAAGTATTTGTTGATGTACAACTAAGCTTCACTGTATCCATGGCCGTCGTGGTGAACACCGATCTTCAACCGTTACAACCACAAAAATAACTATTGGTGCCATATATATCCAGAGAAGTGCCCAGCCCCACAAATATAGAGGGCAAACGCGCTGCCATAGAACCCAATGTCATCTTAGCAGGCAAAACTACCATATATATTATGCGTTGGTGAAATCAACGGAGATACGAGTCGAATCATTCCACTATCTTACTGGCTATCGGAAGGCCATGAATTTGAATAATACGCAATTCAATGTTTTTCAAGCTCGATGTGATTCCATCACATTGTACACTGTCCATGACCTAACTACTCAGCTACCCGCCATGTAATAACCGTAATATATTAACTATGTCTGCAAGTTATTGCTTTCGTTGAGTTTGTAATTACATGCTAACCTGTCAATTCGAATTACGAGCTGCTATAAAGATAGAAACCCTTGCCAGAATCATGTAATGTACAATTCTGAATGTGTGATCGAAGCATACATCGTAGGCTGCAACGTGAAGGTCTGACAACGCAGTATGGTATGTTTGACAAGCAGATTGGGGCAGCCGTAGTACTCAAATAGTCTAAGAGAAGCATGGCTAATTACTCACCAATACATCTCAAACATATCCATTCATACTTAATCATTGTTACACTGAAGCTGCAATATAAATCAAATTATACCCAGTACAAGTGAAATAATTCATTAAAGCTTACCATAGCATGCTTATGTAAACACACTACGTTGATCAAGCAGTTATTGCACAACAGTGTTTTCACACAGATCTTATGTTCAACACGTCCGCAAACCACGAATTTGGCACTTATCACTGATGTAGCATTTACATATTTTACAGCAACGTCATCGACCACTATTACACCAGATTGTTGGGATATATATAAAGTTACTAAGGCCGTAAACTTAATATATTTTTCTCCGAACAATCAGTCCCTTAAAATAACTGTTAACACTTATAACGAGGCTGTATATCCCAAACCACAGTCTTATCATCCCATTCAACAAATGTTAGCAATGTTATAGGGTATGACAACCAAAATTACTTCCTATTTTCCGACCGATTGATAACAGAACGAACCCACAACACTCACTTTTGTGTTATCACCAAGATGCTGTATATTACGTCACGTAATGCGACAAAGACGCTTGTCCAGGAAGACACCAATTCTAATCTGTCCTTATTCTTGTTCCAGACGGTATTATATGCGATGTATTCCGTTCTCTCTCTGTTGCACATTATGGAGTAGTGCTAGAGTGATGATTGAGTGCTTGAACATAATGATTATGGTGCTGTCACTCATAAACGGCTTCATTATATAACGCGTTAATGATTGTAATCACGCGAGGCCATCAACGATTCGACACCAGATTATCAAGGGCCAAAGGTTCATTAGATTGACCACTTCACCCCTGTACCTGTTACGTATTGAATAGACATCCATTAGAAGCAGCGTAATTCCTCCCTAAGCCTAAACGTATTCATTTATTGTTATGCTTTATTTGGATGCACTACAATAGGATTTAGTCGTGAGTCATCATGATATGAACTGGTTGAGATGAGACGTGATATAGTCAGCACACGTCAATGCTTATGTTCTGCAGACATAATACTCAATAACAGCACGATTGGTAATTGACATGAATGTGAAATAGTGTGGTATATCACAGTCGGTTGATCCCGCTGTTAATATGCCAGTCAGAGGACAACATGCTCTGTAGGCAGGTATTGTATGGAGGATTAGATTTGCGCAGCTCTATGCGCACAGTCCGTCGTTGTAAACCAGCATGCGGCTGTCCTATCGCAACTTGATAGCGAGATGGGCCTGAGGAGGATGGCGTTGTACATGTCATAGCATCATAAATGAGCGGGGTCTTAATGGTTTTTGGTAATATTCATTAAGCTCCATAGTGAGGACAATGAAGGCGAGTGTCTTTGTTGTGACGTGTTCGGTTTATTCGCTCATTGTGGTGTCGCTGTTAAAAGTAAGATTACTCCTACCAGCAATACAATGCTACTTCAGTACCATGGTAACCCAGCATACAAACAAACACACACCAAACCTTACGTTTATAGAATTGATTTAGGCTTACCATGCAAAGAAAGGATTGTGTTCAGCATGCTGACATACAGCTAATAGCAAAATCATAGTTAGCCAAAGTTAAACATATTTTGTGAAGTTTAGTATCCGGAACAGCTTGGTATTGTTATTGATGGATGTGCGCCTTGTAATCAATACGCTGTTTATAATACAATCTCAATGTATTGCCCGTCAGTAGTAAGAGTCCAGCAGATAGCACACACAACCTTGAGCTGCTCATTCGTTTCTTGACAAGTGTACTGCGTGAACCGTGATTGGGCCCGCAATCTTATATCTGCAATACTTTGCCGAATCCATAGGAACGGAATTGCGGTCGTATGATGGTAAAAGATAGGTGCCCCAGCCACCGGATATTGCCATAAATTACTTCCGAATGCTCGGTGTTCGCCTATTTTAATGCGTGTTTGTTAGCATTGCTTCCATCAAACATATGTTTTTCTGTCAACAGCTCGATTAAAGAATAGTAGGTTGTCAACAGCCGTTCAGCTCTCCCTTAGACATTTGTGTTTTCCAGTGTAGAGAATTCAATAATGCCTAGTTTTGCATTTCCCTTGTAATACTTTAGCTGCAATGTAAGGACATACATGCCATTCGTCGTAAAATATTGATGCATACTTACTCAATGTGCGGAACCGTAACTGAGCGGTTACACAATGTCAGTACAAATCTGTAGCAAGTCATGTGCGCAATACAACGTTAAACCGCGATAGCGGCGCTATTCAACATTGAGGCATGGGAAACGTTGTAGTAGCAGATGATGTTATTTTCGTAAAGGGATCAATAATACGCGATTGAACGACTGAATACCTTCCCCTGACATCTGTCGGAATGCACCGGTCACACCTAGCTGAACGAGGCCGTACATGTATTTATCTCCCTAACATAACAGCTCTTACTGAATATTTTCGTGTGACTTCTATAGTTCTTAGGTAGGGTTATTCAGATAGGACATTAGGACTAATTTCGAGGTAGAATTGTCCAAGCCACAAAATAATCACGCTACGTAGCAAATGTTTGTATAGACGGGAGGTTGTTATGAAGAACATTTTGGTTTGATGACCTTTTGTATGCTGTCATGGTGTTATTACCCTCTCGCGATGCTGCACACTTTGGAAACTTATTTGCATCATATTACGATGGTTGCTTTAACATACCATCAAAATGCTGTCGCCCAGAAATGACTACCCTGCCATCTTCATTTGCCGCAGGAGTCCCAGCTGATATTTCCGAAACTCTCGATCATTTGCACAAGAGGCATCCTTCCGATCATCATTAGCATTTGAAAGTACAATAATATGTGGAAGGTAAACGTTAACATTGGAAGGAATGCAATTGTTATGAATCCAGGCGGGCGGTTGAGACTATTAACAAGACAACTTTTGCATATTGCATGTTTATTTCGTACTTATTGCATTAAAGCTTGTTTTACCATGTGTTTTCACGGTTCGGTACCTATGTTGCTTGATGGATATGTATATATCGGAAACTTTTTCTGACAAATCGGTAAAATTTAATGGCGAGCTACAAGACTGTTCAACAGTATATATATATATATACATGAAATGTGCTTTGTAGCCCTGACAATCCTGACTCTTCCATACTCAATGGAACAAAATCACTGATCTCTCCAACCAATAAAAGAGTTAACACTACACTGGGATGTGCGAAGTTGAACTTTAACCGTGCCAGATTTTATTACATACTTACAGCATTGGTAAGTAATGACCATCGCGCATACGCTATACCTATTATGAGACAGTCAACTCTCGGAAGTCTCTAGTGCTATAATGCCTAAGCATCGCAAATCATAGCGTATTTGTTTATTTAACTTAGATATGGACACATAGGAAAGCGTTAACGGATCCTTGATTATGGGGTAAAATCTGTCGGCGACAATATGGTTACGACTGTCTCTTAATAAAACCAATCTTGAGAAATGTCAGCATATTTATGTGTAAGGTTACGATATTACTACTATTATGTTACGTGAAGGACGGCGATGGCTTGAAATACTTTGGCGCGTTTTAGTTTTGCCAAGCAAGCATGTGTCTATGGCGCAATCGTAGGGCAATATATTCTATTACACTTCCATTATACGTTGTGGAGTGAACATAAATCTAAGCGAAAATGTACGCATTCACATATCTGGCTTGAATCATCATTATCAACCAGTGTACTTCGAATTGCTGATGGGAACGACATATGGACCAGTGTGATCAACGAATCACCGTCATACTTTTAACAAGACGACAAAAACACTAACATTTCAATAATCAATGAACCATCTCATATTTGATTAGTTTGGCAACCAACACATTTTCACACATGCTGCTTGGGGCCTTTTTAACCTAATAAACACATCGTAAACTGTTTACAAAATGGTTTCCCTTTATGTCATCCAAAATATCGATGTAACATCAAAGAGCCAGACGAATCAATAAAACCCGTGACATATGGCCATCTGCTACATTCCAATGATAGGACATGCCAGTAACTCAATCAAACAGTATCACAGAAAAGCGTGTTTGATACGATTTCACAAGGGAATTGCTCTAAGCATTTTGCGGGATCCGTTGTGGTGTAATATGTAGCTATATGTTATCGATTTCTGCACCTTTATTACAGTTTCAATAGGGTTACGATCAAGGACCCATTAAGCTGACCGATCACACTGATGGATCAAGCTATGTGACTGATTGGTTTCCGCTACTATGATAGATAGATATTTTATTGGAATTGGACAGTAACAACGCCAATCCTCAACACCTAACTTCGTCCAGGCATGTGGCCATTTAGTGGTTGGACCTGAACATTCCTCCACACGCATTGTTATATACGCTCGAAGACGCTCATTCTGACAACATATATAATACAAATACGTACATGCGGGCAGGAATTGCCTATGGTTTGCTCTGAATTCGAAATTATAGACTGAAAGTAATTGCCACCTCCCAACTTCGAGGTTTTATCCCTAATCCCAACTGTTGTAACAAAGCCATTTAGTAACCAACGCTTAGGCAAAGGAACTTTTGGGAACTGAACCGATAACATTTACGCCTGTAAACTGCTAAATTATTACGACTAGCTAGCCGCTGAAACCCAATGCACTGTGCACACCTGCTTAACATTGAATGGTATAGAACTTAGAAATCATGAATATATTGGGGTATTAAACGAGAGCGTCTGTCGGAGAAATCAGTTAGCCAATGATAGCTTTTGAGTGTGCGAAGAGTTAGTGACGTCATGACATATTTAAGTCCGCGTTCTGACGTTTATAACTGAGATATTGCTTATAGCTGATGGGTTATGCAATGACAGCTGAAAATCAAGCTGCATTCCCTTTTTAAAGGATTGTTTATCAAACACATTATTTGAAGAGATATGTACTTTGTAATGTCTCTCGTAGGCGACAGAGCATTCGACATCTACTCGTGTGTTACCTTGCTGGGGCATTTGATATTATGATAGAGATTTGTGTTCTGTCGGTAGTTATAACCTGCCAAATATCGACATAGAAATATTCCTTGTGGGCTTATGATATGTGATAAATTCACCAATTCGTTAAAGTTCTATCTGCCAACAGCGATATGCACATTATACAAGTTCACGGTTGCAGTTACAGACGATCATCCCCATGGTCACCTGGCTTGCCACATATCCAAAGCATAACAGTGTTAGTTGTGTTGTTGTTAGAGAGAGACACAGAAATACCAACCCGGTGGGCCCAACGCCGTTAATCCGCGATGGAATGAAAATATTAGGATTTGTCTCATTCCGCTTGACATAACATATGTATAGTTGTGAATAAAATATAACGCCAATCTCGAACAAAAATGTCTCTGTAGCAAAGCTAATGTACTGAAGCGTAACGGCTTAATATACACAGCCTGCACTAGAAAGCCCATGCTACCTTAAAGTGATTGATCTTCTTTTGAACCTTTGATTATAAGTGCATATTTTATGAGACCCACAAGGTATCTGTTGGACTTTTGAACCATTTGATCTATGTATGTGTGTGCATGTGTGTGTGTGTGTGTGTGTGTGTGTGAGGGGGGTGGGGGTCAAGACAGCAGAAGCACACAGAAGCTTCTTATAAATCCTTTGTTTTAAAATATGATCTAAACGTGGTGTGGTTTGTGAAACAAGACATTGTGCATCTCGCTCTTTATTCGACAATCAAGATACACTGCCACGGATTGATCGGAAGTTTTATTCTTCTTTCATGACATGTCAGTGATAATGTGCTTCAGGAGAAGCAGCTATAGGTAGAATTGATGAAACTAACGCTCATGAATATGTCATATTTATCTGAGCGTATGATTTACATGACCTACAATCGGTGGCTTTGATCTGCTGTAGCAAGCATAAAGTCAATGATAGTTACATCTGGTGCCGGGTTAGTGGTGCACGATTGTTTAAGTTCTTGACGTGTTTCAATATCTCATTTGGAATTCATAACAACGATTTGTCATCGTGGCCAGCTGGTTGTCGATTCCCGTTTTGCTAAATCTCTCGACTTTTTTTTGCTAATTCTCCAATCACCATGGGCCTACGCATCGAACCACAGGCCTGGCGTGATAAGACATACTGTCGGACTTGTTGATTCGTTGTTCTCGAGACCTGATGGTCCGACGATTGTTGTCAACTCCGATTTGTGATGAAATTATAGCCCTATTTAAGAAGATATCATTACGTAAAAACAAACATGAATTAAATATCTTGAAATACAAAAAGAATTTAGTTATGTAGCATCTCCTGTCAGACTACTTGGACCTTGTGACGGGAGACTTCCCTGTACTGACACTGTAAATGTAACTACCTTCAGACCCTAGATAACGACCCTAGATAACGAAATTGATTGATCCTTTGTGCTTGTGTATTATTTGATTATATTAATACCACAGACCATTAAGTTGTCAACTTAATTGCAGTTCGCTGACAAGTGTTTCTTTATCAGTGCTGGATGTAAATCGTTAGAGCAATGTCTCATAGGTAATGACAAATATTTTAAAATGTATGACTCACACCATTGGACATGTTGACAAACTTAGGTCTGTACAATCTGCGTCTGGCCTGGTTTGTCAGTGCAGGCCCTGCACACCGCATTGACGTCTAATGTAAAGATAGCAAAGACGAATATCGCCATAGAGATCGTCAAAGCAAGGTAAGAAATTTGCCACTGACTCTAATCGCCATGTAATAATCTAGCATGGCGCATGGAGCACAAAGGCCATCGAATTAATTGAGTCTTAATTGATACTTCATTTTGTGTTATCTAGGAACACGAATGTGAAAAGCGAGGTAAAACACTTCGTAACCGCATTGATCAAGGAAGCACGTCACACGTTGATGTAGTACTTGACCAGATGTGTTATATTCCAATTCAAGCAATAAATAGAGACTTTAGGTTGGTCAAGAGATTTCATAGTGATCATCCCATCTGTTATTGTTACAATCGGACAGATATTCAAGTCAATTATTAAGTATAAATGAAATTAACCGCGGATGTCGGCCAAGGTTATATCATTGCCTTTTGTAATCTTGAGTCAAAGTTTGAGTTGCAGTGCGTTACATGAATTGTAGGGTTCTGTTGTCCGCACTGCTACCTAACGCACCAGGAGTGAAGGCAGTGGTTGTGTCAAGCTGTCACGACCGAAAAGGTGCGTTTTATGGGTGCTTGTGAATTCACCAATGGCCGTGTTTCAAAACCAGTCAACCCACTGACAGGTGCATCAATATCCCACCACGCATAATTATTGCTTCTCTTACAACTGGTCATCTTCATCCAAAACAAATTACCTGTCGTGTTCATTGAATGGTTTCATGGAGCCAGCCATTTTCACTAACCTGTTCACAAACAGCCATTTAATATACATAATTCATCCATATAACAACGATATTCCATTAATCAAAATCCGATTACCACTTGAGTGGCATTTCTGTTGGAATTAGGACTGTAGGTCACACTGCTCACACTAATACTGCCAGAGCGTCGTTACACAGCTTCGTTCACCAGTACGATAACGTTTATCAAATCTGATTGCCAGTAATGGTGGTTTATGACAGTGTCAGCATGGCGGTAACGCTTGGCACTGCTGGAACGATATGAGCATTCCAGAGGTTCATTGCCGATCCGTTGAATACATTCTTTAATTTAGCATGGTCAATTGATGCGACGAGATATGCTATCTGATATTTGCTTTGTGCCAGCAATCCTGCACAATAAACACCGCGCAGCGAGAAAAAGCAAGCACCGGAGCCAAACAAATGTGTTCCTGATACACATGGCGATAAGGTCCACATCGTGAAGGGTAAGTGGAAATTAAATAGGGGTTACAACCCATGTGGAATATGCTGATCAATTTTCTACATTATTATCAGGCTGGAATATATTTAATGTACAGTAAAAAATCTCTTTCATTTGTGGTTTCCGCTCATCGATAAACGTCACCTCCCCAAAATCAAGAAGCGCATGAACCATTCCGCGTGCCCATTGGCTAACTCACTCCTGTTGTGTATACGGTGGCTAATACTTAGGTCACGTGAGACTTACGGGCTGTCTGAGGGCCCTGTACGGGCCCCAACCGTGCGAGGCCCGTACGATTTTGTGAAGATTTTTGGCCAAAAAATTAACATGCACTACTTTCAGACACGGGCTTCTTAAGCAGGCTTCACATCAGCCGTGCGATTATTATGTCGCACGATTTCACAAGTCCGAGGCACCGTAGACAGAACGCAGACAAATTCGCAATGCATCCAGACATGTCCACACAGGTCGTGTACATTGCAAGGCAGCCGTATGATGCTTGCACGGTTGTCTCACGGGTAGCACGATGTTCGCAGATTGTTGCAAGAATTCGCAAAAGATTCGTGCAATACAAAAGAGTGACGCACGAATATCTTACGATGTTTGTGCGTTCATCGTACAAATTCGTCCCATGTGACAGTATAAATACAATGGTAAATACAAACAGCCGTCACATCTTCATCATAGTTTGTCGTAAACACATCTCGTCTTTGAAATGGATATTCTTCCACGAAGATTGCGTGTGGTCGAACTGAGAAGAATACTGCTAGACGGAGAAGAGCGTCATGAAGCACTTCTGATACTACTTATCCGTGAGCAACTTCGTCAAAGAAGGTGAGACAGGCGTTGGTGGGTAAAACACTGGATTGAGCGTCGTCTGCTGTTTGGACAGTATCACACCCTCTTTCAGGAGCTAGAGATAGAGTCCGAGGGCGACTACATGAATTACATCAGAATGAGCCGAAACAAGTTTGCCGAGCTGCTACTACGGGTCACCCCGCGCATCACAAAATCTAGAAGGTACGTACAAATTTTATTTTCACATTTAAATGCAACTTAAATGTACAATATGTGTAGTTTCTGTTTTTTTAATAGCGACCTTTAATTTTTAATTCACGATTTTGTTTACAAGATTCCTGATTTCATTAAGTCCGGGGAGCAGTTGTTGATCACGTATTGTACAATATATGCAGTTTATGTATGATTTATAGCAACCTTTAATTGTCATTATACGGTTTTGTTTTGCAGGGGTCGTGGTTCCATAGAGCCCGGAGAGAAGTTGGTGTTAACGCTTCGCTTTCTGGCCACAGGAATGAGTTTCATGTCCTTACAGTACGGATTCAGGGTTGCACACAACACTATCTCACTCTTTGTCCCTGAAGTGTGTCTGGCTATTTACGAGGAGTACAGAGAGACACTTCATCCTGCCATCTACCCATGACCGATGCCGAGCGTCAAACAATCGCCCGTATTTCGCAGAAATAATGTGCATGTCGAAAATTGAGTTTTCGACGATGCGACAGCCTTGCGTCATGTGAAATTCGTAAGAAAGTCTTGAGACAAACGCATGAAACTTTTTTCTAAAAGGTGTTCGTAGACATGTGCACGGCTGCCGCAAGGCTGATGTGAAACATGCTTTACGGGTTTAAACCCGTAAGAAGCCCGTAGGCACTTGCAGGGCCCTCGCACGACAAAATAGTACAGTGCACATATTGGTTATTTCGACCCCTTGGCCAAATCCCCGTAAAGAAACCATAGATCGCCCGCAGACCACCCGTACGGGGGACAATTTCTTACGGGCTTCTTACGGGCCACGACCCCTTACGGCCATGAGGACCGTAAGCACCTGTAGGTCCCATGTGACCCAAGCATAAGACACACGCTATCCGCTAAGAGACCGATAATAGCCATGAAGCCCTCTTTGTGATATCACAAGCTTATACTTTCCGAATTTCTGTTTTGAATAATGGAATGATAAATGGAAATTAATAATACAGGCATCCACGAACAGTGAGAACGAATGAACATTGATAACTACTATCAACGTCTGTTGGGAGTGTTCGTGGACAAATTTGCTAAACGTCAACGATCACAACCGGCAAGAATTTGGTGCCTGGGGCAACATGACCTGCCGCCCGAAGTGAATTAGGTCAGCATGCCAAGGTCGCAATGGTACCAACGTCTGCGAAGCCTTTCCTAGCCTAATCGCCATCGACAGCTCCTTCATAAATATACATTGACTTACATTATTGATTTAAGGAGAGGCTGCGTTCTAGACAAAGAGGACTACACGCTGCATGTGCGTGCATAATATCTATCTTCTTTACCTGCGAGTCGGTGCTTTATTCTTTACAAAGAAGAGGTGGAAGCTCTGATGATGAGTGATAAAGAGTGCTTAGGTTTAAACAAATAATGTTACTGATGCGTATGGAAACAGAAGGCAAGCTGAAGCAGTAAAACTGTCTCAAATGAAACCGACAGAGATATGATGCTTGAGCAATAGCATATTGTAGTTCATAAGCCCATATAACCTTGTGTTACATCTGGGCAACATCTGAATTATCTCAGAAAAACACTGGCGATAAAAATTGCATAAGAAATATTTTTCATAATCTACCTCTATAAGCACAATAAATGTCAAGAATGCAGTCTCGGAATGTGGAAATGAATAGGTCTGCAAATAACTTCGCACATCAGTTCATATATATTCGAAACAGGACTATCAAAACAAGTTGTTTTCATTAAGAAGCATCGTTCCTCTAATCCGGTTCAAGGTGAAAACAGGCTTGTTTTACAACACACAACACGTGTTATCTTTGGGAAAAAATGCCCGATCACATTTGCCAAATATGCTTGGCTTGAAATTGGTTAAACAATTTGGCGAATACAAGATGACGAATAATTTCATGAGGGCTCCCTACATCCCAATGTCACCCATACGGGTCTTTTTGATGGGTGATGCTATGCATATTGTCAAGTAAGTCGTTGAATCAAGTGTTGAGTTTCAGCGTGACGGGAACAGGGTGGTAGCAGAACACGAATGCGTCAAGCTTTTGTCACGCCTCCCGTCATTTACTGATTCTCGCTATGTTAAGTGAAGGCACAATGGTCGAACAATGAATGGAAGTTGTTGTTGTTGCTTGTGTTGTTATTATTTCCAGGTTAAGCAGTTCGGGAACTATATGCCACGTATATATATATATATATATATATATATATATATATATATATATATAGATATATATATATATATATATATATATATATATCTATATATATATATAGAGATATATATATATCTCTATATATATATATATCTCTATATATATCTCTCTCTATCTATATCTATATATATAGATATATATATAGAGATCATATATATATATAGAGATAGAGAGATAGATAGAGATATATATACAGAGATATATATATAGAGAGACAGATATATAGAGAGAGAGATCTATAGAGGCTCTATAGATAGATAGAGAGAGACCCTAGATAGAGAGAGGATATAGGAGAGAGAGAGAGAGAGAGAGAGAGAGAGAGAGAGAGATCTCTCTTCTCTCTCTAGAGAGAGAGAGAGAGACAGAGAGAGAGGAGAGAGAGAGAGAGAGAGAGAGAGAGAGATATCTCTCTCTCTCTCTCTCTCTCTATCTCTAGAGATCTCTCTATAGATCTCTATCTCTCTCTAGGGAGACTTAGATATAGAGATCTCTGAGATATATATCTCTATCTTATCTCTCTCTATATCTAGAGAGAGAGATATCTCTCTAGAGATCTATCTATATATATCTCTCTCTCTATCTCTCTCTATATATCTCTCTCTCTCTATATCTCTCTATCTCTATATATCTCTATATCTCTATATCTAGATCTCTCTCTATATATATATCTATCTATATATATATATATATATCTATATCTATATATATCTATATATATATATATATATATCTCTGAATATAATACATAGCTCGGTACTTTCTGTCGTTCCATGTCTGGCCAATCGACGCTCTTGAGCCGCGTTCGCGCGTGGCGCCCTATCTCTACAGCATATCACAAATGTCGATAAACGAACAGAAAGAAAATTGACAGAGGGAACAGTGTAGGCGCGACCGCGACTGATACAGGGTGAGTGAAGAAAGGTCATCCCTTGTGAGCTATGAGCAGCGGACGGGAAAACAGCAAGAGGTGGAGCGGGGATGTGATATAACACATGGGTGACGTCATCTGTGAAAACACAAACATGGTATATCTATCGACCGCAGTGATATTTCAGTTCGCCTTCAACAGGAGGCTCTACTTGATCATTCTAGATTAAAGTGGATAACATTGACGTTATCATCACCAAAAAGACGAATGTCGGCTCCACCATGCTCGGCTGAGTCTGGGGCCGCCCCGTGCAGGCCTATACTCGCGTAAATACCACATTGTCAAGAAACAAGGCATATATTAGTCGACGTGTGACTCCTGCAGCTGTTTTTTGAGACAATTTAGTGGATAAGACACATTAGTGTTATCGTCAACAATAGAGGCAGAACAGCGCGAAACCACTCATGCTGGATCCAATTTGCAAATTTCCAATGTGATGTGTTAATAATATAAAACAAATGTTTTCACCATTTTCTATCGATATGCGCCCGCAAATAGATGAAGCCGTATGAGAACGGCCTGGGTTACATGACCTATAGGTACTCGGTTCTTAATGCCAAGCTTTCGAGCGTCGAGCAAGATCCAGCGGCTGGCCAATATATATCTCTTCTCGCTTGGAAGCTTGGCATCGGGAATCAGCGCCTGGGGTATGACAAGAGGCAATAGCCACGCGTCAGACAGAAATATGAGAAGGAATAAATGGTATCGTAAGCAATCTATGACTCACACCGATGTTGAGCGGCGCATCGGCTGGATCACTTTTGACACTCGGCGATGCAAGGCCGATGTTAGATATTGTGTCATCATTGGATGCCTTCAACAACTCGACACCACTTATAAGATAGCTACAGATTATTCATTTAGACCTGTCCTACGTGACAGCAATTCACTGAATACACAATCGGCAATAGATCTGTGCTTTTGCTGAGCCGAAGCATTACCTTTCAGTCGAAACATAAACATACGTCCAATTCTGTATAAATGCATAATTTTTTTTATAGAATAAACAGTTGAATAATAATCAGGGATATGCATTATATCGTCCGAATATGGTAACTTACCAATACGTCATTTCCGATGATGCAATATTCCATAATAAAATGGTAAGGTAATTACAATTAACGTAATAAAAGGGTGTAACTGTGTAATATATCTCTGTTAGCCCTGCTGTTAATCCCCTAGGCTGGCAGCAGCCCTCCCGGTGGGCGGGTATTGTAGAGTGGCTTAGATTAGTGTAGCTCTAAATGCATAGATCGACATCGTCAACAGCATGCACGACATATAACACTCCATGCTGTGACGTCTGTCGGTTAGCAGAGACGTGACTGTAATAAGATATATCGTTTGACGTCATTGCATCATTCATGACCTTGGTCTTATTGGTCAGTGTCAGTATTCACTAAACTCTATATACTGGGCGAGTGAATACAAGCGTCTTTGTATATGCATGTTTATATGTTTATATGTGTGTGTGTGTGTGTGTGTGTGTGTGTGTGTGTGTGTGTGTGTGTGTGTGTGTGTGTGTGTGTGTGTGTGTGTGTGTGTGTGTGTGTGTGTGTGAGTGTGTGTATTCCGGTATCTAGCCTCGGTGCGATGCTTAATAACGTGTATTTTGTAAAAGCTTACAGTATTTGTTCCCAAAATGACCGGCCTTTCCCTTTATGGCTTGTGACGTCATGGGGGTAAACCAATCCAGCCTTCGACGTTGTTTTTATCAGCGTGTCACCAGCCGGATGGCAGTTTCTGATGTTTCGCTTCGTTGGCTCTGTTGCGAGTGTTTGTGAATATATACCATCAGCTACAATTAGTGTCAGCTAATTCCCTGGCCGATAATAGATTACGATCAAAATGTCGCTTGCCGTTGATACCTGCGATGATATTTACAAGGCGATGTCCGTCTGAATAGTAATCCCTAACCACAAATACCGTGACAGTGAAAAACATAGTAGCGATGGAGTTTGAAAAGAGACGGAAATGGTCGACAAGAGCAGAGGAAACGATCATTTTCATAGTGAGTTAACTGGTGCAAAAAAGTGAGATTCATATAGTCAAGATAGGATAGAAGATTACATTAGACATGTAGACCATCTCCGGATATTGCAACATCAACATCGCATCCTACACCAACGTGTTGGATGAGTAACTTCGCAACCATATCTCAAAACTCTAATGCCACCACACTGATGTACCGAAGGCAACTGACCAGAATGACCGTAACAGGTGTCACAGTGACTAACATCTTCCATTGGTTCACTCTTAGGTTTGTCGCAGATATTAACTAATAAGAGATAGAAGTGATTCATAATTGCATATTTGTTTTGCATTAAATCTCCTTATCATCAAGAATCGACTACTTTCTTACAATCGCCCTGGTGACACGAGTATCATATTTCCTTTATAGAGCTGGATGACAGACCACATCCTTCCAGCAGAAATACGCCTGTCTCTGTAGTAAGACCCAATTGGGATGCTATTATTCGGCCAGATCCATTCAGACTCACACATAACAAAAGAAGGGCCAAGTTCCTCTACCATAACATGAAAAGATATCTTCAAAAGATATTCTCATCTATTGCTATTTAATGTTATAGGCATTTTGATCGTAGAAAGCTTTGTGTCGTCAATAAAGATGAGAAGAGAATCCCTGTATATGATGCAAACATTAAAAGGAGCGCCAAGCTATGACATGTGACTGAGAGGCTGGCTCTCTCTTCAAGGGGTGTTATCTGGAATACATTGAGCGAGAGCGTGAGACGCTGAATTATTGGCAGTGTGAATGGGAGTATTTTCTTGAGCGCAATGTGAACCTTGGTTTACCACCTAAAATCAATGCAGGATTTCAGATTATGTGGATTGTGTGTTAGGTTTTAAAGTTGGGAAAGGTAAATATATATATATATATATATATATATATATATTGTGATCACATATATCAAATGTAGAGACAAGAAACATAGTAACTGTATGCAAGCATATTGCGCCACCTTGCCATATACGAGCATATTTTTTTCCAGCCCTGCCCCTGATCTCAGCACCCAATCTATAGCGTAATTCATAAGGGCGCCATGTGAATCAATAACACATCAGCATGAGTGCTTTTCATCAATTTCATACATTCTTACGGTTAGCAATAACAAGTGGCGCACTAGGGTTCATTCAGATGCCGTATCACCTGAAAGCTTGCAGGGGTGTTAAGGGTGTGGCAATTAATATATTACACGACATATAAATCGTGCTTAATGCGATATAACATGCTAGGGGATGAGTTATTCAAAATCTTAACAAATTGAATATACCATGAAAGATTTATGTGGATTTCGAGAGAACAGTATGTTGTGCACCCGAGTCACATACCAATACCCACCACCAGTGAACACCAAAAACCTTTGGACGATCTGTAGTGATGACGCTGCAAGCCCAGTACCAAGGGGCTGTCTCCAAGGAACGAGTGAGCATCAGTGAGTTATTGCCAGCCGCGTAGACACTCAGAGTGATGACTGTGACTTGTAGAACGAGGGTAAAGATAAGCTTTATGACAGGGTTACGCTTTACACTCGTTGTCAGACATACCTGCCATATGTCACAATGCAAAACATGTTGCTGTAAGACAATCGTTGTAGTACTAGAATGTTTGCTATGTGCATTTAGTCGATAACAATCATCCATTGCTGGATTACGCATCTAAACTTCTAGGGGCAAACAATGACTCTTAATTTAAATACTCATGAAGATGTCAACTGATCAGTTCAGTGTCATGAAAATGATGCTTTCCCATGAATATAACTAGAATACCGCAAAATAACAAGCAGTACTGTTTCAGCGGAGCTGATCTGTCACTCAAGGGCTTGTGGAGCGTGGCTGTGACAGGTGGGTTATGGATGGTTGTCATAAACACGAAAGCCAACGAGAGATAGTGATGGAAGGGAGAGTATATGTTAGGATGAATTTGATTGGCTTGTTAACCATAACTCACAGCTGGAAACACAGCATATGACCCTACGTCTTTATTGTGATGCTGTTTACTGCTGTTGTATAGAATGCGATTGTTTTTTACATTATTTGTGAGTTAGCATCTGAAGAAAATAACACATTAAATATTGGATGCCAGTAGCGTGTCCTTATAGTTGAGGCTCAATATCGAAAACAGAAACAGTATTGCGGAAAATAACTAACTGTTACACAACACAAACTCCTTCCTTGAACTAAGTGATCGGTGAGCAGAGCGAGCCATTATGTGTGTAATTGCCTGTTACCTGTAATGGCGAGAGTCGTCCTTTGCAGTGAGCATTCTAAAGATCAACAGATGTAACCAACTAATAAAAAATGAATGAAATAATAGTGATGATAAAGGTAACATTGCGTAATGACCCTTCATTAATCAAATTTGATATGAAAGCATGATGTCTGGGAATCAAATCTAACTATACATCAATACTTGCTTGCTGGTGTGATTTTAATTTGTTGATTGAACCCAGTGTAGCTACGTGCGTTGTATATGTTTTTGAAATATAATTCCAGTGACTGGCATCCGTGTATTGGAAACCCATTATCACATTTCGAAGTCTGTCCTAAGGTAAAGATTACCCACCATGAAAAACACAACATCTACGTAGCTGAGGATTCCCAGTTCAGCGAAGTCCGGACATCATCACGCCTTCATTCGCCCTCTGGATATGACCACAGCCGACTTACCAATACCTCACCATGTCTCACACATGTTAAAACTGACAGCAGGCAGCTACGCACGTACGACAGCTACAGCTTCCACTAATCCCCTGTTGCTGGGGTAAATAGTGAAATGCTTTGCATAGAATGATATTTATCGGATTGAGCAGGATACTTTCACATAGGTTATGAATGTCTAGTATAATGTCGTTGCAATTTTGTTTAACGAATGGTTTTGTATTTATGCGCTACGAAGTAAGTGACTATTTTCATCCATTGTTGACCCCGCTGTTAATCAAGGTCAGCCAGCTCTGTGGCATTTTCCATTGTAGGGCCGTCTGACGCTACAATACCAGGTACAACAATAAAAGCAGCGTGTAATAAGATTGTATTGTAGGGCCGTCTGACGCTACAATAGCAGGTACAACAATAAAAGCAGCGTGAAATTAGATTGTATTGTTTGTGTTGATGTCAGACAAAATCGTAGCTACAAACTTACAGGTGAAAAATGCCGCTTGAATTAAATGAGAAATAAATAATTGAGTCTCACGGATTCACGGAGGCATACGGATGCAGTATTTGCAGACCATGTCTGGATAAGTTGTTAATTATTCATGATTTTTGCGGGACTATTTAGTTTAGCACTACCATATGTATATCCTTCAAATCGAAGTAATTCTTGAACTTTTAAGAGCTGTTACCGACTAAAGGGTTGGCTTGGTTACATGATGTACAGTGTCATGTCGTGATGCCACCAAAGTCCCGCTGTTTTGTCATCTTGATTGGTGAAATAAGAGTGCAAAAATTAGATCTGAAATGGTTGTTCTCGGCGCGTGCCATATATCGATCGTAAATCAACCATTGTAAGATCGGGATTGAACGTTTAGGCAGAAGGTGGGTGGACAAACACTTTCAACACTGACCAAGATGGTAAAGGTGCCCGTGCTGCTTTTACCGAAGACACTTTAGACCCACGTCATCGTAGACAAATATAGCATCTGGAAGTTGCATCTAATAAGTGGCAGCATAAACATGCGAGGGTGCAGAAATAAGATGTTGACACTAGGTCTGATTATGCATACATGCTTCAGACAGAACGTCACACGTTACGCCATCAGCGTCTGATGTACCGCTGACGATCCAGTGGGTTGCCATGGTACTGCTGCTCCCAGATACATAGCGAGATGATTGATTTGGAGTAAGAGAGGAAAACAAGTCATATATCTCTGGAGTTCTAAAGCGTTGCCTTTACCACTGATATGTAGAAGAAACAATTAAAACTATTACTCTCAAGATATCGATAACAGGATGGCGTGTTTACTGCACATCCGCTTATTAAGTTATGAAGAAGAGCCCGCCTGGCGCCATGAACACGACCACTCGCCCTATAACTGTGGATTTGCATATCTTGCAAGATATCGATGACTGAAAACTGGTTTTGAGGAACAACATATCTCGTGTTGTATTTGCTTTAGTTTTCACAGTAAATGTGTTCGATATAACAAACAAGCAAAATGGCTTGGACTCTCAGTAAGACATTCTCTTATTGGTCCATATGATCCAACCATTTCGACACTCGAACAAAGGCAGCAGATTGTTTTAAGGAACCGGACCGTATGAGCGTGATACTGTTGTAGTATTGGAGAGATACTTATTAGAACATACAATTGATAGCTTCTGGCAATATTTATTAGATAATCTGATCTAGGTTTTTAGCTGTCAACACAGCAAAGAGGCTGGGACTCTTAGTAAGCCATTCTCTTATTGGTCCATATGATTCAGCCATTTCTACGATCGACCAAATGCAGCAGATTGTTTTAAGGAACAGGACCATATGTGCATGATACTGTTGTGGTGATGTACACGGTCTACTGGAATTACTTGTTAGAACATAAAATCAATGGCTTCTGGCAATATTCATTCGATAATCTGATTTAGGTTTTCAGCTGTGAACAGCATTATTTATATTGCATGTTGCACAACCTATTGCCGAACATACAAGCAAAGCCTTACAGGACAGGAAATGAGACGAACTCGACCAATGGCACAACCCATAGCAATTACCTCAATGAATTAGGGCCAGGGCATAGAGGAAAGGTGACGTCCTGTTATATATCCCGAATTGATTAAGGTGTGGCGGGGGAGCCAGCCGATAGACAAGGACTATTACAAATGGCAAGTCAAGTTGAAACTGTTCTGAATGAATCATTAATTTCGGCTCAGGTCAACCTGAAATGCCACAGATATCAAACCTGAACATATGTTGACGCTATATGCCACGGTCCCTATGCCTGTCTGATGTTTCATAGCAAGGATAAATACCGCGACACAAGGGCATGTCACGCGAGGACGTCGGTAATAAGCTGTACAGGTTGAGGTTGTCACATATACGTCGATCAAAAGCGACGATGCAAACTGAATTGTTGGGTTTGTGTGAAACCGAGAAGGACAACATAATTAACCTAGACGTCATCAGCATCATGAGTTATAGTTGTTATATCTTCGACAACCGTAGATTGTTTATACACACGCTTGAAACGTTGAGACTTCTCTTTTGATTTGGTAATGTATCAGAAATAATGCAATAAAGCAATTAATCGTGTCTGTGGCGCACGGCAGCGCATAGAGTGCGGGCTGGAAGGGTGGTAAGGCGCCATGATGGCGGGCAGTTGCTCACCGAGCACACTTAGAGCAGTAAAAGTCAGAGACGTATGTCTGGTGAGAGATGGTCATAATATCTTTGCTCTATCAGAATATCAAGTTGATGGCACAGACTACACGGAACGTGTGCAGCATAATCCCTGCTTAAGTCTGCAGCTTTATCCCTATAATAGTTTGCGCAATGCAAGATAATTGATTAGAAGTAGAGGTAGGTGCAAATAGATGACGCAGGAACGGCTGTACAATGGTGATTTAGAGCCGTAATGGTCATGCTGCAGTAATTCATAAATGTCTCCAGAAGATGAGGCACTGATTATTGCTAATATAATATTGCCTCCAACGGCACGACATCCGATTCGCAAGGAAAATGCTAATTAGATTTGCCATTTCATGATTTCCGTGCATTGGATGGACTTTTGTCTACACATCGACCATCCCTTGCTAAACGTGATTGCGTGTTCAGTTATTGTTATGCCTTATTGGAGTGCGCTCCCCGTGGAATTAAAGCTTGCTCGGTAATGATATAAAGTAGTACCCATTGTCTATTGTACTAATTAAAACAACAATTTTAAACTAACGAGGGATTTGAAGGGGTTTTGTCGGTACATGTCATTGCTTATTTTCTGCTAACGGAATATTCAATAACAGTCTGATTGAAGTTGACATCTGTGTGAAATATAGTGTAATATTGCCTTTTGTAGATCCCTACGTAAATCCTCCAGTCAGAGGAAAACACGCTCTGCGGGCGATTATTGTATGGGGGAATAATTAGTGCATAGAACGACACAGTAAACCATGCGGATCCATAGCGTCTCCCTGGTGTTACGATTCTGCAGGCGAGCAATAACGAGACAGCAATGAGATTCATCGTACCATATCACAGCATCATGAATGATCGATATCTTATTACTTAGTGGTAATATTCATCAGGCTTAATAGGGGGCTCAGTGGATACAAGAGACTTTATGTCTGCATGATTATGCGTATGATTGTTGAGTTTTGTCTCTGGACCAAGTGATGCACATGAACCAGTTAGACGGGGCTCGTGCGAGCATTTTAACAAGATTTCTGATATCATCCTGGTTACTGGCTTAGTAAGATAGATATACATAACGTGTCAATGTTTTTAATTAACGGAGCTGCGATAGAAAATATGATTCCACAGTTGCATGAAACAACTTCTATGAAGTTGGCTCGAAAATGAATGACTTATAGCGCTTGATAGCAAGATCCTCACATCATATACATAAAAATCAATTAAGGTAAATATTGACCTAGTGAAGGATATGCTACATGAGTAGCACCCCGGCCACAGTAATACAGGCTTCGACGTATTACATCACGCACTGCATGTACCTTCACAGCTACAGAGGATTATCCATTTCATAAAACAGAGGACTGTCACGACCAGATGTCAAGAACCTCGCCCATTTGTTATGTATATGTTGAATCTGTATCTCACAGCTTTTAGCCTACTGAGGTGTCTTGAGAAACCATGTTTAATAAGCTAAGCACCTGGTATATGTTTTCTGCCTAGCAATCGTTCCAAGAAGTGGCCCTTCACCCTGCCCCCATAAGTAGCTGCAACCACTTCTACTGGAATCATTTTACCAACAAAAGGACGGCACAAATGCTAACAAAACGCAAACAGTATAATAGTAACATTGATGTATTAATGCCGGCTTGAGGAAATTAACTCATTGCACAATAATAGCTATGACCCTCATATAGTAATATGAGTGGCTTCGGTGCCATTTGTACTTGGGAATAAGGCTAGCCATTTGGCGTTGATCCCCAATGTTGTTGTGTACAACAACTAATGCCGTGACACCAGATGAAGTCATTCAAGCTACGTCACATAAATAATTGTAACGGATGACCAAACTTCGCAGAGTAAGCCTGCTATGAAAACCAACAATACACTCAGAAGTATATTTTAATGCCATATATTTTGTGTGTGATCTTTGATTTGGGAGCTTTAATGGTGTGCATTGTTTTTGCATTCACAAAGTTGGGAATTACAAAACTAGAAGGTAAGAGATCTTGGCATCTGACCACAAAGCAATGTGTATGCGAGAGAAGTTGAAACGCCCGGTACCAGAGGGCGTTGTCTTAGAATCAAGCAAGCATCAATGATTCATCACCAGCCGACATGTGACCTGTAGGGCTGGGGTACCAATTCGACTAATGGCGGCATCACGCTTTGCACTCCTTGTCAGTCTATCTAAGTGTTTTTCATCTCAGAAAATATATCGCTCAGGGGTAAGAGGTAAATAAAGTAAAGGAATGATTGATGTATGCATTTCACAGCTAACAACCCTACGGTAAAACAATCTGAGTTAAAACATTGACTTCAGCTGCTTGCTGAATATAACACCGTGCCACTGTTACCAAACAGATAATGGCGAGTGTGACGAGAACTCATATCACCTCAGCTGAGCATGAGTTAACATATTAGTATGATGCGCTGAATTGGTAAAAATGTTTTCTTATAGGAAAATAATGTACTGGTTCTAACGACCCTTTGGTTGAATGTGATTTCTTGTCAACGGTTTGTTCAATTTGATACTTCACACTGCATCTAGGTTGCTACGTCCATGGCTGCAATATTCACTCTTTACAAATCCTGAGCATTCCACTTTACGCTGTTCTGTTATATTCTTTGATTTTCTTATTACTCTCTTTGATTTCCTTTTGCATTTTTATCCGTGGTGAAAATGTCCGACGTCACTTGTGCTGATCGTCTTTGCAAATTAATCTTCTATACAGTTATAACATTCAATGATCCGTACAAAGACGCGACTGACGGGTGATGATGTGAATGCAGTTAGTGCCCTTATTTGGCGACTCCGAAAGTGAACAGTCGGTTAGACTTGTTAGTGGCAATCGTGACAACATATGTTATCAAGAGAGAGATCGACAGGCCTAGAGTGTTGATTTTCAACCCCTCTTGTTTCAAAACCGCTGATCCCTGCAGCGTGATCGTTTAAATGGTTTCTTATAATCAATAAAGTTGATGAACATACCGAACTGCGACAAAGGAAAGTTACAAATTATGAGCAAACTAAATAGGACGGCCAGCTCCTTCACTACTTAGGTTAGGAGAGTTAAGTTTTAAATTCAGCGTATTGCTTCGGATGTACTGCACAAACAGCATAGAAGCATAGTCTCCCACACCACAACAATATATCCCATAGGAAACTATATAGATATATCTAGGACATAAAGATAGTTCAAGGAATTGATCAAATATTTACCATCTAGTGACTCCTTACGAAGCGGGATAATATGAAAATATCAGCAACATTACAGCCTTCTTTGAATAACCACATAAACTGTTCGTCGCTTTGTTCTCGTTGAGTTTGTCAGGACTAATTGTTCATTCAAAACACGAAACTCATATTCTTCAGTCCATGAAAATCTTTGCCGGAGCGGCTCTCAAGTTGATTCCTAACTCTGATAGGAAATGATTCGGTAATGAAATTCATGTTGTCGTTATTCGCCGGTCTTTATTCTGATTCGTAGTTTAGTATGATGTAATATTCAGTAATAATATTTGGAAAGTAAAATTGATATTGTCATTAGTCTAATTGGTGACAGGTCACATAACTCTCGCAATACATAATCTTTACCTTACACAACTGGTTATGAATCACTAAGCTTGCTCCATTCAGAGTGACTCTTATGCATTCTGTTCAAATGCTTTTCTACCTTGATGCCTAGCATCAAATCATCTTGCTAAATATCTGATGCTAGCCAATAGAGCTGATGTGTATATTCGAATGAAATATGATAGTGTCAAATAATCAATCTTGAAAATTCATCAGTGTGACCATCTTGACAGCCAGCTTGTGCGTCCCAGTTTAATGCTATAGTGCTCCTAGCGACGTCAACAAAAGGTGACAACAGTGACAACATAATACCATGCCTGTTAAGCTAAATTAATGGACTCGAATGCCTCGCAATTCTGGGGCTAAAGAGTAAGTTTTTCCAGATATGTCTGACAGCGAAACTTGCAGTATTCCCGCTTAATGGTAAGGCCAGCGCATAGAACTTGTTCAATCCTTTGTGTGAATAAGAGTGGGTGTTTGGATTGCCCTATAGCTTTGCATTCATTTGTCCCATGGTACACCATTGAAAAGAGATTAAATGGACCCGCCCCAAACTATCGCGTTCAACCTCCTGACAAAAGTAGACAAAGTATTCATCTTATGCATGGAGGTATGCCAGCATTTGAATATGTTGTCATTTATACATAAATGTTGCCACTCAGTACCCACAAAAAAGAAATCGGCAGCAGAATATCTGGCGTCATTTACTCAGCTCGCTCCACAGTCGTATTGATATAACCATGAGTAAGACATGTTATTTAGCTTCGTGCTGATTAATAATGTCGCCCTATGCGCCTAGCAAAGCAATAAACTAATGTTCCATGCAATATCCGCTCCAAGGGAATGACACCGGTGCCAACTAAAGGCAATATTATAATAAATTTTCTCATTAATGTCAATTTAAAATCACGTTGTCACTGTATATTTGATCTACAGTGAATAATCATTGAAATGTACTGGTAAAAGAATCCAAACAAGGCGACATTTTCTCCGCCTCGACACGCTTCTTTGTCGTCTTTGTCGCATCACGTGACATTGAAATCAACTTCTGGGCAATTCTTAATAATTTCTTTAAATAAAGTCTCTGTTCAATATGACACAGCAAACGACATGACATGGAGATTAAGGTGATACAGCCTTGTAATCAATGCTGACCCTCTGACCTTAGCTTAGTTGAAATAACATTCACAAGGGTGTGTTATTGTTAGTGAATGAGTGTTTAGAGAGAACTACAACACGTGTGTGGCCTTATCAGACATCGCATACAGAGGATCAATCCAACAGTAATGATACCTGTTTATCCCGTACAATGTGACATGTTAATGGTACATAGGTGATTTGTGTCAGTGTAATGAGTCTCTCCTGTATTACACACACGACATGCAGGATGTGATGTTGCTATCACCGCCTCCTTAACTGGCTGAACATGAAGCAGCATATTTCACTTGTTACATTAACGCTTTGTATTGAAGCTTAAACGTCACAATGTGAATGTACAAATGTTTTATATTCGCTGGTAATTATCATTGGATCAGCTCATGTAGGACCCTGTCATTGGAGCATTGCGGCAGGCTGAATATTGTGTCTAACGTGTTACAACGCGTTGTACAACCTTTTGACCTTCGACCGTACATTAAGAGCTCTACTCTGCATGAAGGTAGCAGAAATTCGTCTATCTATACGGCCGCTTATTCTTAATCAGCCAGGGGCTTTGTAACGGATGCAAACAGTTACAGGCATAAGCTGTATGGCAAATTAGATATTGGCGCATAGTTTGATGTTATATGACGTAAGTGAGGTTATTAGGCTATGGACATCTAACTTTGTGATGTTGAGGAGGCACTTGTACTGCATATAACTTAAGAAACAAGTGTTTGAGGATGTCTTGGATGTTTTGGATGCAAGAAGGGATTTCCATCGTCTCTGGGACTATAAGCGGCAGTGGGTTTTTTCTGGGTTCGCAGACAATGAGGCGGTTGCTCTACAACGGACATTTCTTGCTATCGATACAGTGGTCTGTTGCCCCACATTTGCAAGTACTATCTAGATCCCCGAAGATCCTTGGGGATAGGCTTATTTGGATACAGTCGCCATTGCATTTGTTGTGTGGTTTGCCTGCTTTTTGGGGCCTCGAAGAAATAATATGAAGCTTACCGCTGCTGGAGCCCCACTTGTACAAGTAGACGTAGTCGAGAATATGGTCTGCCTGGACTGGTTCTTGGAAGCTTGCAAGATATATTTCTGAAAAATCCATCGGTATCTGGTATCGTTCGTAGATGCCAAACCCAAGGGAATCTAGAATTTCTGACTCTCTTTTGGATAGAAACAAGTAGGGAAACCTCTTTTCTAGCAGATCCCAGTTCTCCGCTCGTTTTTCAAAAGATAGTATTGCTGGGCGGCCTTTGGAGTCTAGGATAGTATTTTCGGGTGGAACATTTTCTGGGGCTATTCCACGGATTTTTTTGTACCTTGCTTGCGAAATGTGGTATTTTTCCTTTGCTGCACGAGCAGACAAGGTTCCAGATCATATCTCGGTATAGACTTATCGTGGTAGGGTTGTTCTTGGCATGGTGTACTTTGTACTCGCAATGTTCTAAAAGGGGGTACGCCGTGGGTCGGAAGGCTTTGTGACCGGCGTACTGGCCTATAGGCTGGAGGAGGCTGGCACTTGCGATTCGTGGGCCTTCCCTATGGACCCCATACTACTATTGGCTTCCCTTACCCCCTGCAACTCGTGGACCTCTGCAACCCGTGGCCCCGCCGATAGGCTCCTCGCTTTTAGTCTGTTGTCCGGAGACTCCAGCTCTTTGGAGAGTGGGATACCCTAGGCAAGCTTTGAGTGGTTAATTCTACGGGCCTCTTGGTGAAAAAGAATGGTCGAAGTGAGGGCTAAAATACGTTGAAGTGGGGGCTAAAATACGTTGAAGTGGGGAATTCGCGTCAATATTGGCAATACCCCCCCATTCGACTTAAAAAATCATTAGTGTAAGTGGGGGTTTTGTACCCGTAAAATCTGAGCCTCTCGGTGAAAATAAATAGTCGAACTGGGCTAAAATACTTTGAAGTGGGGGGATTCATTAGTGTAAGTGGGTTATTCATTAGTCCTGTTGTGGGGTCCCCATTTGCGGGTGCGCTGGATCCGCTATTACCTATACTACCACTGCATTCCATCATCGTCTCGCGCAGGCTATCAAAGCTTTGGATGACACACGTGCTGGAACAACCTTTCTCAAACTCGCTCCATGTTCTCTGATTCTGGTGCTCTAGTTTCTTGGCCATTATTGGCATAGTCGCAGCAATTAATTTCACGGCTATGTCTTTTTCTACATCGTTTAGATATCAGTATACGCTTCAAAATTAATCACAAAGAGAATGTTGCTTGGGAGTCATTGCTAGTCCTACATTGAGTCATATGCCTGTCCCCGGAATATTAATCCAGTGAACACATCCGATCGATTTGTTTGAATACACCCAATTACGTTTCTCAACTTTCACATTCAAGCACGCGGCAGATCCAGTGCATTATTTTCCTATATTATAAGAAAACTTTTACAATTAAGCGCATCATATTTGCGTTTAATTGTGATCAGCTTAGATTATATGTTTTGTAACAGTTGCACTGTGTTATATTCAGCAAGCAGTTGAAGTCTATGTTTCAACTCAGACTGTGTAACCGTAAGGTTGTTAACTGTGAAATGCACGCATCAATCATTCCTTTCCATTGTTTATCCCTTACCCCTAAGCGATATATTTTCTTGAGATGAAAAACACTTGGATAGACTGACAAGGAGTGCAAAGCGTGATGGTGCCATTAGTCGAATTGGTACCCCAGCCCTACAGGTCACATGCCGGCTGGTGATGAATCATTGATGCTTGCTTGATTCTGAGACAACGTCCTCTGGTACCGGGCATTTCAACTTCTCTCGCATACACATTGCTTTGTGGTCAGATGCCAAGATCTCTTACTTTCTAGTTTTGTAATCGCAATAAGTTAGCAAAATCAATGCACACCAATAAAGCATCCAAATCATTAATCCCATTATGTATGGCCTTAACATATACTTCTGAATGTATTGTTTGTTTACATACGGATATACTTTGCTGATTTTGGTTGTCCGTTAGAGTTATTTATGTGACACAGTTTGAGGTGACGTCATCTAATGTCACTGCATCAATTCGTTGTTGTGCACATCAAGATTGGGGATCAACACCAAATGGTAAACCTCATTCCCAAGCATATTACAATATGTCGATCCTAGCTATAACTGATCAATGTCTTAATTTCTCAATGTTAGTAAGTACCGTTTGCGTTATGTTAGCATGTGTACTGACTTATTGTAGTTCAAATGTAGTATTCATTCCAGTAGAAGAGGCTAGCGCTACTAACGGGCACAGGATGAAGGGCCACTCCTTGCAATAATCAGCGCCTTATATTCTGGGGATATTTATGAATTACTGCAGCATGGCCATTATGTTATAGCTCCAAATCACCATTGTACTGCCGTTCCTTCGTCATCTGTTTGCACCTCCCGCTACTTCTAATCAGAGATTAAATTGCAGGGATTTAATTGCAGACTTAAGCAGGGTTTATGAAGCACACGCTCCGTGAAGTCTATGACATCACCTTGATATTCAGGGAGAGCAATCTTAGATATTATGACCAGCGTTTTCTCACCGGCAAACGACTTTTAGCAACACGTTACTTCTTTAACTGTTGTAAGTGTGCTCGGTGAGCCACTGCCCGCCATCATCGCGCCTTACCACGCATCCAGTCCTCATTCTATGCTCCGCCGTGCGCCACAGACACACATTCGAGACTAATTGCTTTAACGAGTGAATTATGAATGCTGCATTATTCCTATAACTATGCATTATCAAATCAAAAGAGAAGGCTCAACGATTCAAGCGCATGTATAAACAATCTACCGTTGGCAAAGATATAACAATTCTCGGTTATTTATGTTGTCTTGTGCTACTTTTTTGTCCACAAACCCAACAATTCAGTTGGCATCTTTGCTTTTGATCGACGTTTATGTGACAACCTTCAAGCTACTGTACAGCTTATTACCGACGTCCTCGCGTGACATGATCTTGTGTCGCGGTATTTATAAATGCTATGAAAGATCAGATCAACAGAGGGGCCGATGTTTATACCGTCAACAGATGTGAAGGGTGTATATCTGTGTCATTGTAGGTTGACCTGACCCGACATTCATCATTCATTTAGAACCACAGTCGCGCATGCTATTTCATTTCAATTTGACTTGCCATTTGGAGTAGTGCTTGTCTATCGGTTGGCACGAGAAAACTCTCACGCCACACCCTCATTAATTCCGGATATACAACAAGAGACCGGACACACCATCACCTGCCCTATATGCACTGGCCCTAATTCATTTAGCTAATTGCTATGAGTAGTGCCATTAGTCGAGTTCGTCTCATTTCCCGTCCCGTAAGGCTTTGTTTGTATGTTTATGTTCGGCAATAGGTTGTGCAACATGCGAGATAAATATACGCCGACTTGTGTTCACAACTGAAAACCTAGATCAGATTATCTAATAAATATTGCCAGAAGCCATCAATTCTATGTTCAAAACGTAATTCCGGTAGTGTGTGAACACTACAATACTACACCAGTATCACGCGCATACGGTCCGGTTCCTTAAAACAATCTGATGCATTTGGTCGATCGTAGAAATGGCTGGATCATTTGGACCAATAGGTCAATGGCTTACTGAGAATCCCAGCCATTTGGCTTGTTTGTTATATCAAACACATTTTCTGTGAAAACTAAAGCAAACACAGCACGAGATATGGTGTTCCTCAAAACCAGTTTTCAGTCATCGATATCTTGCAAGATATGCAAATCCACAGTTATAGGGCGAGTGGTCGTGTTTTGGCGCCAGGCGGGCTCTTCTTCATACTTAATAAGCGGATGTGCAGTAAACACGCCACCCTGTTATCGATATCTTGAGAGTAATAGTTTTAATTGTTTCTTCTACATATCAGTGGTAAAGGCAACGCTTTAGAACTCCAGAGATATATGACTTGTTTTCCTCTCTTACTCCAAATCAATCATCTCGCTATATATCTGTGAGCAGCAGTACCATGGCAACCCGCTGGACATCCAGTGGTACATCAGACGCTGCTAGTTGATGGCGTAACGTGTGTCGTTCTGTCTGAAGCATGGATGCATAATCAGACCTAGTGTCAATATTCATATTCCTGCATCCTCGTATGTTTAGGCTGTCATTTATTAGAAGCAACTTCGAGGCGCTGTATTTGTCTACGATGACGTGGGTCTAAAGTGCCTTGGATAAGAGCAGCACGCGCACCTTTACCATCTTGGTCGGTGTTGAAAGTGTTTGTCCGCCCACATTCTACCTTAACGTTAATTCACGATCTATATATGGCACGCATGAACAATCATTTCAAATCCAATTTTGGAATCCTTATTTTTTCAATCAAGATGGAAATACAGCAGGGCTTAGGTGGCATCACGACATTGCACTTTTCATCTTGTAACCGAGCCAAGACTCTAGTCGGTGACGTCATTCAGCCGTGTGATGGTGTATGATGCGGCTTTCTATTCATTTGAATCAACACTATACTACTCTACAATTGAATTATCACACCCATAGAGCCAAACACCGTACGCATCGGCTTTTACGCGGGCAAGGATTTGCCTCTGCCACATGACAATTCAGTACACAAAAAATATTCTTACAATGTAACAACTATTAAAAGTTCTAGAATTACTTCTGTTGCGTTCGATTTGGAGAATATACTAAATTATCCCCAAGACGTATCATGGCTGTTAAGCGGTTTTTGCTAAATGGCGGCAGTTGATTGTGGATGCGAAATCGACTGAAAGATGCTATAAAGAAGTGAAAGCTGCTTTGGAATTGAAAGACAAGCAACGCGAATGTTTGGAGAAGTTGTTCGTAGGTTAAAAAGTATCGGTAGTTGCTAACATACCAACGAAATATGAGAAATTTCGAAAGATTCTACAGCTAGCTCTTGAAAATCATGAATAATTAACAACTTATCCAGGCATGGCCTGCAAATACTGCACCCCTGTGCCTCGGCACCCCTGTGCCTCGGCCTCGTGAAGGATCAATAAATTGTTTCTCATTTAATTCAAACCGCATCTTTCACCTGTAAGTTGGTAGCTACGATTTTGTCTGACATCAAGACAAACAATGCAATCAAATTTCACACTGCTTGCATTTTTTTAACTGCTATTGTCCGGCCCTAAGTCAAGGCCGAGTTAAATTGCTTGCGCTCTGTCAATTATTGCAGAGCCTTTATGTAAGTGTAGTGTCAGACGGCCCTATAGTGGAAAATGCCACAGAGCTTACTGACCTTGATTAACAGCGGGGCCAACAATGGATGAAAATAGCCACTTACTTCGTAGTGCATTGTAATAAATACAAAACCATTCGTTCAAAAACGTTGCAACGACATTATACTAGACATTCATAACCTAAGTGAACGTATCCTGCTCAATCCGATAAATATCATCCTATGCAAAGCATTTCACTATTTACCCCAGCAACAGGGGATTAGTGGAAGCGGTAGCTGTCGTACGTGCGTAGCTGCCTGCTGTCTGTTTAACATGTGTGAGACATGGTCATATCCAGAGGGCGAATGAAAGCGTGGTGATCTCCGGACTTCGCTGAACCGGAAATCCTCAGCTACGTAGCTGTTGTGTGTTTCATGGTGAGTAATCTCACCTTAGGATAGACTTCGAAATGTGATTATGGGTGTTGCTGATGATAGTTGTGCATAACATTGGCACAACACTTTACTATACGCGAATGCCAGTCATAAGAATGATATTTCAATAACAACCACAACGCACGTAGCTACACTGTGTTCAATCAACAAATTAACACCAGCAAGCAAGTATTAATGTATAGATAGAGTCGATTCCCGGACATGCTTTCATATCAGATTGATTAACGAATGGTCATTACGTAATGCTAACTTTATCATCACTATCATTTCATTCATTTTTGCTTAGTTGGTTACCCCTGTTTGATCTTTCGATTGCTCATTGCAAAGGGCGACTCTCGCTATTACAAATAACAGGCAATTACGCCTTAGGAAGCATCCAAGAACTATCGCTCTGCTTACCGATCACTTAGCTTATCAAATGATGCTGACAAATTCCGAAATATAATTGACTGGTTCAAGGAAAGAGTTTGTGTTGGGTAACAGTGAGCTATGTTGCCGCCATACTGTTTTATGTTTCCGACATTGAACCTCAACTTTAGGAACACACCCCCGGCATCCAATATCGAATGTGTTATTTCCTTCTGCACTTTCTTCACATATCATGTATAAAACGATCGCATTTTATACAACGGCAGTACTCAGCATCACAATAAAGACGTAGGGCCATATGCTGTTTTTTCGGCTGTGAGTTATGGTTAACAAGCATGCGTGCTGCCTATCAAAGCCATACTACCATATACTCTCCCTTCCATCACTATCTCTCATTGGCCTTCGAGCTGATGACATCCGAGCATAACCCACCCGTCACAGCCACGCTCTACACTCTCTTGAGTGACAGATCAGCCCCACTGATACAGTACTGCTTGTTGAAGTGCGGTGTTCAAGTCACGTTAGTGGGAAATATTCATCTTCATGGCACTGAGCTGGTCAGAATATTTAATATGCAGAAATTAATCATTGAAATGTACTGGTAAATGAATCCAAACAAAGCGAAATTTTCTCCGCCTCGATACACTATTTTGTCGTCTTTGTCGCATCACGTGACATTGAAATCAGCAATTTCGTTTAATAGAAGTCTCTGTTCAATATTACACTACAAACAACGGTGACATGGTGATGATTAAGGTGATACAGCCTTGTAATCAATGCTGACCCTCTGACCTACGCAGCAAACCCTCTAAGTGATGTAGGAGACAGAGCCTGCACAGAGTATTAGCTTAATTGCAATAACATTCACAAGAGTGTGTTATTATTAGCGAATGAGTGTTTAGAGAGAACTAAGTGTGTGGCCTTGGTAAGCTATGTGTGATCCGGGCATCCCCTCGGCTGGTAAGACATCACATACAGAGGATCAATCAGTATTGATACCAGTTTTTCCCGTACAATGTCACATGTTAATGCTACATAGATGAATTGTGTAAGTGTAATAAGTTACCCTTGTATACAGGATGTGATGCTGTTATTACCGCCTGCCTAACTGGCTGAACACGAAGCAGTATAATTCACTTGTACTGTGAACGCTTTGTATTAAAGCTTAAACGTCACAATGTGAATGTACAAATGTGAAGGTAGCAGGAATTCGTCTATCTATACGGCAGCTTATTCTTAATCAGCCAGGGGCTTTGTAATGGATAATTCCAGAGTACAAACAGTTACAGGCATAAGGTGTATGGCAAATTTAATAATGACGCCTAGCTTGATGTTAAATAACGTAAGTGAGGTTGTTGGGCTATGGACATTTAACCTTGTAATGCTTAGGAGTCACTTCTATCGCATCTTACTTAAGAAACCAGTTATGTTTGATGCGGAGAGAGTGGGATATAATAATGCTCAGCCGCCTTATGTCGTGTTTAATGATTCCTCCAATGAATTAAGACATCGTGAGGGAAAGAGTATACGTCAGCTGGCATTTATAGACCTGACCCATACAGGGTAATGTAATAAAATGACACTGTGTTCTATCGCATGGCTGTTGTCCTCTGCTACAGTGGAAATCAGCACCTCTCTGGGTTTATTTGTCAACTAACTACCATTTACATGCCCGATATCAGAACCGTTATCGCACGTCGGCCATAGGAGTATAAGACCTTGGCTGAACATCATCGACGCCTGTTGTAGGCCAAACAAGACACTGGTTAAGTTGTTGGATATAGTATCAGCCCTGACACTGCATGTGTGGGTAATGGTGGTACTTATATCAGCCCTGACACTGCACGTGTAGGTAATGGTGGTACCAATATCAGCCCTGACACTGCACGTGCAGGTAATGGTGGTACCAATATCAGCCCTGACACTGCACGTGTAGGTAATGGTGGTACTAATATCAGCCCTGACACTGCATGAGTGGGTAATGGTGGTACTAATATCAGCCCTGACACTGCATGAGTGGGTAATGGTGGTACTAATATCAGCCCTGACACTGCATGAGTGGGTAATGGTGGTACTAATATCGACCAAAACGGTATCGACGACAATGCACTGATGCGGAACTAGATGATAACGATAATAAAGACACCTATGAGGTGAGTGATAATCTGGATGTACAACGCAAAGCAGTGATAGCATGTGTTAACAAATGTGCCTGACTCAGACAAGATTCACGGAGTGCACTTGTCCAGTGGCTTAACCAACAGCAGCATCTTAAGGCTATGCGTGTTCCCTGACGTCACCTCAACATTCTCTGAGAGAACATTGTGAGTGTAGTATGACTAGCATTCTATAACGAGGCACACGTATCGGACTATCAAGAACTTGCTATTCCGATCTCGAGAATTTCTCAGCCTATCATTGCACTTTACCGTTCACCGAGTCCCCATTCGGTGCTCTACCTTTATCTGAATTGCATATCATCGAATCGTATGCGAAATCTTTTCAGGAGTGCCTCTAAGCGAATTACAATTGCTGTAAACAAGGACGTAATAATATCCGTTGTGATATATGATGACTCGCCGGTTATGCATGTTGGTTTTGTCATTTTCGCGTTACTATCACAACGACCACAACATCGAATCTAATTCTTGTTGCTATATAACCAATCATCTGCAATCAAGATGTGAAGAGAGCTGAGCCATTGACGGCATCATGACGTAGCACTGTACGTCCTAATACCGAGTCTACACGTTGAATGTCACTATGACATCTGCGCAGCAACCCTTTCAGCCAGTCAGTAATGTTACACAGCAGCGCGTGTGGGTTCGAGATGCCGTTTGCTTTTCATCTAAAGCATCACTATACCTATATACCGCACGATATACGCCCACAGGACGTAGTGTAATCAATGCACATGCACTCGTGCAAATAAACTTGCTATGACGTCAGATAATCCGATCATAATCTTAGCGAATGTTCAGCATATATAATGTGTTTCATCTTATCCAATGAAAAGCAGTTCGCAACAACGCTGCAGACATGGGTATCAGTGATGTTGGCTGTAGAATAACTCGACGCATACAATGTCGCATCAGAGTGCAATCTCCTGCTACCCATTTGCAAACGTCTGATGTGGTGAGGTATTGGAAGGAAGCTTTATACGGGGGAAGATCAAAATGAGCGAGGCATCGAGTGACGACATCGCCCGTATTTGCGGGCCTGGCGGATCCCTGCAACAAAATCCCCCCGCACAATAGAAGGCATCTAACTGAAACACAAGACAACAGCAGCCCTGACTGGTCTCATTGTCATCTTACGTTAATGCATTCATGGTATTCGGCTACATTTGCTGTTGCGTGTTTCATGATGGGTAATGTGACCCCATAGCAGACGTAATGTGGTATAGGGTTTAGGTATGGGTTGGGCGGACAGAACAAAGTGAGTTTCATTATCTACTGAATCCACAGGTTTTAGCGTATGGTTATGAGATATTAAACGAGTTTCGATGGGCACTCGTGTTTTTGTCGAGTTGCTGCTCGACATTGAACCTCACTTTTAAGGACACGCACCTGGGATAGAACACTTATTTTGCCATTTCCCATGGTTATTATCTAACATGTCTTACATAAAGCAAACACCTTATGCGTCGAAACGGCACACAGTACTAAGCACAAACGTGAGGGCTGTATACTATGTATCCAATTGTTAATTGTGTGTTGCTGACATGTGCGTTGCCAATCATCGTTATCCTAACATATCCACTGCAGTCCATCGTCTCACATAGTCTATCATAGCGTTGATGACACACGTGGTGTAACAACCTTTTACAAACTCGCTCCATGTTCGCGGATTCTTGCGCTCGGGTTTCGAGTCCATTATTGGCATAGTCCCCTGAACGCAGCAATCAATTCTATGGCTATGTGTTTTTTTACATCGTTCAGATATCAGTATACGGTTCAACTGAATCACAAAGAAAATGTAGCTTGAGAGTCAGTGGTCGTCCGGCAATGAGATATACGCTTGTCCTCGGTGAATCAATCCAGTTAACATATCCGATCAATTCGTTCGAATAATCCCATGACGTATCTCATCTTCATCAAAATCTTTCATGAAGATAATGCGAAACCTATCAGACTCTCTTCCCTGGTGTATACTGTTTTTGTAACACAATTGCGTTCCTCACTGCTTCGTCTTAAAACATTCCTCATTCATCAAGTCTAATCACCTCGACCCTATTTCAACTCAAACTATAAACCATTTAGCATATAATGCCTGTGACGTCACGGTATATCTTTATGTTCGCCTTCTTAAATAACACATAGGTGGCGGAAATTGCGGCGTGGATAAGTAATGCATCTTCGTGATTGCTAACAAGAATTTGCCGAGCTGAGTTTCAAATTAGTTATTCCATATTGATAAATTATCTAAGATGCATAGCCCCACCTGCAAATATGCAATGAGATCCATGTGCTATCCATACATGTTACTTAACAGGAAAGATCAAGCGTGGATTCTTCTTGTCGTTTCATGCAATATATCATACGTAACGACTCGAACACATGGTTCTTGTATCGCAATATCATCAGTTTAGAAATATCTTCAGGTTAGAAATATCCTCAGGTTAGAAATATCCTCAGGTTAGAAATATCCTCAGGTTAGAAATATCACCAGGTTAGAAATATCATCCGGTTAGAAACATCCTCAAGTTAGAAATATCATCAGGTTAGAAATATCATCCGCTTAGAAATATTGGATGGTTGACACACGACGCAGGGTTTCTACTAACATTGATACAACCGTTCATTCACAATACATAACCGTTGGCAAATTAATGGTCACCCACATCTAAGGAACAGTAAGCCAATGCCTTAACGCCTTGACTGGGCGTCATCAATAGAATTTTAGGTTGGTACGAGTATTTGACTGTGGCTGATTTGCGTAACGATAAACGGCTTGTAGCTATTGTAGTTGTATCACCTACCATTCACGTTATGGTCTGTGTCAGTCGACCATACGGAGAGAGGTATGCGGGTGGGGAGAATGAATACTGATACAATATCACCACCCATGCAAGGGTCATTAGAGCGATGCATTACCGAGAGTGAATATACCATTCCATTCAATGTTCATTGTCATATGGAATCTGAAGGAACATTCACACTGGATAAGACTATATTTTCCTCTCAATGGTCATTCATAAAGCGCGCGACTTATTGTGGTTAGAAAAGGATGTTAAAATAAGCTTATTAGAGTTGAGTAAAGAGGCGATAAGACGCTTCCCGGAGATAGCATAATAGGCGTACAATCTAAAGAGGCGAGAAGACGCTTCCCGGGGGTAGCATAATAGGCGTCCAACCTAAAGAGGCGAGAAGACGCTTCCCGGGGGTAGCATAATAGGCGTCCAAACTAAAGAGGCGAGAAGACGCTTCCCGGGGATTGCATAATAGGCGTCCAACCTAAAGAAACGAGAAGGCGCATTCCCGGGGGTAGCATAATATGCGTCCAACCTAATGATGCGAGAACACGCTTCCCGGGGGGTAGCATAATATGCGTCCAACCTAAAGAGGTGAGAAGACGCTTCCTGGGGGGTAGCATGATATGCGTCCAACCTAATGAGGCGAGAACGGGGTCTTACCTGTGGTTAATGACTTGAGTACTGTCTGATTTTCATGGTCTGCTTTCACGGTGTGCAGAATGTGACAGAATGTAATTCATTGCGGAGGTGTACGATCCCATTGCATCATCGTTACATTGTCAGTAATTATACCCATCAACACCAGGGCCGAAAACAAGACAGACATTGGACTTGACCATTTCAACGCTTCGGGACATTCTGCTTAAGCTTTCGGTCTAGTTGCTCAAGGCGGCGAACTGAAATTCAAACAGCACGGCGCGGCATCCACTCATACCGGCGCTGTAGAGATGCGTATCAAACGAGTTTGTAGTCTTAGTTACAATAGTAAAATTATTACTGCTCAGTGCATTATGGGGGTGTAATGCAGTAGAGTACCACCAGGGGTAAATATCTAATTGTGACAGATGATTCAATGTGACCTTTACACAACCTCAAACAGCCATGCCTATTTTATATGACTCCACTTGTCCTCGTGGATAGATTAGCACTCGACCTAGATTAACAGAGTTGACTGCAGCAACCAAGCTATAATTAACCTCTCTTGTGACACTAGCGGTGCATGCGACCACCTGTACGGTGCATTGAAATACATTATGCATGTCCATACTTCCTGTACACAGTTGCATCAGCCGCTGTGATATGTATCAACAACGTGGCAGATAATCTGCGTGGCTTGAGATTAGAGTGGTCTTTCTCATTATTTATTTTCACATTAGTATTTATACAAAAATGTAAAGCAAAAGTGTCATCAAAAAGCTTGGTAAAGGGGTTTGCTCTAATATGCCCGACCTTTAGAGCATAATTTATAAGTTCTTTGGCTACCTTGCAACAATATCAGTATTGAATTGCTGGCTTAGTAGTTTTTTGTTTGACAGATAAATCTCCAGCAGGTCGGCAGTGATACAGCCAGATTTCTTGTGTCTTGTCAAATAGTGATAATTGACCTCCCTTTACTGTATCTAGCCACCCTCATCTCCGATCATGTTTGTTTATCATAAATGTCTTCTATTTTCATCACATGCATTCTTTGAACTGATTCCATTTTTGCATCAGGGTTACCCGCGCCAGGATCACTTGCGCAGGTGCACGAGATAAGTTGATATTCCCTTACTTTTCCTTAACAAACGTTTATAACAAGGGGCGACCCTAGATAGAAGACTTTGTGAGAATAGGATATCAGCCGGTAATATGTGTCGACAGTACATACCTCCACGAGATGAGTTGATATTCCCTTACTTTTCCTTACCAAACATTATCCCAGTCTTTCCGTTTATAACAAGGGGCGACGCTAGATAGAGCTGGTGATATGTGTCGACAGTAAATACGTCCTCCTTAGGCCTAACCATGGGGTGGTTTATCCGCCTTGGTTCTTAAAGAGCAACTGCGCCATTTAAGACGTAAGCACCTATATTGTTTCCAAGAGAGAAATCCATTTGATCCAACCAGTGAGAATCACTTGATAGCGACCAGTGAATGTACAGAACACGGTTAGAATATTGAAATGAGGAACGTAACGCTAAGCCTCGGGCATATGTTGTCGACAACGGCGCTCTGTGAACCACGCACCTACGTTACAACGGCTTCTGTGAGCCACCACGCACCTGTATGGGGTGGTTGTGATCCAGCCCTGTGATGGGGGCGCGTCAAAGAGCAATTGCGGGGGCGCGTTTAAGACGCTACCACGCACCTATGATTGTTTCCAAGAGAGAAATCCATTGTGATCCAACCACCTGTGAGAATCAACGGCGCTTGATAGCCACCACGCACCTGTAATGGGGGCGCGTTACAACGGCTCTGTGAGCCACCACGCATTGTAATGGGGGCGCGTTAACGTAACGCTAAGGGGCGCGTCGGGCAATTGAACCTCTTCATTGAGTCGCTACAACGGCGCTCTGTGAGCCACCACGCACCTGTAATGGGGGCGCGTTACAACGGCGCTCTGTGAGCCACCACGCACCTGTAATGGGGGCGCGTTACAACGGCGCTCTGTGAGCCACCACGCACCTGTGATGGGGGCGCGTTACAACGGCGCTCTGTGAGCCACCACGCACCTGTAATGGGGGCGTGTTACAACGGCGCTCTGTGAGCCACCACGCACCTGTAATGGGGGCGCGTTACAGCGGCGCTCTGTGAGGTCCAACGCACCTGTAATGTGGGGCGTGTTACAACGGCGCTCTGTGAGCCACCACGTACCTGTAATGGGGGCGCGTTACAGCGGCGCTCTGTGAGCCACCACGCACCTGTAA
>CM067345.1:11184834-11224834 GCA_034190875.2 Urechis unicinctus | reverse complement strand
CATATAAAAGTCGGATGGCCAATTGTAAATCCTGGTTGACGAAGAGAAAAATGATGATTGTGAGTGCAGCCCGCCAACATGCGGTTTTCGTAACAAGACCCGCGCTCATTAATCGCCACCAATGGACCACCTTCGACGATGAAATCCACATTAAACCTGATGAGGTGCTGCACTTTTTGCGCTTAGCACTTATGCAGTCATGTTACTCGGCTCGTGTTTATTGTGCAGGTCAACGTATAGATAATTGACACGTCAATCAAGTCAGATTTTGGTACCCTAGCTTCGAGAGTAGGCGTGATCCATGTGAGGCGTTTGATACGCATGCATTTGCTATCGCTGCAGGCGATCTGGGAATCAATCCTCTAGATGATGTTGCTATCGACTACATATTCCCTTTCCAAGAGGCTGCTATACATGGGGAAACGTCTTGATGATGCGACCTCCTGTGTTATACATGGAAATCTCCACCTTGGCGACGAAACCCTGGGACACAATAAGATATGATCAAGCATGCGCCATCGTAACAACACTAGTATTTGCTGCCAAACAATACAAATATTACTGACTATCAATTGCGATGAAACATAAGTATCATAGGCCATAAATGATTATAGTTTCTTCTCGATAACCTTGAAGTGAATGCCATGTAGCGCACGCATTTTTAGCGGATGTGAACTTGATAACTGTAAGATATTCTTTTAATACACGGCCAACCACTTTGAACCGAACAAGCAAGAACAAATGCGCAGTTTGTTAAAATTGAGCCCGACACAACGGCTGACGTAATGGTGTCGTTATGATGTCGTAAGGGCAACAACAAAGAGGTTGTTTGATGACCAAAACACAACATTGTCTAACAGAATAGCTAAACAACTGAGGCAACATACTCTTCAAACGGAAACTTGGATTCACAAACTGATTAACATATCGGAATGACCGCAATTCAAGCATTTGTCTTAAAATCTAATTATCAACCCTTTCGCACCTACATCTGATATGACCTCAAATCAATTTTCGAACTGTCTCTAATGCAATTCATGCAGAACTACCTTCTAGTGTGTGTTGTATGGGAATCAAACAAAGCTGTGTGTGGGATCTGGTGTCATGCACCCGGTGTTGAGAGGTGAATTTAAACATGTGCTATGAATACTGATTTTAGTAAGGCATACGCAACAGCATGCTCCTCCGAGTTCGAGGTTAGGTCCAGGCTAATAGTATGTGAGCTTTCTTTGTAATATATCGGCAGTGTTTTCTACCTTGGTTGGAATATGACAAAAGAAGTCCAGGAATATTTTCGTCACTTTTTTTAATTATATATACTGATCAAATTGCCTAAGGTCACAAACAATGATAATTAACAAGTTGAAGTAGGCTAACATAGAACCACCGACATACTATAATAGCCACTGTATTCCGGCCCCACCAGGCGCATATGTAAGCGAGCGCGTTGAGTAAGATTTTGCCAAACATTTTCATTCGGATTTCTTTATTCAGACCTTGCAGGTCACTTTTGCTCTGTTTTCTTGTGTCAGAAGTGCAGACTGTTGAATGGTGATACATCGTACGTAATGCTCCGTATTTCCTTTACAAATGGTTACCTTATGATTACCAGAAAAAGTACTGCCATAACTTACTATCATAAGTTTGCACTATCGATCCAACTGAGCTCTGGAGAGTGACCTCAAAAATAGAGTCTATGTTGTTGACATTTTCTTCCCCACTGAATGCGGAGATTTGCTTGCTTGAAGTCAACAATGTCGTGAAGGCCAACAGATGCACCCAAAATGCTGTGCGGATCACTACAATGGTATATATGTAGATTATTATGAATGGTCATTTCTACTTTGTGTGTTTTCTGGATTGTTTTCATTCGCATGCAAATACAACTTTCTAATATTCATGCAAACATCAAAGCAGCTAATTATTAATTATGGGAAGAAAAAATGCTTCTTAGCATGTTGCACACACGCAACAAGTTGTTTCCGATGATAATGTGACCGTTGACAAATGTAGAAACGCATCTGAGACCGTCATGCTCTCTGTCTGCTCTCGTCGTTCATCACATTTTTCTAGTAAACATTGACTTTCCGTATGCTATAGTTGTAATAAAAACTGAATATTTCTGACAATGATTTCAGCGAAATGAAAAAGGGAGAGTGTTTAGTTATCAGCGAAACCAAAGACAGAGTTAAGTCAGTGAAATGATTCATTCAATGAAAACTCAGCTAGTGTGAATTAAGTAACTGAATGGCGTAGTACGACACGCTGCATGATTCATTTTGCGACCAGCAAAACGTCTCGCTCCAATGCCCTTACATCGCCAAGCCCCGGGGCGAGTCGTATGAAGAGTCATACTTCGAGCCCATTGGGGTACCACGTGACTCGCTAATGTGATGTAGGTGCGTGTCTGTGTGTAAAAAACATTTTATAGTCATTAGGCTCTTGGCTGCGTTCTCAGATGCATACAGTGCATTCGGTGACAAAACAGGATAAGTTGCTAAACCACCATGTATGAGGTGAATGAAGGGCAAGAGGTCAGCAGGTATATACTGGTTCAATGTTGGGTGTGGATTTGTAAAGTGCATATTGAAGGGGTAAGGACCAGTGTATCTAGTTTCTATAGACTCATTACACTCACTCAAATTCATTACGCATAGTTACGCACATAAAACACTCACAATCAAACCCATACCACTAACTTGTTTGTTAGACACGTATCTCAAAGTTTCCCACAGTGTTATTCTAATATTGAGAAGTCAATCATGGTGGTCCGTGGACAGTGTTGTTTATGCTGCGTGACTATGATGTAGCCCATTGCAAAAGATCACCAAGCACCACCGTAACAATTTTGATTGCTAGAAGCGAACGTTTTACGTGGTGTTATGCCGTGCGTGTTATTGTAGCTTCATATTAGATGAATCCCACCCTCACTTTCAATAAAATGCTTCATGCAAATATATCTTCTATATTAACAATGAGAGCATATTCATATTTGTGACAAATTGCATTCGTTGGATATCCATTTTGTTGACTTTCCCCTATAAGACCGATAGTACTCCGAGCCCATGCGCTGAAACCAGTAACAGTGACGGGTTTGCATGTATGGTAAACGGAGCACAGAGACTGGGGCAGGCATCAAATAGCTAATGAAAGACACAGCTATCAGTAAACGGCTTTAAGTTTTTAAGCCTCGTGTATGTTGTATGTATGCTTTTAATGACGCCTCGCTACTGCCAATGCTATGGAGCATTAAAAGCGAAATATCTTGGATACAGAGCAGGCTTTTGTGGAATACCATGGACTACTATTGAATATTTATAAACGTTATACAATGCTATATAGGTACCTGGCTAATCCTTGAAACCCTTCGCAGCATCCCCAGTGAATTGTCATGTTTGTAGTTATCACAGGCAATCGATCTCCCAAATCATCCACACAAGACCTCGGCTGACATTACGCGCGAAGCTACTAAACCTATTGGTAGCGCAACAAATATTGATATATTATTCCGAACCATATTTCAGCTTTACTGTATATATTGTGCTGCCCACTTCAATATTTTCAGCAAAGTTGGATATTTTAATGTGGGAAGGCAAGAGACAAGATAGCTATCAAAACTTCCATAAAAGGGTTTCACATGCTACTTGTTGTATATTCCAAGCTGCAATTTCCATCGAACGTCTTGTTAATGTTACTCATCAACGAGGATAATAAGCCATTATTTCCCCCCGTAATAGCCCACTACAGGAATAAAATGGCTACAAAATGCCTTGCGAAAGAAAGGCTGCACTCAGTATCACGGCTTCCATAGTTAAAATGGGCATTAGTAAATGCAGAGCAGGCGCAAGCTACGTGTTAAAAATTAGCAGACTGGCTATCCACGCAATATCGATGATTTTACAATACCTTTTATAAAGAATTCCGATTTAGAATTATGTTAGCGCTTGATATGTCACAGCCTAATGTCGAAATTTGCATATTGCTTGCATCACCAAACCTTGTGACAACTGATACCTTGGGTTTTATACTGGATTTCTTTGAATAATTGGTGCGTAATGCAGGGGTTTTGAGATCAATTGTTAATCCTGATGAAGCAGAAACATGCGGTTGTGATTCTGCCCCTGAAGCACGCACTTGCCCTTCGTGATCTAACCTATAAAATCAATGACCATTTATCACCATTCTAGAGCCTTATTCGCCGCTAAAAGTTACATAAAAGCTGATGATGTGCAACATTTTTGTTGTTCGCTAAAGATTTATTCTTTCATATTATTTTGTCGACGTTTCCCTTTGTAGGTCATCGTAGCACAACTAATATACAGAGGTCCCATGACGTGGCTAAGCGCAGTGAAAAACAAAGCGTTCATAAATGAAGCGCTAAAACTAAGATTACGGTGACATATTTGTTATCGTTGCTTGCTGCCCTGGAATTCCTTCCCTTTGATGTTTTAGAAACCGACCACAAACCAATCTTAGTAGACTTTTAATTGTTATAGAATTGCCGTAGTCTGGTGTATCCCGTATCGCATACGGACATATTCTTCGCCAAAACCAAACACTGTATCATTAGCTTACTTATAATTGAGGCAACCGAGATCCCACAGCGTGCCTCAATATTGCGAAACCTTAACCGTTAATTCATAGAGGGTAAAAACTTGTGTGCTGTATCCTAAACCTTTTGCATTTGTTTTCGTTGTCTGTAGTCCCGGCATCGATCCCCTCACAAGACAGGTCGTTTATGGAAGTAGGCTTTTATGGAAGCATGGCGGTATCCAATCCAATAACAGGCGGTATGCAACTTGCATAGACCGTCATCCTTAACTCAAATATGGGTAAATTATCGATAATGTCAAGACGGGGACCTGGCGTGGTTTTTGCTGTATGAGTATTGGAATGGGTTCCATGCTTGTATTCGTAGTCGTGGTATTTTTTATCCATGCGAGGCATAATGTCTGACCCAACCTATGCCCAGTCAGCACATCTGCAAACAGTCGTAACATTTAGCGAGGGATGGATGTTGCAATATAAATAATTATAATGCTAACAAGCCTACCACGCTTAAAAGGACCCATCAATTCAGTCTCATTGTGTTGGCTTACCAACAAGAGTAGTAACGACGAATCAACATAACTTTCTGTCAACATAAGAACTGCATGTTATAATTTCAAAAGACAATATTTGGAATCGTGTCACATTACTTTTGTGAATAATGTATCGACAAACAGAGTCTTTCATTCTGCTTAGTTGCGATATATTTATGATAGGCAGGACGCCCATAAATACTCCGTGATGATGCGGGTGTGCACTGTTGTGAGTAGTTTGTGTGATGACAGGTGTCTGTGCAACTCATATGATCTATAATAATTAACTATAGAACGTATATATTTCGGCGTGTGTCATACATAACTTTCCTGGTGTCAGTAACATGAACAGCAAACTGTAAATTGTAGGTAGTATCTTGATGTCTAAGATAGCGCATGAGGTTCCTGCGACCAGCGTAAGTGCTTAGCGTCGCACTCCAATTCGCTAACATGGACCCGCCCTAGGGCGAGTCGTTTGATGAGTCATGCCGCACCTGTAGAGGAGCGGCACGTGCCGCACCTGTAGAGGAGTGGCACGTGCCGCACCTGTAGAGGAGTGGCACGTGCCGCACCTGTAGAGGAGTGGCACGTGCCGCACCTGTAGAGGAGCGGCACGTGCCACACCTGTAGAGGAGCGGCACGTGCCGCACCTGTAGGAGTGGCACGTGCCGCACCTGTAGAGGAGTGGCACGTGCCGCACCTGTAGAGGAGCGGCACGTGCCGCACCTGTAGAGGAGTACGTGCCGCGATTATGGGATGCTCGTTTCGTCTGCATAGCAACACGTCCATTGTCTTTATGCAATTTATCGTATTTAGATATAACTTGGTGACATAACATGAGGCTGGAGGGGGGAGGGGGAGCAGGGGGTGGGAGGGGAGTAGACCGGGATTTCATTGAAAGTATTCTTCAAAATGAGAGAAAGAAGATTCGAAAATAGCGCATATGATGTGCGGCTAATTGGCAATCTTAGCTTGCGTGAGTTTAAGAAAAGACTTGCTGAATGGTTCTGTGGATATCAGATACGCTACAGTTTCCTCACATCCCGACAGTTTGTGACCCAAGCGCGAAGCATCGCATCGCCATGCGTTTGACATCGGCATGCCCTAGAGCTAGTCCTTTGATGAGTCATACCATGCGGAAGGCGGAGAGCTGCGTGTCTCGCTTATGGGATGCAGGTGCGTGTCTGCAGCCCCCAAAAAAATTATTCATTGTCTTATGCTTCAGGCTGCACTAAAACAAACACTTGTGCGTCATTGCAGCAAGCGTTTCGTATTATTGACATGGTAATTTTTGCTTATACGCCATACATGAGGCGCATGGAAGGGACAATTGCTATACAGGTGCGTTGTCGGTGTGATTCTTTTTTTGATCGTGACAAACACACCTTTAAAGACACAAAGACAGTATGTGTTGCTACTGTTAACATGACGTTAATGCATTCGTGCATTACCCAGCTCATAGTAACAACTCTATGTTTAGATGCAGTCATATGAGGTCCTCTTGTATAGCAAATGAAAGCATGCCTAGATGTCAACAGAAAGTGAGCCTCATTCGGAACCCATGTCATGCCATGGGGAGATGTGATACACAATTCACCAGTCTAGCGCTTTATCTCTCCCCTATCTATCCCCTATTTATCCCCTACCCCTTCCGGCAACGGCTATTGTTGAACTCCGCCCACAGCCCTTATCCCTCCTCACAATCACACCCTGCTATGCATTACAAACCCGTATACGACTCATACAATGTAGGTCATGCGTTGACAACCAGTGCTATATCTGTACATCATTATGCATTGGTGGACTGTTCCATGTCGGGATGATACTGGATTGTTCCCGGATGTGATTTGCTTGAAGAATCAGTGTTAAGCCCGAGGATAAACACCAAGCTTGTCTGACGGTCAAATAGTCTCCCCCAACTTCCATTATGAAAAAATCATTTCAGTCCCGCTTTATTGGACTAGTAGTATATACAATGGGTATACTGGCTCAGCAAGCTCATAAACATTTATAAGACCTATAACCCATTACACTACAGAATTCGCATCATTTTGTGTTCACCCTATCAGCCCGGCTTATAAGGGATTTTGCTCCCTGTTTGATCCTTGCTTCTGGGGACAGTGAGCTTAACTAGAGGGAAAGGCGGGTCGGGCCCAACTCCGCCACGTTAGTTTGCTGGTAAATTTACGTGACCATAGACTAAGATCCTCCCCTGCATCCTGCTGCTCTATGAAGACTCAGCCAAAAACCTAATTTGCCAGAAAGACAGAGTCATTCTACAAATCAAAATTACAAAGGTCGAGGTGACCATTGAGGGTATCCCCAACCAGCTGTATTCCGAGGCCATGCGCGTCTACCAGGAGAGGTATGAGGCAAAGAAGGCCTTTGCAGCAACGAGTAAACGTGACCCAGGAGTGACAAAGACGGCAAAAGACCTTGCATTGGCTAACAAGTTCCTGACCAGCAAGTACGTCATGTGGCTCGACCTGAGGACGACTGACTACGACCAGCTCTTCGGCAGTGGTCGGTGTGTGGAAAACGTGTCTGAGGGTGTCACTATCCAGATCACAAAAACGGCCGAGGCGACTGACGTGTTGAACGTCTATATGTGTTTGTTTGTGGAGACCCAGCTAAACTTTAAGGATGGCACATTCGTCAATGCAGTCTACTAAGTTTGCATTTCCAGATGGACCTGGCTCGGCCATTGTTTGTGGCAACAGGGTATGGAAAAACCGTCTGCATGCTCGACCTACTTTTTCGGACCCTTCCAGCATTTTGTAACCGTTTGCCCCACCATCCGTTTAAACCAGACCTACCAAGCATGGTCCTTGGTTTGGTTCGACTCCGAGGTGAACGCTATTGGTCCTTGTGATCGGCACCATGATTACGTGAGGGCTTTCTATCAGCGGTTTCAGGTTGAGTCCACACTGTACCTTATTGACGACTGCTCGGCCACAAAAGCACTGACCAAACTGGCCTTTAGTGGCTGTCATGCGCAGCAAAGTGTCTGGGTCCTCACCCAAAACTTTTGTGCAGAAGAACCTACGTGAGCAGACCCGCTAGGTTGTGCTCTTTTAAACGCTGATGAACAACTCTGTGTTCCGCAAGAATGAAGAGACGTAAACGTGAAAATCGTGCGCTTATCGGACGAGGAAAAAATCCGCAGATTGGTGGCCCGTCCTGCCAAGGCAAGAAACACAGTATTTGACGATGATCTTGTGACCCTGCACATGCACAAGACCCGCCTAGTGCTTGACCGTCCGGTGTATGTAGGGCTGGGCATTGTTGACCTGCCCAAACACCTCTTGTACGACTTCTTCTATAACAACATGAAGTCCAGATATGGTGACGGCCTGTGCCTGCTGTGTGCTGATACGGACTCGCTACTGATGGAGATCGACACAGAGGACGTGTACACTGGTATGCAGGAGGATATCCGACACTTTGACTCGAGCAACTTCTCGGAGAATCACACACTGTTTACCAACAACAATAAGAAGGTCTTGGGAAAAATGAAAGACGAGTGTCCTTAGTTCCGATCAAGGAGTATGTAGCCTAACATGTACTCAATCCTGATGTCTGACATGGGCAAGATCAGAAGAGCGAAGGGTGTGAAGAAGGTTGTAGTGAAGAAGCGCCTGCTGCACGCGCTATGCTCACACAGAAGCAATTTCGCCATGGGATGAACATGCAACGACGAGACGGTCACAACATATATGGTCAACAAGGTGTCACTCAAAGCTTTTGGTTACGTTAATTTACCAGCAAACTAATGTGGCGTAGTCGGGCCCGACCCGCCTTTCTTTCGAGTGAAGCACACTCTCTCAATAACGGTAAGCAAGGAGCTAATTCCTGCATAAGCCGTACCTTAACGTGCAGTGTGGATAATAGGAGGTCACAACAGAAGTGAACTGATCAACCTACTGGGCTGACAGGGTGATCCCACAATGATGTGAAAAATTCTGTTGTGTAAGGGGTAATAGGCCTTAAAGATGACTATGAGCTTGCTGCGCCAGTATCCCCCTTTGTCTGTATTACTGGACTGTTCACGAGCTCGAAAAGCACTGCTCTTTGTCACTCCTCGCTTATAAAATCATCACGTATACCACATAGAATCATTGTTCTCCATACCACTGTGACACGGCACAGTGCATGTCGAGAACGGACCATTCTGCTAATGCTTGCCACGCGGCCACGTTATCCATCCGCATGGTGGTAGCAATATACGATAACAGAACATGCTATCCTGTAGCTGGGGTGTACACAGCGGTACCAATGAGCGCAGCCAATATAACTCAATCAATACCTCCCCGCTAACGAGTGTTGGAAATTGTGTCCTGTCAACGGAGCAATGCAATTTCATAAGCACCTGTCAAGGTATCCTGTTAGGATATCAGGCTGTCTTCGCATTATGTATGGGACTTATTGTGACTAACGAGAAATAACAATAACTGAGGCCGTATCTATGTCTTCAGGTTATCCTTCCATATCGTTTGTAAATAGTCTTGACCCCAACTGTCAATCTATTCTTCCTGCTCCAACACAAGCCCGAACATAACTTCAATGATCTAGCCGCCATTTCTAATTATCCACGCACGACATAAGTAAGTATACAAACGAAGACGATAGCATCCCTCTCTTCCTACATTAGAAGTTGGAAATTTTCTGCAACCTTGAACACATAGCAAACGCAATGGAGCGATGGTTTATCAATAAGCCAATAGATATAATACATTTAAGGGATGACGCCCATTATGTTGATCCATATAACTCATTAGAACTCCTCTGACAACCATCCACGTAATACACATCTCTAATATTTTCATCATGTCGGATTGGAGGACTCCTTACTTACACGGTAGAACCTCGTGTATTGCTTGATACTCGAGCTGCTGTTAACTCAACAGGATTCACGACTGCACAATATCATAGTTCAGCTGCTCGGGTCACGTACCGGGTTCTATTTCTGTGAGATGTTCTGTCCTTCAAGACGACGTCATCCTGACGAATCTGCAGTTACTCCTGCTAACAATCTCCTATTCTTGCCGGCTTTCCAACCTGTAGCTACCTACCTCTGTTAACCATCCCATCACTCACCAGCATTCTGAGCTGTAGCTACTTACTCCTGCTTACCACCCCCATCACTCACCAGCATTCTGAGCTGTAGCTACTTACTCCTGCTTACCATCCCATCACTCACCAGCATTCTGAGCTGTAGCTACTTACTCCTGCTTACCATCACCCATCACTCACCAGCATTCTGAGCTGTAGCTACTTACTCCTGCTTACCATCCCATCACTCACCAGCATTCTGACATGTAGCCACCTACTCCTGCTAACTATTCCATCACTCACCAGCATTCTAACCTGTAGCTACCTACTTTAGCTAACTACCCCCTACTCTCACCAGCATTCTGACCTGTAAGTACATACTCCTGCATAGCACCCCCGTGTCTTATCAGCATCCCATGTGTCTCTATCAGCATCCTGACATGTAGATATTTACTCCTGCTAACCATCCCAGTGTCTTATCAGCATCCTGACATGTAGTTATATACTCCCGCTAACCATCCCGGTGTCATATCAGCATCCTGACATGTAGCTATATACTCCTGCTAACTCCCTGGTGTCTTATCAGCATCCTGACATGACATGTAGCTATATCCTGCCCATCCCCGCTTATCCATCCCGACATGTAGCTATCAGCATCAGCTCCTGACATGTAGCTATATACTCCTGCATAGCTCCCCGGTGTCTTATCAGCATCCTGACATGCAGATATATACTCCTGCTAACCATCCCGGTGTCTTATCAGCATCCTGACATGTAGCTATATACTCCTGCATAGCTCCCTGGTGTCTTATCAGCATCCTGACATGCAGATATATACTCCTGCTAACCATGCCCGCGTCTTATCAGCATCCTGACATGTAGCTATATACTCCTGCTAACCATCCCCGTGTCTTATCAGCATCCTGACATGTAGCTATATACTCCTGCTAACCATCCCCGTGTCTTATCAGCATCCTGACATGTAGCTATATACTCCCCGTGTCTCCCTGCTAACCATCGTCCTGCTAACCATCCCGTGTCTTATCAGCATCCTGACATGTAGCTATATACTCCTGCTAACCATCCCCGTGTCTTATCAGCATCCTGACATGTAGCTATATATTCCTGCTAACCATCCCCGTGTCTTATCAGCATCCTGACATGTAGCTTTATACTCCTGCGAACCATCCACTAGTCTAATCGGTGTACTGACCAGTATTCCACGTGGCTTCCACGTGTTGTAAAAATGCGTCCTATAGAACTCCGTGTTGCCTGGGTCCAGTCGCATCATACATCTCGCCAGAATTAGATAGTGTTGCCTAAATTATGCCTCCGTTCACTAAGGATAATTGGAAGTTCCACATTTGACATATTTGAGTCATTGAGTTGTAGGTACTATGATGTCACGGAATGAAACGTGGACTGGTGTCGTGGAACAGATGATCCGCTATGATAATTCTATTGAATCCTTGTGACTACGCAGAACCATAACGCAAGTCCAAATAATAGTTTCCTCATGCATTTATGAGCCACATTCATGGGTATCGTACACCCAGTTAATCAATGCAAGCTGTCACGGCACAGTGAGCGACGCCCGGTGTTGCCCGCTATAGAACAACAAAAGAAATTAGCATGTGCTCACCAAATGCCACAATCAAACAGCATGTGCATTTCCAACGAAATAACTCTGATATTGTAACGAAATCCGAGCGGCAAACTTCCTATAAAGACTTACGAGGAAGGTATCATCAATATGCTTGCCTTTGATCTTAAAATAGGAATCCCATGGATAAAGAAATATCGACGGCATCAATATACTATACCGACGATGCTTCAAATGCAAAACCAGTATGGTGAAAGAAACTGGATTCTTCTGTTTTAACGATAACAACCCCCACTATGAAGACCATTAGGATTTAATGCGTCATATTATTGCGCCATATGCGAGAATGCCATAACCGGGACAAGCCCACATGTGTTGTTTTATGAAGCGGTGTAAATAATTGCCCAGAACCGTACCTTTTGGGACATAATCTATGATGTTTGAAATAAAACATAATCTATGATGTTAGAAATAAAACAGATTTCATTGCTGACTATAACATCGGCTCGTATACCAATGTATGATAGCACACATGCCTTTAAATGGCTCGTATTCGGGGCTGGCCTATTCGGCCCTGGCTTTGTTCGAACCATCCCTTATATATTAACTGGCTTTATCACCCTCCAGACACCTTGTACTCTACCGTCCAGTCATCCGCTTTGTACATACGGGTATACCTCCAACGTACAAGATTGCTCTGATATTCGTTGTTTCCGATGACGAATGCGTTTTTCCAACGCGACACAGCGAATGGCACAGTCGTTTGTTTATTTCTTGTAAGATTGTTTACTCTGTTATCATTATTTGCCTGGCTTTTTCCGTGCAGTACACCGCACCTCACATTTGCCAGTAAACAGTGTCAAAGTCTGATACAATATGTGACGCAGCGTAATGGTAGGACGTTTACCGACATAACGGTCCGGATAAGATCGTAGGATTCTTTAAATAATTGTCCGATGATAATACGAACTAAAATGACAGCTCTATGGACACTCCGTGACCAGCAAGTCATTGTATGTGCATTGCCTGAATTGGGGATGTTACACGTCTGACTGTGGTTCACTGGGCATATATGTATTTGGGCAATGCCCGGTGGGCTTGGCTCGCTGTGAGGGGAAGGGGTTGGGGAGTAAATGGGCCACTTAGATGGATACAAAACTCGAAGGTTTCTCTAAACGGTTCTAAGACCCAATTTGCCACTGACGATTGGGCATTTAACTCGTCACCAATGGAGGGTTACTTCCACTGACAACCTAGGTTGAGATGATACGAGAAATGCCTCTTCTCTATTTTCACTTTCATGGTAATAAATGCATTCCGCAATTAATGGCACACAAAAAGGCATAGTTGCCCTGTATATAAAGCAAGAATTTTAACTGGTCGATAACAGTCGCGTTATAACATGCTGTTCCTGCTCCGGAGAATCCGTTACCGATTCTGTTATTACTTTGTTCACATCAAAATGCGTTATGTATGGTTGGCCCGTCATTGAAGTTCTTAAGTACACAAATGATGTCATCAAATAATCTGTGACGAAGTGATGACAGGCGTCTTTCGTTGGCGCGACTTGAACGGAGATATTGTAAAAATAGTCAAATACTCAAATGGTCATTCTAATAGCCTGTGGTAAAAGTGAAACCAAATTGGGTAGTACGTAATTCCGTTTCGGTTTAGATACCATGAATTTTGATAGAAAATCTTAATGTGCATTGAGACTAAAACTGTAATCGTTGACGATTATGGCTAATATAACAATATTTCGGCAATGTGCGTTGATATATTCCAATAATTTCCAATATTTTTCTTTCCCTATTTGTACCTTGAGTAAGAATTGGTAACACAAACTAAGTGCTTTAATTGTAATGGCTGGTTTAAATTGACTCCACGCCCACCCACCCCCACACGGACCATTTGTAATTCTTGGATATCCTAAGCACGAGTTGACAATACAGCAACAAACCGACAAATGTTGTACACATCCAAGGTCGTGGTGATTTTATATTCTATGGACAATCTAGTTACGGTTGTATCGTTAATCAGAGGGTTTGATCTTGCAAATATGAATTTATACGCAGAGACCGACCGGCAATTAATGCTAATCAGCGTATTGTCGAATAACGCGCCCAAGTGGTATCAGTGGTATGCATTCCATTCAGTGTTATTATAGCCAGCTCATTGACCTAAAATGTTTTGATTATCTTATGTGTGTAAGGTGTGCTAAGCTTGGTTAATGCTAGTATATGACTGAGCTAAACATTTTATATTGATAGAAAACTTGGTTTGTGTCTAGAAGGTTTTCGTCATCCCCCATTCGACCCGCTCTAACATCACACTGACACAACCATGGCTTCGATCTGATAGAGTACTGATGCAGGTGTAGATACAGATGCATACTCGACGATAAACCCCAAACAGCTCAGAATCAAAGGAATGGCTCTATCATTGGCAGTGCAGATACAGATGCATGCTCGACTATAATCCTAATACAGCTCAGAATCAAAATGAGTGACTCTATCATTGGCAGTGTATATACAGCTTACAGTACTATAAACGAAAACCGTCTCCACTTTGGTGTAAAGGTTGAGTTGTGGAGGTACTTAAAGTCAAGCGGTGTGTCTTAACTGCGCTTGGATTGTTTTGGGAAAAAACAATAGTGAAGTAGCAATGCAGACATGGATTTTAAATATATAAGTTTATCAATACGTCGGATTGTGTGTCCAACAAAGAATATCGCTGTTATTTTCTTTATGACATTGTTCAAGAATGCAACATATTCCATATTTCAAACAAGCTGCATTGACACAGCACAGTACGTTTCGTGAAAATGCTGTTTATTCGACAATTAAATGAACTGTAATATTAATAGTTTTTATTAATATTCTGCCAGAAATAGACTTCTCAATACCTCAACTGAAAGACGTTATCTAGCAACCGAAGGTCATGCCATTTAGACAGAAGTACAGGAACGCAACCCGTCAACAAGTTGGTGGCAGTCAGAGAGGACATGACGCAGCTGTTGGTGATTAGTCTAATTCAAACCGTTTTGGCTGCAGAGCTCCAAACATGATAATATCCAATGCCTCAGAGAGTTACTACATACGTGGGTGTATAATATACCGTTACCTACTTAAAGCATAATAGAGTTCATTTCGTTGAGGCTATTGTGTAGTGACGTTAACATGTCCACACATATATCGTCTATAGCGGAGGGACTGACAGAGCATAACCCTTATAATTGCAGCAGTCGCCAACTTGCCCCTTCTGTTAGACTACAAACACACAAGACTTTCCAATGTTACAGATGTAAACGTCCTAGCCACAATATAAATGCCCTTAATGATGGATAGCGTAAGTCATGAAATCATATTGCATCACTGATACAGCAGCGTGTAGACGACGAGTCTGCTCATCAATACCTTCCGGATTTATTAATATATAACGGCTTGAGGTGTTAGCTATTCAAAATAATCACTATAAGAGCCAGAGTTTTATAACTTAAGCACCGCTGGTGTTGACAGCATATATAGGTATTTACAGGGATAAAATACAAAATGAAACATTGCAATTTTTTTTTACGGGACGGCATTTTTTTTCCATTTGCTAATTATTGAGCATGTTATCGTGATTTATTACTTTCGGTTCTGGTGTGAATACAATCCAGTCTACCTCATAGTGTAAGTTTTTATAAATATAAGGGTTGCTAGAAATTATCAACTTCCTTCCCTCTGAATGCTTTGATCTCTGTTTAGCTAGTATTCTGCTTTCACGTCGTATGACATACAAGAATATGGCTTGCACTGTTCATCATTCGTTTAGACAAAGCAAAGAATTCGCTCTTAACGCAATATCAAGAAACCCTTACAAATAGGCCTATTAATTGTGGATGCTAAAACAGCGGAACCGTCGGTTTTTTCTCAGCGCAAACAGGTAGCTTGCCCAACAGTGTTATGACGTTAGGTGTGTGATAAATGACACTATCCGTGACATGATGTAGTCACGTGGTTCGGGTCGTGTTCTATTGTGTGCTCGCCTACTATGGTTCTAAAGCTGGATCGGGTAGTCCCCTGTATGAACGGGTTCGCAAGAATAAATGAAACAGTGACGTTTACCGTCGCCTTCAACTGCGAGGTGTAATCTCGATTGATGCAAATGATTGTAATGACATCTCCATGAAAAGCAGCGGATCTTTCTCTATTAAACAATAGCAATCAATCATAAACTAGTAAGCCTACATATTGTGCACTTAGTTACTAATCGATGTTCATCTTATGCCAGGGATATTTCATATACAATTTGCTTACTCTGCTAGGCCATTTGACCAATGTCTATAATCGTTGTGTTAGTAGTACACATGTAACGCGATGCAATCCATTTAGCCACTTCAGTTAGTGTTTACTTAAAGCTGTGGATGTTGTTATCAGGAACATAGTAACATTGATATGAAATCTAATTGTCTCTAGCAGATCTAAGGAGCATTGTACAATGAGAAGTTATTCCCATCTATCTTGCTTAGCAAAACACTTCACGAATATCAGATATCACATTTTGCTTCCCCCGCAGGCCTTACGAATTGGGTCCATGTAAGTCATTTGATAAACAGACACACATGCAAAAACGAAGACACTTGTTTCCATTCACGCCAGTATATAGGCTGATACATATGACCACAAAGCAATAAAGCCACGGTCATTTATGATGCTTTGGCATAGGGTCACGTAAATCGTCATTGGCCGCGAGCATGTACCGCTAGTAAATGTTGAATGGTAATTGATTTCATACAGTAGACACTGGGTATCTCACTGCAACCAGTTCATATTGTATGGTGATGGTCGGCCATTCAAAAGCTGAGTCATCTCATTAACGTGTTGAATGATGTGACCTGCGAATTATGAGATCAAGGGCGAAAGTTTAGCTGGTATACATCGATTTGCGGCGTGCTAGGATGGTGTCATGTTCTATGGCAGGGCGTGTACCTTCTATCACTGTGGACCTGTGTATCTCTCTGGATATATTTGGCATCAGAAACGAAACCGCTGGGTATGGGTGTTCACCACCACGGCCATGGATGCAGTTTTCAGTTTGGATATATGGGTTTTTTCTCATATTTTCGTAAGCGTGCACTGAAGCACCGTTATTGATTTTGATAATAGTTCTATGGGATAGTAGCCCATAAAAAAGTTGTAACGCCACTAATTAAGCGGAGGACATTTGGTGTGACAGCAATAACTGAGATGGGTTGTTTATCACGAGCAGTTTTCATTGAGAAACGCTTACTCTAAGAAATACTTGTCCAGTCGAGTAAGACCTCCTAATTTTTGCTTTGTCCGGTTGAAAAACCTCTTTGCCCGGTCATAGAATGAAATTTTGTCCGATAGACTAAGCGTAGACTAACACGGAATTAACCAGGAATCGCCGATCACGCGCTGAGTTGCCGAGTCTCGCAACTAAGTTAGCTTAGACCTTGAGCTCGCATAAGGACGATTGGGGTTTTCTTTCTCGGTAAACTGAGCGCACGTTCCCAGGAATCACCGATCGATCTTAGTATGCTTCGTTTAAAGACAAAAAAGAATAGAATATAAGTTAGATAGGGCAAGTTAGATGACAGTTTCACTTGTCCGACGGCTTCACCTACTTGCCAGGGACAATCGGGCAATCGCTGTTTTACCCTGGGTTTCATAATTGCTGATAAATTGCATATCCATGGCTCGGCGTAACCTGTTTTCACGGTGCCATGTGCGCTGATCAAGATGTCCAGTGCTAACAGCCGGAACAAGCGTTGGATCATGTATCCGTCAGTTAATGAATAGAAAATGAGCGACGTTAAATAATGATTTACGGTATTCAGTTTAATACGTTATCAAAGAAACGCTACACTTATGGCCTATGGGTGAACACGGGTGTCTCTGGGACCGCATGTTTAAGCGTAAGTTTGTCGGGTTGGTTCTCTGGACCAAATGTCGCAATTTTAACCAGTCAGTTGCAGCTTGTGCACGTAATTATTCTACGGAACTTCAAAAGAAAGCACGTTTTCATAGCCACATGATAAACCAAGTTGGCTTGGAAATGGATTTCCTTAATGCGCGCGACTACCAGATCCATATCCCATATCCGCCATAGCAAGCAAAATCCAACATGGCCAGAGAATGAAGAGATGCGCAATTGTTTTCTACGCACACCCCGCTGGAGCGCCGTAGTACATCCCAATGGGAATGTCGTAATGTGGGACGTACTGTCTGAAGCATGTGTGCATTTCCAGGCATAATGTCAGCACCATACTGCTATATCCAGGTATGCATTATCTGTCAATGTTTATATGCAGCCTTGAAGTTGTATATATGTCCGCGATAACGTGGCTCTAAAGTGTCTGGCAGTAGTGCCGACGCTACGACTCCGGCTGTAATAGATCCAACATGACATGGCAACTGTCGAGTCCAATACTTCAAAGGATATTCTTGCTATCATATAATCCTCTTTCTGAAATCAAGATGTATTAAGAACAGGGTTGTTGCTGGCATCGCGATAAGGCAAAGGACTTCTTATTATCACTGGGCTTTTCCATTAACTACCACAATGCCCACTGTGCAGTTATCCATTCGGTTAATGGCGTCACTCCAGCCCAAGATTAAAACCTATGACATATTGACCACACTGTGAGCGCGTTCGCCGTGCGGCGCTGCATCAGTTGTCTTCATTGAACCACTACTTTAGCTCCATTTAACCATCACAGGAAACGTAATCCAATAAAGACAGTTTGTTACTCCATCCTGGTTCCGGACCGGAATATTCTTGGATGATAGTTGACTGATTTCTTTGAAATGATATTACGCGATTGGCTACTTATGAAGTTTACCTGGAGGGTATTAGTGCATGGAAAGGTTAATATAACGAGCAACTTCAAGAGTAATTGCGATGATAGAAAAAAAATCATGAGAAGAATGAATAGGTCATCCGACGGCTTTACCACTGAGGTCTGGTGCTGTTTCACATTTAGATTCAATGAAATAACCTTTCATGACGCCATGACATTATCATCATCTGTGGCAGTGTGGGATGTACATGTCAAGAAAAACGACACCTTGCCGTTTGAAGCCTGCATTCGTGTGTCAATATATTGCCCCTCATCAATCACTGGCCGTGTATCATTTGAGTTGAGAGGCGGATATGAGATATGGATCTGGTTGTCGGGCACAACAAGCAATCAATTTCAATACCAATTTGATTTTTCATCATGTGCCAATGAAAACTTGTTTTCTCTTGAAGCTGCGTAGAGCGATGAAAGATGCCACATCAATCTTACTTAGCCAATAACCATGGCGATATCAAAATCTTATAAGATTGCGTGAGCAAATCCCCGGTTGATGGGCGTTACTTGGTCCAGAGAACCAGCTCGACAAACATAAGCATAAATATGCAGTCACAAAGACACTCGTGTCCACTCATCCCACTATATGGCTTAATAAATATATCCTCAAAGCAATAATACCCCCGTCTGTTTTGCTGTGTCGTTCTCTGCATCCAGAGCAGCACTAATCTAATCTCCCGTTCATTATCCGCCCGCTGAGCCTCCGACTGGAGATTTAACAGAGGCACAGACAAAAGGCAGCAATACACAATATTTGATGTTCGGATAGTGTTGCTATTGAATATTGAATCAGCAAAGGTTCGAACTGGTTAGCTACCATGTCTTGACAAAATACTGTTGGTATTGAACTAATTCAATTGTTAATTTTATTAATATTGTACGTGAAATATACCAGCTGCCGTCCCACAAACCGAACATGTCATTACCAAATGACGCAATACCTGTCGAAAGTAATTACAAAGAATGCAAAGCAAGCAGCTAGATATATGTTGACGTTCCGGGCGGAATAGCGCTGTTACCACTCCACTTAAGCACAGATGTATAGCCAACAATCTACTGAGCGCATGGCAGTCACGGAGTAGGAGTGGTTTATCTGACTAATCTCTGGTTGTTTCTTGTATGGTGCCGAGTTGCTGGACGCCTCGAGCGGCTCATTCCCCTGATGCAGGAAATAGACTTGATCTAATGTCAGCATTGATGATACTGTCGCATTGTCTTCATATATGTTTTGTTTTCCAAGATTTCTACAGTTGTACACAATACGTGATTCATAATGAGTAACGTGTCCTCCTCGCAGGCTTATGGTGTTAGGTCAGTGACGGGGTTTACTCGGATGACTGAAGATGGCGCGTGGTAATACCTCACTAGTCTGATGGACACTTAAGTACATAACATATTATATAACAATGTTAATATCGCACGAATTACATATTGTCAACTTTGTGCATGATGCCACGGACAGGCGCCCAACATCAACGCGTGGTTACCATCATCGGTCCTCGTCAACCTTCAAACAAACACACAACGCTTCTGCTGTACAATCCGGAGCATTGCAATAACGATGCATATTCCCTATGGTCCTAATGATGAAATACATTGCCGGAGTTATACTTCACGTTCATTCCCTTGGCATATGTGGCCGGGTGCACGTCATCTTATAGGGAGGAGGCCAATGTATTAAGTGATGATGCTGGTCATGATCGATTCACAGTCCCCAAATTACAAGTCTGCTTGCACAATTGGAGGTCAGCCCGGGGACATGCTCAACTGAATGCGTTCATGTATTGCTCAGCCAGTATACGGCAGATGTAATATTGCCTCCGACTGTTATCTTATCAAGTGGTTATGATTCTCTCATACACGAAGGTTCAATAAACACTCAGCAAGGGTAGGTGGCATTTTTGCGTTCAATCAAGCAGACCAATTAGCAGCAATCCTCATTTGTCAAGAGATGCTGTGAGGCTCTTGAATATATGCGATCGTACATTCCAAGGGAATTCCAACCTGTGTATAACGAACACTCCCATATCTTATAAATGGTACCTTCTGTCTTCACTTCACCAAAATAACCAATATTTCTGAACTCTTTCATCAAATATTCAGAACACAATTAACCACGTCACTCTGTAGAATTCATCTAAACAAATTATTTCATATGACGATCAATAATAAGTAATGGACAGTTAAGCGCATGGTTCCAACCGTAAAATCACACATACAGCACTGGGCAGATACTTTTCCCATTGTGTTTTCAGATACCGTTCCTATAAGTATGAGTTTAAAATATACAGGCAATCTATTTTAATGCTTTGTGTGTGTGCATCAAATGACATTTTCGGTAGCCCACTTCATTTATTCTCATTCCCTCTGAGGAGTATCGACAACAAAGGGAGAAGGCGGACTAAATGAGCCGACTACAGTTTCCTTGACGCTAGTGTTACTTGAAAGCCAGCATAACCACACGTAGTTTCATGACGATCATGTCACTGTGCTATAATGAGTGTCTACTTGGGTAAGACAATTTCAGAAATCAGTAAGCTGTGAAGACAAAGCTGTTGAGCTAAGGAGTTAAGAAGATTACTGCACATAACGCGCAGTGCACAAGGTTCATTATCATGATATATTCGGCGCGTGATCTTCTAATATGTAGAGCATTTATAGCATCTGGCGTCGGCGTTGCCAGCCATCCTTGAAAACGAGTCATATATCCTTTGCGATTCCATTTATTCCATGTCATATTTGTGTCACGTGTGACTATTGCTCCTCCGGCTGTCTTGGTTATGAACCCATGTAATTATCCTTCATTTATCACCAATTTTATAGCGAGTGACACACGAAAGTCTCCCTTGCGTGGTTTTCCCCAAATGGCCGCTGGCACCCTTTACCACGAAGCACTTGCTTCAACACATATAACTTACATTACTGTCATATCACAAGGAATGTTTTACTGGGCCAGACAGAATTCACCCTGTTCTGTGTTTACTCTCATTCAAAATCACATTTGGTGCCTGCTGTTCACATAACACAAATGTAAGCAGTTTCGTCCTCTATCTGACCGTCCTAAGAGACCGGAGCAAGACTCTGGGATTTGCCATGTACCTGTATATGTGCGTCGATTGGTGTATGTAGGTATGACCTATATGCGTATGCGCAGTTGTTCTGTGGTCAGTCGAGAAACAGGCGCCTCTTCCGCCTTATCCACAGTCGGGTGTGATGTAAAGGATGCACCGAGCAAGACCCAAACAGCCCACAATCATCTGCAATGTGTTAATAGTGTCATTTCAATTCCATATTCATCTGGACCGATGTCATCGTGCCTTCTATTGAGGGTCAAATGGATTAACCGCCCGGTTAATTATAACATATTGGTCACTTCAATGTCCGATTCTATCCCCGCCCCTCTTCTGACCCTTCTTCTGGCTGCTTCTCATCGTAACGCAAGATCAGTAATGACCCATTACTGTCAGTGCAAGTGATTAATGCAGCCATTGGTAGTCCGTATGTGTACGCCAATTACAGCACAGAGATAAGCAGTTATCAGTTGGGTGGTCAGTTGCCTATTGCTTATCGCCTAACAGCACACAGGGGATGATTAAGCCTTCTTCGAAGCTGACCTTTGTCCTTTGCTCTGACGTCTGACACCCTGATTAAGGCAACAATATTACTGATTAATTTGTCGACACAATGTCAGCGCTGCTAGTCTAAACGTGGCTGTTTTATTGCATGAGCAGCACTAAACTTCGTCATTTGGATAAAAACGACGCTGGACATATATCAGACTACTTAGCATGGCTATATGAACCGCAGTGATTTATCATCACAACGACTTGACCCTCAATGCCCAATTTAAAAGCAACCACAGATCAAATTATATTGTAACGTTCAGAATCATGTTGCTACAATAGCAGTATATATATATATATATATATATATATATATATATATATATATATATATATATATATATATATATATTTATACCTAAATATATATATATATGCATATATATATATATATATATATATATATATATATATATATATATATATATATATGTAAATATATATGTATTTACAAAAATATGCATATATGCATATATATATATTTATGTGTAAATATATAAATATGCATATATATATGCATATGTATATATATAAATATATATATATATATATATATATATGTGTGTGTGTGTGTGTGTGTGTGTGTGTGTGTGTGTGTGTGTGTGTGTGTGTGTGTGTGTGTGTGTGTGTGTGTGTGTGTGTGTGTGTGTTTGTGTGTGACGCGACGAGTAATTGGTTTACCACACAATCTACGTGGCGGGTTATTGGTTTACCACAAAATGTACGTGACGGATTATTGGAATAACACACAATGGACTTGACGGGTTATTTGTTTACTACACAATGTACGTGAGGTGTTATTGGTTAACTACACAATGAAAGTAATTGGTAATTGGTTTACCACACAATGTTCGTGACGGGTTATAGTATTAACACACAATGAAAGTGACGGGTAATTGTTTACAACATAATGTTCGTGACGGGTTATAGTATTAACACACAATGAAAGTGACGGGTAATTGTTTTACCACACAGCATACGTGACGGGTTAGTGGTTAACCACACAATGAAAGTGATTGGTTCTTGGTTTACCACACCATGTTCGTGGCGTGTTATTGGTTTACCACACAATGTACGTGACAGGTTATAGGATTAACACATAATGAAAGTGACGGGTAATTAGTTTACCACACAATGTACGTGACGGGTAATACGTTTACCTCACAATATACGTGACGGGTTATTGGTTAACCACACAAAGTAGGTGACGAATTAATGGTCTATCAATCAATGTATGTGATGGGTGTTTGGTCTAGAGCACAATGTACTTAACGTATAAGTGGTTTTCCGAGCAGTGGGCTTTATCGACAGTCAACATCGCCGGGCATCCATTTCATCTTAGATTTTCCAATGCACACTCATGATGATGATGATTGTTTTTCGATTGTTCCATCCGAATGCATGTCGCAACACAGCGCTCTTGACGAAATTCAATAACAATCACCCAAAGGCATTCTAGTATTGATCGACATGTCGTGTGCGGTTATAAAATGGCATCCATCTGGCAGAACAGGGCAGTAAGTGGTGTAGTTAGGCTGTTGAGTATTGTTGCAGTATGCCGTAATGGGGCCTTATCTGCCGCCTACAGCGATTTGGTAAGGATGGAGTATTCAAATGGTCAGCCGTCAAGTAATTGGAAAATCATTGATGAAACAACGTTATCACGTTTCCAATTGTATATGTTAATATAAGAGAATAGAAACAATGTGCGTTGTGAGAAACTAGTGTCAATTCATTACAGACCATTAATGTAGCATCAAGTGGCAATTCATTACAGAACATTAATGTAGCATCAAGTGGCAATTCATTATAGACCATAAATGGAGCATCAAGTGGCAATTCATTTCAGATCATTAATGTAGCATCAAGTGGCAATTCATTACAGAACATTAATGTAGCATCAAGTGGCAATTCATTACAGAACATTAATGTAGCATCAAGTGGCAATTCATTTCAGATCATTAATGTAGCATCAAGTGGCAATTCATTATAGACCATAAATGGAGCATCAAGTGGCAATTCGTTACAGACAATTAATTTGTAGTATCACGAGGCAATTCATTACAGACCACCAATGTTGCATCAAGTGGCAATTCATTACAGACCATCAATATAGCATCAACTGTGAGAATGTTGAACCGTGTTTCACAGTTATTGTTGAGGTTGAGAAGAATGTTTTCCCCCAGAATCATCTTCGAATGGACGCAACATAGTCTACAAACCAAATAAGCATTTAAGTAACAAGACAACGGCGTAGTTCAACGCATGGCTGGATAATATGGCGACACCCTGGCCATATTTTATTACAAATCATCAAACATCGCTTGATCATGAACCACTTGGTTTTCTGTCCGGTGCAGTTAGGTTTCATCTTACACTTATCATTGAAGCTATTTGATTTAGTTCATTCCTTGCCCGTACATCGAGGCCGAAAAAGAAATATGTTTTATTTGCCTTTTTGGCAATGGTTGGGTATCAATTTGAAAATAGCTCCCGCACCAGATTTGCGTGTGGGGTTGGTGTCAACAAGACGCAACGTTTGGGTCCTACCTATAAAACTGTAAGTGTTAGATGTATAGCCACCAAGATCACAGAGGCGTACAGAAATGTCAGTCTTTGAAAATGCGGTTTCTAAACATTACTTAATCGATAGTGGTCTAGCCACAACAGTATTTGTACTTATTATATCACATGAAAACACACTCGAGCGTTTATATTAATCAAATAACTTAGATAGCTTAAGTTTTTGTTATATTATTCGTTCTGCTACAGTGAAAAACGCAATACTTTCTAACACTGGATATATTGTGTCCTGCGAATCTATTATCGAACTACCTATCTTTAACATCCACCCAATACTAACCCAGTCATATCATCCGCACACACATAGCCTCTGCCAATATTAATAATATCGAACGTTCAAAGATGTATTGCCACATACACTACCCAGCCATCCCAAATCTAACATGGCATGATTGATCACAATGAGGAAACTTCAATAGCCAATGGCTATCAATATCCCGTATAGAATAGTTACCTATTCACATCTCCTCAGTCTCGTTGCCAATTTTCATTATGTCGGATGGAACCTACTGTTCTTTGAATGGGAACATATTCGTGACCTCTTGCCACTTGCCACCGGGGATTCTGCGCTTTTATGGCCTTCTTGTGGGGTGATGGGAACATCATTCTCCTTCTCATCAGGCGCTTACTTATCTTCATATGGTCGCGTGATACGGAGGATAATGCGGTATTTACGTGCAGCATTTCACATTGGTAAATTTTGGCGACCATGATCCTATTTAGTAGTTACAATTCGTCGTCAATATCACTCAATAAAACCATCATAGAATAATCATAACAATTATACAGTTTGCAGTCACGTGTCATGCGTTGAAAAATATTGTCAAACCCCAGAGATTAGGTTCACCATCAACATGCCAACTTCTCAGACCCAAATATACGATAGCACCAACATTGTTTGGTCGTATTTATTATGCAGTATATTGTCGTGTCAGCAAATCCCTCGCATCTGCGTTATGTTGATATTTCTAATCGTCATGTCGTTCCGAGTGATCAGTGACCTTGTTCAATTCTGGTCTTTATCTGGACCAGCAAACCACTACATCATCTAGAATGCACCATAACAAACAATACGATAGCCTACGTGCAGCGGGAAATCAAGCTATCCAGGCACAAATGGGGCAGACTCAGTCATGTTAAGTTGATAACGTGTGCACTAGGTAATAACAAAGAAAACGCATTAGTAGAAATGAGTGCCTACTTGAAGCTGCCCACATCATGCATTATTTCATTAACGCCTGGTTTTATTTTTAAAGCCCCAGCCCGCATATACATCATATGACACAAGAAATATTCACAGGTATTATAGAGAGAGGAGGTCCTAATATATATGCGATAGATACGTATCTTAGTAGAAATGAATGCCCATTTGAATCCGCCCACATCATGCATCATTTCATCAACGCCTGGTTTAATTTGTCAAACCTCCTGCCCTCTTTTAGTCATGTAAGCAGTATGTTATAAATCTAGGAATGTATCTCTTGAAGTCTTCAATTTTAAGTCACCCAAAGAGTTTATGGTCAAAAAGAGATGCAGCGCAAGCTGTGCATTAGCAGAAGGCTGGCACTGTTAATTGTATGATAAAGATACGGAAAACGGTATTTTGCTGATTCATAACTTTTTATAAATCATTAAGCTGTACCCAAGTGCTGTACCCAATTATTATGTTGCGCAAACAAATCAACCCCTGATGGCTAAATTTCATTTTGAATATGAGCCAACATTTTTATAGACAGCTGCAGAACTTTATCGCACTGTGCCATCATATCATTGACCATGGATGCTTTTATGGATCAACTAAAATCGTCGATATTATGGTAACCTGATTAGCAAGCAACACGTGGCGTATGACTACCCGAGTCAGGCTTCTTGGCAGTATCATTCTAGAGGAACTGCGTGACGAAAACCATCCTCCTTCACAGGCTAAGTTTCGTGTCAAGGTCAGCACATCGATGGTGTAATCATCAGCAGAGGAACAGATGAGTCACAGACAGAGATATTCATATAACAAAAGTACTGATCTAAGAAGGGCAGTCGGGGGAATCGGTGCCCGGCAGCGGTATCACTTGCTGCCGCATGTTATGAGAGACATACTACGCTAAGAGCTCTTGCCCACCTGTGCCTTCAGTCAGCCGATCTATGTCTGTGCTGCATATCAAGCGCGCTGCAATATACATAGATGCCCTCTGCTCCATAAGACTATATGTTGACTGCTCCTGGCTGATCTAAGGATTGCATCCCTAGCCAAGATACTGTTATAGGATGCTTGATGGTCATTTGGTCGTTGTGGTGGCGCTGTGTATGAGACATTGTTTTAATGGAGGGCTGCGATGCAAATAGCATACAAACGTTAACAAGCACTAGAAGCAACATCAACGCTGAGGGTAGACAATAGTTACATGGGCACTGGATGATCCAGACTTCGAACAGGTATACAGCAGACAAACAGTGCAACCCTTTACTCGGCAGAGCATCGTGTACTTGTCGCTAAATAGATCACGGACAGTGACGGGTCATTCAGGTTCGCATTGATTTGATCCCTCTCAGAATCCACCGTTTGTCGCCTTGAGGAGCCAAATGCAATCGTAGATAATGTAACTGCGTGTACATGCATAAACAGCAGCCATTGCAGATGCGTGGTGGTTTGTTGAGCGCCGAGGCGGGTTCGGTCGCTCTCGCACAGGACAAGCTTCAGCTGTAGCAATTGACCGACTTGCTGCTTGAGATTCATAGTTACGAGCATCCCTGCTATGGAGTATATAATTGCAATCATGTGTCTGTATACTCGCTGCTCCCTATGCACTGATTAATTGTAATGCCTCATGCGATTGTCCGGCTGATAAAACACGCATGGCACTGCCTGAGGATAATGTAAGTATTGTCGAGCCATACCATCTGCTGAACCCTTATACAAAATACAGGTATATAGACCCTTGCAATTTGTTGATAAAATCCATGGCGCATATAAGGCGTGGTTAGGAATGCAAGCAAAATATTAAGTCCTGAACAGACAAAGGGGTACTGCTGCGGTTTGTCTGATGTATCATTGATATGTGCTGACCGGATGATTGTCCGGTGTAACAGAACTGATAGACTGATATATATGAGACGTTATGCTACCATGAGCCGGATATGTATGGGCTGGATGATGAATCATGTGTTAGTTGGTCGTTGAGTAGCCTGAGGGCTGTGCCATACATTGTGATGTTCTATGCGCTATGTGTAAAACTGATAACGATGCGTGTATTGATTTAAAGGATCCGCGTCATTTTCGCTGCTCAGCAATAACCCCGAAACACGTTTTTTTTACACCGACTTGCGGTACGAACGGTTAGATAAGATATCCTCCAACTAACAACTACCACGTCATCAACATATTGCTGATACGTTGAAAAGGCAGCGAATTTACTTATGTATGCCAAGTTCATCTTAGCATTGATACCATAGTATACTTTAAATATTACCTTCTGCAAAGAACCGTTATGAGGATGACCGAATATACTACAACATTCTACTCTAGCCTCAACTCACGCTATAGACATACTTTTCAGTTAAATAACGCATTAACACAAAACGGGTTAATGTGATTTGAGTCATTCATTCACCACTTCTTACAGAATTGCCATTCACAGTGCAGCTGATGTACAAAGCGACCAATTTCTATTATTACATGTCGCAACTCAATAACGTCACCTCTCTGGTAATGCCACGTTCTACGGAATCCCATGGAACGTACGTCATTGTTGGCTTAAATTATTCATGCATATCCCCTCTTAAACCTTCCTATACGGAAGGAGTGATGATGTTTCGTTGTGAAAAGTGTGCATCACATACTACACTGACCCGGAGTTACTTATGGCCTATGGATTTTCTATGTGAGACGTTGGCCAAACTGGCCTTTCTGGTATCATGCATTTAATGCTTGTCTGAAATAATGCCTCTCACAGTTTATGACGATTTATTCTTGCCTTACAATTTGGATAGAGCAAACTATTGTCACATTTACCATCCTAGGCGATCACTTTACATCAACTGACCTGCGTGTTTCTGTTCGGCTGCAGTCAGAACTGGTGAAGTAACAAGGTAACGAGAATCAATAAAAGTTATTAGAGTAATATACAGTTGTGCCAATCATATTTAGATGTTACGATATTCATCTCAATATACCCAAGAGGTGCGTGCATTATCCCGCATGAACAAGGGCAATCATAGAACATAGACATGATATTTGAAGTTATTGAAACGTCTCATTGAATGACCAGTTGCAATTCGATACCCATCATTACCATTAGCTGACGCCGTACCTCCCTGAGTGCACTGGGCGAAATCATTTTGCTGTTATCATTTGCCATTTGGTATGAGAGGAAGTGCTTAAATGGACAGTACTTCATACAGTGGATGTACAAATACCGGCACCTTGTTGATGATATATACGCGACACGTTCACATCGCTATGGCGCTAGCAAACATTCTACCAGCATCTACAAATATGGACAAAAGTAAGTGATGTATTTTGGCATTTGGTATTTGTGATCAAATCTTTCTAGTTTAAACAAAATCCCTCTTACAGTGTCCTTTGAGCAACCTGAATAAGTGTACTGGCCAACCGCATTACCACAGGTAGTCGTAATTGGCCTGATTGCTTTATCGACGGGGTATAGTTAATGTTTAATTGTAACAGGGCGATTGTTTGCGTGACATTGTGTGTACAAAAGGCTCACACCCATTGTGTGTTATTGGTAAGTCAATATTGAATTGCAGCTACTTTTAAACGGTTCACATTTAATTCCATTTCAAGCTCTCTGGCGTGTCGCATGAAGACCGTTAAGTGTCGCACAATTTGTAGATATACTAAGCGTCATAGGTCTCGGTCATGGTTCTGCTTAAATTACAGATTAAGTAAAACGATATTAAAAAGGGATCGTACGCTCCCCCAATGGCATCCACAGCATCCCTAGTTAGCAGTCACAATCGTCGTCGATATCACTTAATGAAACCATCATCGAATGAGCAAAACAATTATTCAGTTTGCAGGTCTAGTCATGTCGCGGTGAGAAATATTGTCACAGTAGGTGGTCACCCTTTTATATGCTAACATTTTCTGAAATGTCAAGCCTAAATTTATTACGACAACAACATTGCTTTGGCGTGATGATCACACAATATGTTGTGGTGTCAGCATATCCCTGGCATTCCATTGATATTGTAATCAGCATGTGTTCTATGCTGGTCTTGATCTGAACCAGTTAACCACACTATTACCTAGAATGTAACATAACCTTCAATGTGATGGCCTACGTGTACTGGACTGCCGACAAAGCTTGCTGTCCTCATTAACACCATGACTACGCCTACGCACCTTATATATTCTAAGCTTTATAGAGTTGGCTGATTCAATACCACATGTTATTTTTCATTTTTTTTGTGTGATATATGGTTGGCAAGTGAGGCATTATTCGTCAAGCTGCCTTGCTCTCCGATGTGTTATTATATAGCCATTTGTTTTAATTTGAGATAAACAAGGATGAATAACGTCTGACGAAGGAAGGCAAACCAATATTTAATGATAAGCTGTAAAAGTGTTTACGATGCGCTCATATTTCGTGGTTTTCTTTTAATAAAATTTAATAGAAATGTACAACCTATAGCTAATTTGAATTGCAACGAAACATGTCGAATTCTTTCAACTAATCATTAGGAAATTTCAATAATAATTGGCTAACATGTGTGCACGTCTCATTAACATGCAGTGATCGGATGTAGTAATGGAAAATTCCTCATCTCATGCACTCTGTGCGAAACACCCCCCTCGCGACATCTGCTAACCAGGAATAGCTGCATTCGTTCCTTCGTTAATGCTCTGGCTCCAAAATCAAATAATGACTAAATGTGCAATGAACGAAACCCACGCCGCTGGGATATTCGAAGGTCATCAGCATTATTAGCGGTCAAAATGGTAATGGTATATTGGGGTTTAGTCACTTTCAACAACGAGGTGAGATCCGAGGTCGGGTGATTGGGACATCAGCTCCCCTTTCAGGATAACACCCCCTGACCAAACCAGTTGGACTGGGCTTGGGACTAGCACCTATGAGCTCGGTTTTCTAACCTTGGTATCGAACCCTCAACCTGTGGGTCGAAAGGCGACGTAGTTAATCACTACGCCACGGGAACCGACTTGGTAGGTAAAAGAGCAGTCTGGAGCTCTCCGGATGTAATGCAATGGATGTAATGATGAGGCTGAATAAGTTTATTGAGAAGCTTACATTTATGATGGAATAAAAGATTTGTCAAAATTGATCTTATTGCTAGACGCTACACATTGACTGAATATGTGTACGGAATCACTTGCGGAAACCTTAAATCGAAACCCAGCGAGGCTGGTGTGCGCACTGAAGGATATGGCTTACCCTTTCCACAAGGACTGATCTTACATATAGATAAAAAAGGTGAGAATTCTTTGTTGAGCAGCACCGTTGTTGCCAACGCGTCTTATTTAGCTCCGGTAGTTGTTTGCATGTCTATACCTTTGTTTGCATTACTCTGTTCAACTATTGCCACATTTCTGATAATTAAGGTACTCAAAAGATACTGATGCTTAATTCCTGAATTATCATCATCATCATTATCATCATCTTCATCACCATCTTCATCTTCGTCATTTTCGTCACAAACATCACTGTCTCTCCATTCGTTGCCTTCATTGTTATCGACAAAACAGCTGATGTGACTGCATATGTAAGGTTCGTTGAAACATCAATTTAAACTACCTATCCTGTATATAGGATGGCCTTCATTGCCAATCCCAGTGACATTTCGATATTACATCCCGGGCATTAATGCTTAGTTTTACAATGCATGGACGCGTTACAGGACGTCGATTGCATTATGATGCGTCAATCACTTATACGCTTACCGACAAACGTGAGTAAAAGAATATAACTATAGAAATGCTGCACCTCACAGGTTCTATGTCGGTTCTGTGATTGTGATAAATGTCCGCGTGTTTTGTCGCTTTATCCTCGAGGGACTAGTGCACGTTACTGGCACCGAACCGCGATCGCCAGTATTCCACCCATCCATGGTGATTTGCAATCGGCCATCCAGGGTCAACATACACTTCGTGCGATCAAATTCATATTAGGGAACTACGCAGAGCTCCGGAGAATCCGCCGTATTCACTTTAGGTATATGAGCAGATAGTTGCGATGTGTATCGTTTTAGCAGAGAGAGTTGTGAAGACTATTACTTCAGCGTGCCATCAATAATTCATTTAGATACTCAAAACAGATAGAAATTACTCAATAAACCCATTCACACGACAAAACCATGATATATACATTGTGAAAATGACGTTGCTAGGAACTGCCTCGACGTTTTCTATTACCTTAACAATTGCAAATAGAGGATACAGCCAACACACATGTTATTGGCTCCCGAATAATTGCGCTTTATAGCACCAGTCTGTCGCACTGATCGCTTTCTACGGGACAGGGTAATTAGACCTTTCAATTAAAAAGAAAGTAGTTGATAAACTTGATCACTAGTACTATGTGGAAGGCTAATCTTTGGAAAATTGTGTTAGCGTCAGGAAACTCCCTCGAAATTGGGGAATGGCAGATTAGCAACGAAAACGCTGATTACCGGAGTTGTCCGGTCACGTTAAATAGTGATTTCTAAGTACCATAAAAACTGCATTGATGACCACATAAATACGCAAACAATCTTTGCGCCCTACAATGATCTACCACATTGCCTATATACTAGCCTTGCCATCGTATTTTGTCTAGTATCATTAGAGAGAAGCGGTTCCCATCATAAATATATATATATATATATATATATATATATATATATATATATATATATATATATAGAGAGATATATATATAGAGATATATATATATATATAGATATATATATATATATATATATATATATATATATATATATATATATATATATATATATATATATATATATATATATATATCTCTATATATATATATATATATCTATATATATTACGTTATGTTATGGCTAGAATCGTGCAATAGTACCAGTATGAATCTGTCGAGGATGGTAATTTACAATGAGAATGTAACATTCCTTTATCAGCCGCAGTTCCATCAGTCATTCTTGACCAATCAATTGCATTACATGTTTCTCACACGACATTAGTTCTGTGTCAGGATCACTTTAAACAACCAAACAAAGTTATATACGTATGCAAGTAGCCGATGAATAACAGCACGAACAATTGGCTATAGGGCTAGTGGGTGTGCAGCTAACAAATATGCATAGGCGATAAATATGCCACACGCACAATTGTTTATTGTGCTAGTCGACATCCTACTCGCTCCCAAAAACGGGGATTTTAAAGGAAGTGATAAAACGGCGTGTACCTTGTTAATGAAAACCCATAACAATGTCCATTGTGTACGGAGTAACCTGACCACCTGGCCAGGGATACTGGTGCACTCTATCACCCATCACAGTCCTAATTAAGACAGACTACATATCTATGCAGGGTGATTCTCATTATTCAACCCCACAGCACGCATATACTCGCTGATAAACGCATGATGTTCGAACAAGAACTACCCATTATGGCTAGACTGGCCTGCGCAGTTGACAGGGTACGTTCACGCCATTCGATTTTAGGATTAATTCAAACATAATTTGTAACTAATTGCTTTTGATTCTTAGCTACAGTCTATGTTTAGTTTCCCGTCGCATCAAGATGGAAAATCTGCTTCTAGCGCAGCTCTCAAAATCTACAAAGCTAATGCCTCGTTCGTTCGCTGTTGGCGTGCAGTTTTTCTGATCGATGTTTTCAATGAACGTGTAAATATTACGAAATTGGATCATTCGTCTCCACGAGGAATCGCATTCTGCCAAATGGGGTCTCGTTACGTCAGTTTATACAATGCGTGTCTAACGAGGACGATCGGACTATAAAGAAGTTACTTGCCATCGTTTAGGTACGTCAAACAGAGGATTAGTGACAATCAATGCTACTCCAAGGAGGTGTCTAATTGTGTTAAACAATGTGCCGCTTAATGCAATTTATTGCAATGTCATCAGAACTCGCGCCTCTCTAATCAACATGTCGTCACAATAATCAATGACCTCGTTCTATTGTGGCCTAGTCTCTACACGGTAGACCACTCTATCATCTAGAATGAAACAAAGAAAACAATGCGATGGACTACAAGCGCTGTATTGTCCAACCTGTTCGATTCATCTCTAAATGCACGCTCTCTTTGTTCACCTCCACGAATGCACTCATGCACCTGAAATATTCAATGCATTCATGAATGGGATGAAACAATACTGCTTTTAAATTGCATCGCGTTATTGGGAAGCAGGCAACATATCTAGCTACTCTGGCATTACTGAGAAATACTAAACCATGTCAAATTGAAAACATGATCTCTATTGGAAATGAGACAAAGAAACTGTAACCTTAATTAGTACATTGTACAAATAGTACACACACGGGACAAGTATAGGCTAAACTGCATTCATCATTTTATCAACGTCTGCTTTCATGTTTAAATAACTACCTCATTTCAGCGATAAAAGTGATGGATTATAAAGCTTCGCCTGTTGTGTAGTCACCATCTCGATCATAGAGCCAATAGCACTACAGGGATAATCCTTCACAACCCATCAACCTACACAAGTCAATGACAAACATAAGATTTTTACATCTGCCATTCTGTGTTTATGCTGCGTAGCCAGTATATGAATTTATGATCATTAGTAAAGAAGTTAAGGGAAACAAAGCGAACAAACATCGTACAAGGCATCAACCACGATGATCTACATCTTCTCATCGATAAAATCCATACCAACACATTGGCGTACTTGCTGTTCCTCAGTTAAGGGACTGTTGCAGAATGTTTCGGATTGATGATTAACAGACAAACGAACCCATTCAAAACCAGCGTCTCACACGATGCAGTGTACTCGCAGCGAAACGATGCTTCGAACTGCGTGAAGAAAATGATTGCCCTGCCGAGTCGTAAATGAACCAGGGACGGATAGAGATGTGTGATGATTATGGATGTACTAACACAGGGTTGAAGCCCCAGTCATTGTGGCGCTTAGTGCGAGATAACTGCAGGTTATAACGGAGCTTGTATTGACACAGGTGGTCACATTATGCTTCGCTAATTCAATATCGACGTGTTCTACGAGCCATGTAGATAAGATATCTGCAAGTACCAACTACCAAGCTAGTAATGTATTACTGGTATTGGATTGCACAGCAGGCAATAAACAGAAAGAACATGGAAAATAGTCACTTCGATACTTTGCTTGAACTATATCTTCATGTATGCTTTATATATTTCCCTGCGATAACTACCGCGTATAATCATCTTATGAAGATGACCACTTTGTGGTCGAGTATTATCCAAAGCATCCATAGTCCATGTTGAGCAGAATTCTTGCTAAGCCTCAACTCCCACAGTGGCATAAATCATGCAAAGAAAATTATATGAACAATCGGACAGCTTAACATACTCAGAACTAAATATGAATCAAGTAATCGATTCCCCATTACCATCAGAAGTACTACCCATTTACAAGGACTAGGATAATTTGAAGTTAAGAAATATTTACCCCATAATGGCACCTGAAAACTGCGTCTTTGACCAATGCTAATGAAGGGAGAAAATCTTACCTTGCAGGTTTACATACGCGTTCAAAATAGAAATAGAGACAGGAATAGTACTCTCCACCTTTTCCCAACTCATGATCACCATCAATAGAGGATTAAACGCCGCCAATAAAACGATAGCCTGTACTACCAACGACATCAAAATTGATAGCTCGATGATAGTAAATAAACCTTTATTTCTGTCAGTTGCATGCATAAATCGACCATCGTTCTCTCATCTATAATATCAAGATGGATAATCCAGCAAAACAAATACTTCTTGCAATTAATTTGTTTTATGCCTTGAAACGCACGTTGGCAGGAATGTGAACGCAAAGCAATAATTCATCAACGTGTGGAAGACCCACGGGGATTTTATGGCACGCATTTGCTAACTGTAACGACGAAGGCCAACATGCAGCACTAATTCAAGCGCTCAATCATCATAATGTCCTATACAATACCCGATCATGAATGACTCCTGAATTTTACCGAACTTCCACATCTTTTGATTTATAATCAATGCAGATTCTTGAAAATGTTCCGTGGTATTTTGTTGTGCAGTCGATGACAGCATTGTTATGACATAAATAATGCGTAATATCTTTCAAACTTACAGAAATACTGCTAAACGGCGTCAATTTCACGCTATCAATAGAGCTTGGTCACGTTGCATTAACAACTCACGTTTTTACTCACATTTGTTGCAGATGTGCTTATGTCATGCAACACGAACGATTTATGATGCGGGTTTGGAATTCGATTTGGAAAACAATATGTGGGAGGTGCAATAGTGAATAGAAACCGAGATGTTGCAGTTAACTCTTCGGGTTTACTCGTAGAGGGAAACCTAGGCGACATCAAAGCCAACCACATAAAAGCTAATTTTTGCTTTTGCTGTTTATGTCTGATTCTTGAAACGTACACTATACTGCGCTATTCATCATGAATGGCAATATATCATCACTCTATTTGTTTATAGTGATTTTTTTCAAAGGACGAAAGGATACCTAAATCATACGAAATGATTACACGCAATCGTAAATACGAAATGATTAAATGATTACACCGGCCCGCGTGTTTCAAACAGAATATGTGCATTAATTCTTCTAGATCATTAACTATTGTGATTACTATCGCTGTGTCTGGTTTGTGATCTGACAGATCGTATTCAGGAAAACACGAATCCCTATATAACAATAGCAGATTCAAAACGAGTGATTTAGAACATCTACCTAGAGGGTCTTGTTTAGTTATGTCAAAAACAATAGCAGTTATGTAACAAAGCCTCCGTATAGATGAATATGATTTGTGTTGTTGATTGCGTATTTGTACAGATAAAATGGCGTCATTTCTGGCAAACAATGGCTTATGAAGAAGACACAGCTTATCGAGCTTTGTGGTGAAAGGGAACACATGTTACCTGAATATCTAACAAAGTTGCCTTCAAAGCATATTTGTAGCCAAGTTTTCAATACAATGACTAAATTACTGAGCTTACTTAAAATAGCAGCAATAATTAAAAATAGCCAACGCGGTCTAAGAATGAATATTGTAGCTGATAATTTTATAGCCAATACTCTAATAAAAATCCACAATGCAGCCAATTGACAGATAGGACTAAGCGGTAAACGGCACGCTAGTCACGGCAACGTGTTTTCATGAACCATGTACCGCGCGCGTTATCAATCATATGATGACATCATCATTGCGGCCTTTGGAGCAAACGATATTGTGTAATCGTGCTTTACAATGTTTTAAATAAGCCCTGTGGCGCATGCTAAGCCACGGGTTGTTTGCTAAATACTGATATCCTCCTGTTGAGTTTGCTAATATGGCATATATGGCACTGAGGTAGTTTAACACTTTATAAGTAAAGCTCGTGTTATAATCAGATCTCAATCGGCATGTCAGCTACTGAACAAAACATGGTCATTATATATCAAACGTAGTAAAGCTCACGCCTAGGGAACATGCAGGCATAATGTTTGAATGAATGTAATGCAGCATCAAACTGCAATCGCGTCACGCCTCATCATCTAGCTGTTTGTCACGTATCATGTAACTTCATTTTTCAAACTGGTCATATCTAGCTAGTCACGTATCATGTAATTCATTTCCGCCATCAGACAGACAGATTAGATAATGCACGAGCGGATAAATTAGCATGTTCAAGCATTCCAAACAATAGCGCGGCGCAAATATACCACGCACCATTCACATTATTGGAATATATCAACCCACACTCATATCTAACCGGGATCATCCAGTTATACACAGAGGTCTAGAATTAAAATTATAATCTTGGCTAAAATCAAATGTAACAATCAAGACTTTGCTATGCATTGACCAGAAAACTACATCATTAACATTATAATCATGGTCATCATGGTCATCATCATTATCATCATCATCATCATTATCATCATCATCATCATCATTATCATCATCATCGTCATCATCATCATAATCATCATCATCATCATATCATTTAAATCGGCATAGCCATCCCATTCATTATAAATCGGCAGTAGCCAGCCCATAAAGGTCATCGTTATATCAATACATCAGCATCATCACCCATTTTATATCAGACCACATCAGCTGATTGACCCATTTCTATTCTCCTTTCTTTGCTAAGTGGTCAAAACTTTATAAGCATTGAAGCGCATATGGTTCTTTCGTATCCCCAAATTGCGTTTAATATTTGTCACTCTCCCCATTAAGCTCGGGTCCTCATCAGTCGTCCGAGTTGAATGCCATAAAAGGATTTTATATGTGACAGCAGCATATAAAACTGCCACTTTCATTCTTCATACAAAGCATAAAGGACCTATCAAACTGCTCTGTGCAATGGTTTATGCTCAATTACCTTAGATGATTTTTCATGCGAATGAAATCACCAGAGAAACGTTGTCCTTTCATAGTCTGAAAGCTTTGTCAAAACACTTCGTAGCCGTCTTCAAGCGATCGAGTTGTTTCAACACTATAACCTGATAACAAGGAGACAGCATATCACATTTTTTGTCTCAAACCAATTTCGTTCGCCGTCTCAAGCGATTCAGGAGACAGCATCTACAATTGGATGGGCTGTCGCACAATATAATGGTGCAAAAATGCAATCTATGTACTTAATTTGTTTGCAGCAATACAAAAGCAACTTTGCAAGCGACCGGCACAGCAAGTGTGGTGATTATAGTTTTTCACCATTTTGTCGTGTTATACGAAAAGGCGTGTTAGGTGTTTGATTACTACAAGTGTAAATGAAATTTCGCTATTTCTAAATAGAACATATCGTAGGCATGACATAATGCATATATTATTAAACTTTTCAATATACTGGCATGACAATGTTGATGGCTTGCTTGAGTATAACATGGGGGTATAAAATGAGCATATATATACATAATAAATAAATTCATATATATACGTATATATAAACATTGATATATATATATATATATATATATATATATATATATATATATATATATATATATATATATATATATGCATACATATTTCACCTATCAGATGATATATATATATATATATATATATATGTGTATATATATATATATATATATATATATATATATATAGAGATATATATATAGATATATATATATAAATATATATATATATATATATATATATATATATATATATATATATATATATATATATATATATATATATATACACTAGGAAGAGATAACTGAAGACACTTTACGCTGCTTAAGACATTTTGTCAGGTCGAAAGTATGAAATTTGGATTATTTCAACTGTGAATTATACTTATGAAAATTCATTTCCGTATGTTACGTCTTGTATTGACCAATTCATTGTTTCGGATAATATGTTCCACTACATTACCGATTATCATTGCTTATATGAAGGTCATAACCTGTCAGACCACGGTCCAGTAATTTTAGAGCTAGATATTCCTGATGAAAATGTGCCCATGCTGGGCAAAGTATTGTGTACTTTGCGTTCTTGGAAATGTGCTAATGCATCTAACATTGAGGCGTTCAAAGGTCAACGTAATGATTTACTTGTTGCTAAAGAGTTGCCATACGAAGCACTGCAATATAATGACGCGTGTTGTACTGACCATACCGACGCAATTATTTATTATCATGAACCAATTCTAAATGCATGTATTTTAGCAGTACAAAAGGCTATTCCTTCTGTAAGACGAAAGTCAAAGACAGGTTGGAGAACCCTAGTTAATACTTAGAAGGAGCAGTCAATATTTTGGCATCGTTTATGGGTCGACAACGGAAGACCAATTGTAGGCTGGTTGATGAAGATAATGATAATGACCAAACGCGAATATAAAATAATTTCGAGATGGGTTGTCAGGAATCAGAACAAGTTGTCGGTAGAATGCATGGCGGAAGCTTTAACAATAGATAGAAACCGTGATTTCTGGTCTGCGGTTAAGAAAAGAAGAGGTAAGTTCAGTGTTGTAACAACAGTTGTAGATAATGTGAGAGGTAAGACTGGTATTCGTGAAGTGTTCTC
>CM067345.1:11152334-11179834 GCA_034190875.2 Urechis unicinctus | reverse complement strand
CTATACACATGTCTATATCTATATCTTTACACATGTCTATATCTATATCTATACACATGTCTATATCTATATCTATTCACATGTCCATATCTATATATATATACACATGTCTATATCTATATATATCTATACACATGTATATATATATATATTATATATATATATATATATATCTAAATATGTAACTATATATATATATGTACGTATATATATAAATATATATATACATAAATATATATATAAATATATATAATATATATATATATATATATATATATATATATATATATATATATATATATATATGTATATATATCTAGGTATATGTATATATATTTATATATCAATACGTATATGTACATGCATATATATATATATATTATGTATATATATATATATATATGTATTTATATAAATATATGTATATAAATGTGTGTGCATATATGTACATATTTATGTATATATAGGTACATGTAGCGAAGCTAAAAGGTCGATTTAAAACCGGTCCGGGACCGCAGCGGTCTCGGACCGGAATTATTAGCCACGCCCACTGTATCCAGTACATCGCAGAATTAAATGACCTCATGAATGACATGCGATTTATTGCGGGTTTAGTATGCTCTGGTGATAGTTTACGTTTTCCTGGCCAGTGCGCGAAAGATGGCACGAAAGATGAGAAAGAGAAAAGCGAGTTTTCCAAGTAAGATGTTACTTCTTTCAATGTGTTGAATATCCTCGTTATATTATTTTTAAGTGGGTTAACACAGAGGTTAGTATAAAAATGCTGGGATATATTTAATTGCCGTTATTTTCCCCTTTTGCTGGTTGGTTTGTGTTCGGGTGGGAATTTCATGTCTCTCAATTAATTCAATCTTAAGTTTGTTCATTCCGTGCGTGAATAACATCCTAATATTGTTATATAATAGCTCTTTTGAACCAAGTTCAAGGGAGTTTGTAATCTATCCGTCTGATGAGCTATGTTATGTAATAAAACCTTCTGCGCAACACTGCTTATAAATTATCAGCAGCGTTGTAAGGCAGGTTATTTAATCAACTGGTGTTTTTTTTATCATCGTAACACGTTTTCGGTGGTTTTAATACCGTTGCTGTTGGGTTGTTAGAAACGGGTAATTTTTATGCTAGGGTTGGCTGTGTGTATAGTGGTTGGAGGTGTGGGGGGAGGGTTATTGGTGATAGGGGGTGGTTGAACTTGAAGTGGTTCCTCTGGCCAGAAAAGTAAACTTAGCTTCCAAACAATTACTACACAAGCATATTTGGTCATTAATGATTTGCAGCTACAGAGGATAATGCCATGGTTGGGCACATTGGGCCACACATAATCACTTCGAAAACCTTGGATTCGTGCAGAGATGGGAGAGCGATGCAAGATGAGGTGAGCTCTTTTTTACTGAGAATTTACAGAACTTAAAGCTGAGGGACCCGTAGTTGAACATCAATATATTTGCTTCCAGGACCCTCAGCCTAGCCTCAATATGTTCATTGATACTTGAGCTGAGGCTCCAGAACCCTCATTCTCTGAGGCTCCAGGACCCTCAACTTTGCCTTAATATGTTCATTAACACTTGATTCTCTGAGGCTCCAGGGACCCTCAGCTGAGCCTTAATATGTTCATTAAGACTTGTGATGAGGCTCCAGGACCTTCAGCTTAATATGTTCATTAAGACTTGTGATGAGGCTCCAGGACCCTCAGCTGAGCCATAATGGTCATTCAGACTTGTAATGAGGCTCCAGGACCTTCATCATTTTCTGAGGCTCTCCAGGACCCTCACCTTAGACTTAATATGTTCATCAAGAATTGTGATGATGCTCCAGTAACCTCATTCTCTGAGGCTCCAGGACCCTCTGATTAGCTTACATGTATTAAATTGTGTTTACATAAGCTGCAATGATGATGCACATTTTCTCCTCTCCAGGTCATAGATGGCTATCGTCTTGAAGCATGCGATGGTGAGTGAAATTACTCTATTCAATCCACTGTTTTTACTAAATGACTACTGTGACTAACCAATAGTGAAAAGCTAATGACATGTTGAAGGGTAACTTATACAACATATGGGTACAATTCTTTCTTATGTGTGGCATACTGCTAAATAAATAAATTACTATCAGTCTGTTACAGTATATGCAAGTAAATGCCGTGATTTATAGACTTCAATTTTCAGTGATTCAAAAGAAATGCAAGAAAACCAAGTTCCAGGTAACAGGTTCTTTCTAAAATTATCAGTGGTTTGGGGTGTGCAAAATGGTACGAGTCTCATCAGCTAGCTTAGAAATTAAAACAAATACTCGTGAGTGTTGTGGTACAACTACTTTTAATGTATGCCTTGCAAACTGATTCACGAAATGTTTGATTAATACTGAACGATGGTCTTAGGGAGTTGTTTCAAACTGACTGCCTTGCTTAGATGGCCCCCGCACAAATATTATCTTTTAATCTCCACTCAGTAACCATGTTCTGATCATATCCCATTACAGGTTGTTCCTATCTTTGGCAAATTTGTCCTGCCTTTCCTAATGACTCTTTTGTATGATGTTTATTCAAATGCAGTGGCTTTGAGTCAGTAGTTGATAATTATGTATTTAGAAGATTGATAGCCCTGTACCTTTCCACGTAGATTAAACTTTGCTGTGACCCTCATTGCATGTGCATTGCTTGGACCCAGAGCGAAATGATATATTGTAGCACCCATACATGTGGATAATGGAATGCAGGTAATACATATTTATTCTTTTACAGGCTAATGAACAGCCAAAGGAACAGTCCGGAAAGCAGCCAAAAGAGCAGTCCAGAAAGCAGCCAGAAGAACAGCCAAAAGAACAGTCCGGAAAGCAGCCAAAAGAATAGTTCGGAGAGCAGCCAAAAGAACAGCCCGGAGAGTAGCCTAAAGAACAGTCAGAAGAACAGCTAACATGTAAGTGCTCTTTCTTAAAGTTAAAACATACTTATTCGGGCATGGTCCTGCATTTCAGCCTTTTTTACTTGTAATTATCAAACAAAATTTGAGTCTCACAAATGAAATTTTTTTTAGTTGAAGTCCCATCCAGACTCCATCTTAATTTGGGAAAAAGAGAGCAGAGGGTGTGCAAAGTCACTGCAGGGGAGTTTTTGAGACGGTGTTGGGGGCCTGAGTATTACTCGGCTGGCGCTGTAAAAGCCATGATGCGTTGGCGAACCACGTATGTTTTACCTCTTAATATTCCAATAACACCATCAAAGATGGGAGTGTCATCTTACTTCTCCCTTTTACTTGAAGGTATTTGAATCTTCTACAGTTGATTAAGTTGATTCCTTAAATATCCACATTGAAAATTTTTATCATAGTAATTCTGTTGGCCGAGTTGGAATGATTAAGCTTATGAAGGTATTAATGCCATAACCACTTCATTGTTGCTGTTTGAAGATGATGCCAAGAGATTGGCGCAGGATTTTTTAATGCTCATGTGAGCAGAAATATAAACTCCATTGAGTGGATGGACAGCCCCATCAGCCAGGCCAACAGGGAGCAGTGCAGGTCAGACTGGGCTATACTCTACAGCTTTGCAGTGGCTTTTAGCTTTTTCTCATAATATTGAGATCTTGTATATTTCAATGGCTTTGCAAACTGATCTTGTTCAGTGCATATTTATGCAAAGTGTTGGATTATCGAATTCTGGTGTTATCAGTGGAAACGTCTTTTGGAAAAACTTTTAATATGGACTGTGTGATCTGGCCACATATGGGTTCCCCTAAGAAATTTTCAAGGTATTTTTTTGGTCTCCTTGGCCATTTGCTTATGTAATCTTTTTTTATTTATTTTGTAATGCTTCTGTACATATGTTAATAAAATGCTGATGCTTCATATTTGTTTATGAAAGAAATACCAGATATCTTACAAAGTAAGACAATGCTCTGATACAGTGGGCCGACACCGAAAAAAAAATGCATGGGATACTATGGAACGTTTGCTACATATAAAGTGCATTTTTACACGCTAATGTAACACAAAATGTAGATAATGGTTCCATAAATATTAATTACAAATCAAACTCATACTCAAGTTGTCTCGCTGCACATTTGTGTGTTGTATACCAGTGGTCCAATCAATAGAGCTGACCTACTCCCATGACTCTCTTCTTCTTATTACTGGTTTGGCAGGTTGACTTTGGCTTAAAGTCCATTGGCGTTTTACGATTAACGCCATGCCTTTTCCCTGGAAAACTGATTCCCTGATAATTATGGTCTAACCCCTCCAGGCTCTCCACCAATGCTGGACGATAGGAGTGCTTACAAAAGCGAACTGCCCAAACACTCTTCTGTGGGCATTAGATACAATTGTTCGCAGCCCAGGAAGGTCAGTGAAGCTGCTGCTGGATGCCCATAACCCCTGCATGATGATAACTGCTTCATATTTCGTGTCCATTATGAAGGCCCTGAAAGCAAATAACTTCAGCATATCTGTTCTAAGCATTGTATATTAAAAATTTAATCACATACCGGCAGTATATTTTTATATTATTTAAACTTCACCTTTACCTAGGATAAAAATTGCATGCGTCTTTACGCAATCGAGCGAAGCAAGTGGACAAGATTTCAGTATTTTCCTTCCCCATTATGAAGCATGCAACAGGCACCCCATGACCATATTCATTCCGCACTGACACCAGGTAAACCGCATATCCATAAGCAGTCAAACCTTGAAACACAACCATAGAGTTATAGCAGTACAATTTAACAAAAATGGTTTATCTTCAACAGCGTTGGTCAAGTATTTATTTATTACATCAAATATTGGTATGCATAAAAAAACTTATATCTGAATAGCTAGCATCCACAAAAACAACATTCTTTCCAAACTTCTTCAAGTTGGCAAGCTCTGGAGTACAACAACTAATGGCTGTTCACTTTGACTGTCTGCTGGTTGGTGGAAAAACACCTCATCCTTCAATTTGCTCTTGACTAAGTGGTCTGTGCTAATGGCATCATTAGGATCATAATGAGTTCGTCTGAAAAATGTCATAATTCAATGCAAATCAATGTCAACAATGCTCACGTTAGGACAACATAACAATCAAATTCTCTGAAACAGCTTAAAGGGGTACCTTAAGAATGATTTGATGTCGCAAGGCGTTGGGAAATAACAACGGTCATGCTTGTCTTGGTGTCCCCTTTCCTCACATCAGATGACCACTGCTAGTAGGACCTCTGTATTGGTCTTGCCTAAGGCAAGCAAGGTCTCAATGTAATCCAAAAGTTCCTTTCTTGTGTGATGCGATTTCCAGGCTGTGACCTGTATGCTGAATGCATGAATGAATGACACATGCTGGAACACAGAATGTAAATACTATTAAGCAAAATATACAACAGCGCCTTCTTCCCAAAAATAATCAACGTCATTGATTTTGACCAGGCTAGCTGATGGTATGAGATTAAATTGATTTCACTCAAACATCTCACCAGTAAACAGCCCTTCTTTTTTGAATGACATAGAAACATATGATTTGCATGAGCTGGCCCTCGTTTGTGTGGGTAAGCCTGTAGACTTTCCTCTTGCCTTCCTGTAACGATCACACCGATAATATCTGTAGTTCCTCTCACTCCTTTGAAGAGCATAGTTTTCGTCAAACTCATCCATCCATACATTGCAGATTGAATCTTGATCAAAGCCATGAAGGAAAATCCGTACATCAACATTCACTCCCTTCTTGGTTGTCCGGTGCTTGTCTCTCAGAATTGCTATGATAGCATCTTCCATTTTTCTCCTATTCAATACAGAATTCTGTAACAAAGACCACAAAGCTTGGGGTAAAAATGCAGGAGCCTCCGAGAATGATGAGGGTTCTAATGGCTCATTACAAGTCTTAATGAACATATTAAGTCTCCGCTGAGGGTCCTGGAGCCTCAGAGAATGATAAGGGTCCTGGAGCCTCATTACAAGTCTTAATGAACATATTAAGGCTCAGCTGAGGTTACTGGAGCCTCAGAGAATGATGAGATCCTGGAGCCTCATCACAAGTCTTAATTAACATATTAAGGGTAAGCTGGGGGTCCTGGAGCCTCAGAGAATAATGAGGGTCCTTGAGCCTCATCACAAGTCTTAATAAACATATTAAGGCTCAGCTGAAGTTCCTGGAGCCTCAGAAAATGATGAGGGTCCTGGAGCCTCATCACAAGTCTTTATGAACATCAAGGCTCAGCTGAGACGTCCTGTAGGGCTAGGTCACATTTAAGCTAGAAATGCTGTATCGACCATGCGTAGCATATATATAATATAGGGAATCGTATCATAAGGACCTCAGTTCAGTTGAAAGAGAAAGCTGTACATAATCGATGAATGTGTGTCATAACCCACCACCGTACCTACATACATTCATCGAATATGCACATCTTTCTCTCTAAAACTTACATTCTGATATGTAATGTGTGTTTTTTCGATGATGACTGAATAATCGACAATATATGAACCAAAGAGGAACAGGAATAAAGTCGTCCAGTTCAATCATACACTACCTCAAACCACTAAGGCACAAAAACAATGCAAACATCATATGTAAAGAGCACATTAAATCATATTAGATATGGTTATGATGATCAGTACGGTAAAGTTGCGCACCTCACTAACAGTCTAGTCTGCGTCCCAGACTGAAGGGGTTCCGCTACAAATCGGAGTGTTGTAGAATGTGTGCCCGGCTCATAAAAATCACTCGTCCGGTTGGACAAGTTCCTCGGAACTGACCAATGAGAGACAACGACTCAAAAGTACCCGAGAGTGACCGAGAGACACAGCTTGTGATTGGAGCATCCCAAATCTGGGATGCCCGTCAAGTTCAAGACGCTATGCTTCCCTAGACCTAATGGCGAGACTATTGAATATCAGTAACATGTAAACAGCGCCCGCAGCCATCAGGCTAGGGGACCTTGATTACTAACAGTCTGTTTCCCTTGTTTTCCAGCACAAGCAGTGTTATGAAAAGGCGCACGTCCTTAAATGTTAGGTGCTGAGGGGCGTGGATTTGGATGGCGTCATCGTTTCGTGTGGTCTGTGGGCGGGGCCATATATGCGGTACCGGGCCGCTGCGGTCCCGGACCTGTTTTAAATCGACCTTTAAGCCTTCTGCTATATGCATATATATGTATATTCATATATCGATATATATATATATATATATATATATATATATATATATATATATATATATATATATATATATATATATATATATATATATATATATATATATATACATACACACATATATACACACATATGTATATATATTTAAATATATATATGCATATATATACATATATATATATATATTAAACAAATATATATATATATAATTATATATATCTATGTATGTGTATATAAATATTTATACACTTATAAATATATGTACACGCATATAAATGTATAAATAAATATTTATGTATATATATATGAATATACATAAATATATATATATATATGTGTGTGCGTATATATGTGCATATGCAAGTATATATATGTATATATATATATATATTCATATATATATGTATATATATATGTATATATATATCTATGTATATATTTACATTTATTTTATATATTTTTTATATATTTATATATATGTACATGTATATATATATAAATTCATGTATTATATATTTATATATATGTACATGTATATATATATATATTTTTATATATGTTAATATGTACATATATATGTATACATATGTACATATATATACATATTCATATATATATATATATATATATATATTAATATTTATTTATAGCAGATATATACACACACACACATATATATATATATTTAGATATATATATATATATGCATACATATATATATGCATATATATATATATATATATATATATATGCATATATATATACATATACATAAATATCTATATATATATATTTATATATATATATACAAGTATATATATATCTATATATATGTATATATATATCTATATATTTATATATATTTGTACATGCATTTGTATATTTATATATATATTTATGTATATATATATTCATATATATAAAAAATATATATATATATGTGTGTGTATATATGTGCGTAAGTATATATATGTATATAAATATTTATTCATATATATATTGTATATATATATATATGCACATATATTCACACACATATATATATTTATATTTATATATATATGCACATATATATATATCTATATATATATATTTATATATATATATATATATATATATTTGTGTGTGTGTGTGTGTGTGTGTGTGTGTGTGTGTGTGTGTGTGTGTGTGTGTGTGTGTGTGTACGTTTTCAACTGTAAGCCACCAGGAAGTACCGATAATCGATGCATTCCTCAAAGACCAAGGCGCCGCGTAATTATGGCCGATGAATGTCATAGTAATATGTAATTTTCGATGGGGTCGTCGAATATCCCGATGTATTAGACGTGGCTTTCCGTTTGCTAAGCCTTAGCGACTATAGTTAAAGCATATCAAACCTATAGCGTTGTTTAATTATTACCAATTACTACGTTCTCGTCTAGGTGCCCCAAGTTTTAATTCGCGTGGTTTGTCTTGCCCTACACATTGTGTCAGACAATGAATCGCACTTTTTCTGTCACTGCTCTGCCGACTGTCAATCAGCGTTGACCTTCGCAATTTCGCATGTTTTCTTTAAGCCAGTTCAACGTTGATTTCTTGCTCTGGACATTTCAAATGAACAGAGTTGCGGCAATCGGATGGATATTTTACATTAAGCATGAATTTCGGGTACGAGATCATTAGCAGTACATTAAAGCAGCATAGTTCAAAAATTACTATTCCTTGTCTTGTACTCAGGACCAGGGTCCTGCTATCTGGTCGTCTAACGGGTAGCTTCCACGTGCCATATAATTCATGCTCATGGTTGGCTGTCAGGTCATTATGTTAATCCACGCAATGATGATAATCATCCTCATTGGTATGTCGTATTATTTTCATCGTATTATTGTAATCATCATCATCATCATCATCATCATCATCATCATCATCATCATCATCATCATCATCATCATCCAACCGTATGACCAATTACAGCCATCACCACTAAGCTCCATTTCATTCGTCGCCGGACATTCCGGCTTCATAAACCGCACTGATGCCACATTGAAGATTACCCTAACAAAAGAAAGTATGGTAATGAGATAATTTGATTGCCGGTACCCACAATGGGTCTATTATTGTAGACGATATTACCAAACTATAAAGCACCCATTAACTTCACATAAAGATTGGACGAAACTACTGCTTTCTCAGATCTATTGTCTCACCGACAGCCGCATGACATCGATCGAAAAGCATCATGTAAGAGTCTGATGTGAGCTCTTGTGCTGGTCACTGCCTAAGTAGGCTCCATTTGATCCGCATCGCCCATATCATACTGAAAACAAATACAGAGGGGTAGATGTAAAACCCATGGAAAAGTTTTAAAGCTGTTGTCATCTTAAGTTATTTTCATCAATATTAGCTACGTACCTGTTCACTGTATTTGTACGTAGAATCCCGGCAGTATAATGTTGTTATGTTGGCTATTGTATCCCGTTTGCCCCTGTTCGCTTTTTGATATGATACTGGAGCTACAAGTAATGCGGTCAGGTGAAATGCATCACTACTTCGGCCACGTAGTTTCATTACGGTGATGACAATAATGATAGACATGTTAGACTGACTGCATCGGGACCATAATGATGCTTTCGATCCGAGTAGTATTAATCTATTTAAAGCTTGAACAAGGAGGCACGCACTGACTTATCTTCCAAACACTCACAGATACACAGACCGATAGTTGGCGGTTAGTAAATAAGGCAACAGAATAGCTCAGCTAGGCAGCGGAGTGACGCCAGGCATTGTGACGTCATGACCGGAACAACTGGTGGCGATAACGAAGCTGTGTGGCTCCCTAGTGTCGAGAATAATAGCGTCGTTATCACTATTTAGGATGAAAGACCTTAAGCTACATTGCTTCACTGCTGCCTTGCTGAACAGGAAGTGCTGACACGGTATCTACCCACTGCTTATTGCTTTAACTGGTATGAGTTTGGTGTTTTTCCTTCAATATTGTAAATATTCAACACGACGCAATATTACATCATCCATTTATCGCACTTAGTCATGTCACTTGTGTCGCAGAAGCACGACGTTTAGCTACATAAACCAATTATATACAACAGACATTCAACTTGGAAGTTATGAGGTTATTGGGAATAACCAGCTGCGTACCAGAGTAGCCTACTACCCGTGCTACACTGCATAACATTGGCAAGTGCTATAACACTATGAATATACCATGAAACAATAAATATCAAAAGATGTCGTCTTCCTGGTATATGGGTTGCCTTAATAGAATACATTGATGGATAATCGTGTTTATCATTAATATTGTTACGTGCGCCGTTGAACAGAAAACAGGTTCGTTGGTGTTCTATACATATGAATACCTCACTTTTTCTTGAAGCAGCTTTGAGTTTACAGTGTTGGTTGTGTCCGAAAATAGAATGAATTATCCACGTTCTTTGTTATCAGCGGTCATCATGGCACAATCTGCTGCATGATTTTCCGGATATAACGACTGTAGGTCTTGAAATGTTCTGCAGGATATCTGATCCTTGTTAAATTAATACGCCGACAAACTAACTATGCCGTCTGACATCAATTCCATTCCTTCGCAAACACATTGGTCATCATACGCACAATTGATGATACGGTTGATTCGTTTTTGATAATATTCTTCTTTGCATCTTTTAAGGATCAAATGATGTTCCCACTATGCCAGTATAATTAGTATGCGCGTATACTTATCACCTATAATCTACTAACACGCAAATATTAGATCTAAACCTTTGAAGATGTTTCCAGCTGTGTAATAAGCAAATACAGGCATGCTCAGCACACCATTAGCGTTACAATTACCATGGCAACATAATCGCATGTACCTTACTATAAAGAGACACATCAGCAATCTAGAAATAAGTGCCGCTTTTGTACTTTGGTAAATAAACGCCGTATGGGAACAATACCAAGCTGGTGATCGGAAGCATTTCAGGAATCATACAAGTATGGTTGATAGAAGAATTGGGGGGTTTGTTCGCAGCTGTTATTGCTTGCCTAATTAACTTTATTTGTGTAAACCTCGATAATTTGTGCACTCATAAAGTTTATCGACATCATTTTAAGCCTATTATACTAGACGCAGTTGGCGGCCAGGTAACGCACTAATCAGTCGTCAATGATTGCCACAGACAAATGCCGCGTAGGAGCAATATCTATGCAAGATGGCATGCATTTAGGAAATTATTAAAGTATATATGCTGGAAAAGCACAACAAAATTCAATTGCGTCTGCAAATACGTGACATTCCTATATCTAAATAACTACCTTTCACTTCCGTCGATACTGGTTAAAGTTTATTGATTGCCATTATGTATATGCATTGCCATCATAATGAATATCACCATAACGACAAAAATCACCATCTTATCTAGCATTAGTACAATTGTCGTCATGAACAGACCGCATGACCCAGAGTCATAAGATCCGCATGTGCATAAAAATGTTCATAGCATCCCAAACAAAGAGGCTGCGATTGTAGAATGGTAATTTATCTATAAACTGCAGTCAACGGCCCCATTGTAAAGATGTAGGATCACATCCACTACGCAGCCATACCGCATGAACCATAAGACAATTACTAAAGACGGGGAAACCGCATTATTTAGGACCAAGCTACCTCGCATGAAATTTGTTTTATGTAGATGCATGTCCCGCTGTCGAATATTATTATATCAAATTTGATTCAGTGGTAATTTGTATTGAATAGGAACATTTTCTGGGTCTACCTCAATGAAAATTGCTTTCCTCTTTAAGGTAAATTATGACGTCATTTCTACGTTGTGGGGCAAATGATCTATACGCTGTAGTAAGCGGCGAAATGGCCATCAACGACTTAACTATCTGGTTTTTATGTTGGTTGTGTATTTCCGGTAATGTAACTGTAACCGGAACAGCATATAGAAATGGAAAAGGATCAAACTTGAACATTTGCTCATGAAATCAATTTGTCAATATACCTGATAAAAAGTTTGATGCCAAAATGTGCACCATGCAACCTCAACGATACTTAATAGGGTGCTATTTGAATCTCAATTGCGTTAAGAAGTCGTCTTAGTGATTGGGTGGATGCTGAAGCAGGGCCGCCCGAACATGGAGTGGTGTTTTTGTAAAATTTTAGACAGGGAGTCCATCCCAACTGATACAAGATCCTTATAATATCAACACGCCGACAAATGATTTAACGAATACATGAAATATTTTCCGTGGATAACTACTACGGGAAAAGATCAGTTAGAATTATTCGATTGATTCCACTCGATCTTAAGGCGTCCATCCTTAAAGCGTGCTTCATGTGACCTTACAACGTCCACGTGACGCAGTAGGCGGAATTAACAACAAGTCCTTATCCCGTTCTGGTCGGAACACGGGAGCACGACGGTTGTTATGAACAGTTCATAACAAATGTGGCAGCTTGGCTTTTAAGGAAGTTCATTTGCGTCCCGTTCAAGTTGTCAACAAGCAACAAAGTTCTCAAACCGCAATCGGCGTGAACACCTCGTTTAAATCCCTTTTCGCTGTCGTGATTATCGAAGAATATTCACCATTGGAAGACCTCACTTCTCGATACCGTTTGACGTATTTAATGCCTTGTCTTCATATCCACCTTGTTAGATTGGTGTTTCTAATAAATCTTTCGTCCTCTAATGGTCAATCGCTATGTTCTCCTTACGCCTGAACGAGTAAAGCACTATTATTTCGACTGCAGCATCATACAGGCCGTCGTTCACTGAGCTGCCAACTGTGGATGATTAATCACAAAAAGTATGCTCAGTGTGATTCCGCCCACCTGACCAAACCGATCCGCTTCACATGTTGAAAATACTGGATGATATTATATTCATGCTAATTTCATCACATTTCTGCCCTGAGAAATAACCAGAAATTGCCAGCATGATAAAATGTGAGCCAGAAAGAGAATGACGCTGATGTTTACAGCGAAGAGGCCAAATGTTTCTACTATATTATCGACGCCAATACCATGTTCTTAAGCCCCGCGCCCTTTCATTGAAGACAGAAGTGTGTAGTTTATCTGAGTATCGACCTATGTAAACCCTTATTGAAATTCTCCACGCCTTATAACTATCTCGGGAACTAATGCTTGTACAACGAATGTTCCTTCGACAGCAAAAATAATTGAAACTGGAAGTAGAAGATGGGTATAAATAGCCATTTGAAGAGCGATTAATTATATTGATCATATTTTGAGACGTACAGTGTCCATTCTGTCTTGTGTTAAGAGGAGAATGCTAAATTATCACCATTGTTTTTTAAGCATGCAACAATTCACACTGCTATCCCCGTATCCCGAGCTCACACAAAACCCACATTATAGCGTGTTCATTTAGCATATTGTATCTAACGTGGTTCTATTCATGTTACACTTCATCCGCCGACGCATCTGATATTTTGATTGTTTGTGTAGACCATTCAACGGCCATGATACACTACAGCTCAACCACCAACGTTCTGTTTTTCACTTTGCTTGAAAGAACTGTTCCCAGGTAAGGATATACTCCACTACCCTCTGAATCAATGATGAAGGATAGTAATCTGAAAATGTTTTGATTGATAAGTGGTAAAGTTAACAAATGATTCGTGATGAACTTCATAGATTGAGTATAAGACTTCAATAGCGTCCATCTGCCATGTAGTCTATTATGTGAGTTGTTGGCATCTTTGTTGCCAATGCTGACCCTTGTCGTGGTTGTGTCTGCATCGATGACATGAAGACCAGTTGTTGGTGGAGAGTAGCCACGGTGGCTTTCATTGGCACATAATACGTTATACCTTTCGGAGACGCTAGCCTCGCTGGTGTTAACTGTGTAGGAATTTTCCTCCCAACGGCGACTTTGTCCACAGCAAACTTATGCAAACGCGAATATCATTAATTGATCAGAAGACACTACAGCAATCTAACAATAAACGTCCCTGCTGTGCAATGGTGAATAAATGTCAATATGTAAGACCTAAACAGGTTGGCGATCACAAACATTTGGTGAGTATATATACTGGAAACGCAAAGCAAATTTCCCAATATGTGACATTCATATAGATCCTGGTTAATGTATATTCATTGCTATCATGTATATGCATTGCCATCGTAACAAATATCACCATTATGACAAAAACACCATCTTATCCAGTATTGTTACAATTATAGTCTTGAAAAACCCGCACAATGCTATGTTAGTCATATCAGCCGCATTACAACCAAATCCAATGTTTATAGCATCTCAAACAACGAGGCTACGGTAACTAAAAAGTTATTTATCGATATACTACAGTCCAACTGATCGGTCCAAAGAAATGTAGTCACATTTAATACCCAGCCATCACAATTCTGCCCTAGTATAAATACTGACAAAGGAAATGCAGATAACTAAGACCCAACAACATCGCATATAAAATGATCATACGTAGATCTACATGTGTCGCTGTCAATTATATTTATATCATATTTGATTTAGTGGTTATTTGTATTGAAAGGGAATGTATTCAAGAGCTCCCATCATTGAAATTGCACTTCACATCCTATATAAATTACGGCGTCATCTCAACGATATGCAGCATATGGCACGAATAGTGTATATGCAGTGGTAAACAATAAGATGGGAAAATTCACGACGTAAAATCCACTACATATTTTACTGTTTGGACATGCAACATCTGCCTATTTATGTATGGTCAGATTGACCTGTGCAGTATCATGATATACAACACATTGTTACAGGAATGCATAGCATGATTTTGTATACGACTGAACGATGTGCATATATACTGAACAAATTTATATGCATATATTCAACAGCAAGAGTTCCGCAAAATCGAATTTCGTTATTGTATTCTATCCATTTATATCTGATTAGGTTTACAAAGCCAATAAACTGAGAAGTTACAATTAAATTACGAAATTTGCACGATGGAAGGTATATAGTATGAGTTGCAATGAACGAGCTTAACATGAACCATGCAGATAAAGCAGGAATGAGACTAACATAGTACATATTGTGTCCATATGGCTACACCTATAGCATAAGCGAGTCCACAATGCACAATCTACAATACCTAGGCGGTGCTCTGTGAATTACAAATGAGTCAAGTAGTACTCTTTGTTCTACAGTGAATGTTGTGGCAGACATTCTTCAGTGTAAGAGTCACCGTAGTGAATGGATATCTGGTGTATCATTTAAGATTGTTGCGGCTCATTCTCAAGTGCTTAGGCAACAAGGTGGGAACAAGTGTAATAATACATACAACACGCTCGGTAAGAAGGAGAGTTATAAGCTAGATGTAACATTCCATCGCAGGTATCGCTACCGCAGCTGTGGGTCCATGTAGCTGCCATGCTTGAATAGTTGACCTTATCTGCTGCGTCTGAACACACACATATAACACATGCTTACACTTCCCGCATTATCAGAGTAACACGTGTTCCAACACTATTCAGAGAAGTCAGCGCTAACCATCGTTGCTATCGTTATGAACTCTTGGAATTCTATCCTGGTATGTAATAAACGGTCACAAACACACTTCGCAGTAAGTAAGTAAACAACATCTGGTCAGTGATGCACTCACTGTCTGTAAGCAATTGAGTACCTTCCGCGCCTCTAAAGGCTGATTCGCTCCTCGTTATTAGGAACGCATCTGTCTCCTTCATCCAGAGCAGGGATTCATATGGTCACCACATGTGTACGGTCTCTTAACAATATAGTGCTGAGATGCAAAACATACATCACTGCAATATCGTATGACTTGCATTACTCAAGTAAGTTAAATGGTAATGTAAATACCATCAAAATCCTTCATGAAATAATCTCGACCGAAAAATAGCAATATATTAGGGAAACTGTAATTGCCAATATAAATGGCGGTTAAGTAATTTCCTAATTGAAAGTCTGACACAGGATATGTGATAATCTACTATGTTTCATTTTCAAGTCTTGGTGGGGATCTGAACTTGTTGACACGTTTTATAGCATATCTATACTCGACCCTGTTAGCGTTACAGTCATAGGCAATTAATGTGAGAAAAGAACCAGGATTTGGTAACAGGCGCTGGTGAGACTGGATACTATGTATGTGTTCAAAAAGCAGGAATAATGGCATGGGATCGAATAATGCTAAAACAAAACAATTGTAAGGGATAATCACTATCAGGATAAGAGCAGTCGAATGTTGAAGACCAAACATCAGCTGGTATTCAAACATAATGGCTATAATGAATTCTATAATGCTTACTAGGAAATCACGTGGACAAGCTGTTGCATTGCTTCTACGTAGCGTTTCCTCAGGCAGTAAGCACCCATATGGTATATGTGAGTTATTGTTGTACTAGCAACCAAGCATGCATGGTTAAGTTAATAATACATCGCATAAACACATGCAGTCTGCCATCGTCAATAGTTTTAAGGACACCATCGAATTAATCTCCAAAATAGCTATGTTTATGGAATGAGAAGAACCAGCAATGCCAAATACCGGTTGCCAAAGCTTCGAAATATGCGGCAAGTGCATTCGCATTCCATCAGCAGTCTGAACGGCCGGCAAATATATGCTGACTGTTCATCACAACTACTTCCCATCTGAAGGGGTGATTGTTCCGTATTCATTAATAACCGTCTTGAGTATCTCATTGCTTCTACTCCATCTCTGAATATTGCATATGCGTTCTTAATATCCATCGAGCCAAATCAATCCAGAGAGTGATGGTAGATATGATCATACGGAGAAGGCAAAATGTGTTTAACATCTAAAATCATCATATTTATTGTTGGCTTCGTACAAACAAAACCACTGTTCTGCTGTATCAAGCGATATAATATAATATTGTAAAAGCATTTTACCTGTTGCTTGCAAATAACGCCTATTTTATGGTTCTGTCGTGTTGTGACTAGTATATCACAACGAGGTTGTGTAATGAACTGCGCACAGATATTACAGATATTATGCACAAAAACATAAAACATAAGAATACAAAACACGCTTTTACATATCTTGCTAGCCGGAAAAATGAATTACAGAAAGACAGACAGGCCGACTTGGGGATGTAACCATAACCAATTAGGTGAAGATATATGTCAAGGCATATACACATATAATTGTGGTATTCTTAGCATGCATGCAGCTGATGTGACAGCTGATAGTTTGACATTGATACGAGAATCGGGTCTGTCAACATGCAGCCTCTACTGGTGCAGTAATCCTCAAGGCAAATCTGGCCCTCATCTGCGCCACCCCCACCCCCTACACACACACACACACACACACACACACACACACACACACACACACACACACACACACACACACACACACACACACACACACACACACAAACAACACACACACACACACACACACACACACACACACACACACAAACACACACACACACACACACAAACACACACACACACACACACACACACACACACACACACACACACACACACACACACACACACACACACACACACACACACACACGCGCGCACACACACACACACACACCCTTCCGAGTTCGGCTTTCTCGCGCAATTCGAGACCGTTGACAATCTCAAGTAGACATTTATGGCAGTGAACCAGTTGATGTCACGGCACAACCAGACGCGTGATGACCCTTGCGTCCTAAAGAAACTCCAGTGCGTAGTTTATTGGAGTCCCTATATTTGATATGAAGCTGCATTGGATACCATTCCAAAGCGGTTATTATAGAAGAATGAGCCATATAGAGCACCGTCTGGTGAGTGTCTGTAGAAAGACACTGATGACCCACTGCACCGACCAATGTTTCTAACTGATCATTTCGCTTTATCACGGAATCTACTATCTGACGAAGATCAAAGGCCAGTAAAATTAACAAATAACAACCACTGAGTTTTCCTGCGACTCATCGTCGCGTTTCACAGAGTGCACTAACGCTTGATTTTAATCTTGTAATTATTTAACCTCGCAAGCGATACAATCGGTTCTGTTAGCATGGGAATGTTGAGTGCGACCAACGAACTGGCCTCCACTCCATTCTACGTGCATAGCGCGAGTATTATCACAGTTCTTTTTTATAACCAACAATATCCTAAATTGCGAAATGTCAAATCAGGGACCAGGTGGGTTACAGACGGGTTATGTCTCTACCACAAAGCACACACTGGTCAATGACAACTAAATCGCTTACAGCTTCAAATCGTGGCGCACAAACTTCCGTGTAGAGCGCGAGTATAGCCTTCATATGTCTATGCACTTGATGAGTTACCTGGGAAGCCGAGGGAGATCCCATAATGCATTTGATGCCTTATTTGTTGTACGATCATTCTATTGTTTGAGATACAATTCAGCTTGTCCGTAAATGACAAAACACGGATAAGGTACAACCACTCCTTATCATGTGGCTTTTGCAGTTTGGTTTCATATTTGTGTAAATTGCTGACATACGGATAGTCTCACTATAACTGACCCGCTGTAACCGATCCATTATTCTTGCTGCGTCTCAAATAACTCGCGAAGCTGGTTATTGCAGACACAGACATTACCCACTCTGCAAAAATCGGAGTTCATTAACGTGGTCAATGTAGCTAAACTGGGTAAACTGTAAGCGTTGTAAATCTGTTTATGACCAGTATTTGCCACTGGCATGCAAGACCAGATATTGTGCATACACATGATAACATGATATCGCCTGCGTAAACAGCCATTACGTGATATAACATTATCCAAATGGCATCCTGAACCATATAGACAGCCCCATGAGCGGCACACACACCGACTAACGTTCGCGCTGCCGCCTGTTAGTCTTAGACTACTGTGTGATATCGAACCAGACGAATGGATCAGTTCATTACAATAAAAGAGATGCCTTTGTAAAAGTTATTATTGCAATAGGTGGCCACTGGTAGCCACAATCACAGTGCTATTACACGGCAGCGTATATTATCTGTCGTTCATTACTAATGTCAAAATGTATTTACAATCTGCCATATTCATCTCAAGCAAGTATATTAAGTGCGAATCTTTGTTGTGTTATACAATATCAACACTTTAAATGTTAGTATTGCAGTCAATTGGAATTTTTGACACGCGATGCACAATGTTGTTTCGGATGCAATAAAAGTTGATACTTCCAACTGGCAGCGAAAAGATTGTAATACATATATAAATTATCATAATTTGATATATAACACGTCTGGCATTTTTCTAACCATCTATCTTTTAGAACAGTCTACGCATTTCGGTGGATAGTTTCTTCGTTCGTGCAGCTGTCAGTTAGTTGTCTATCATGAGGCATATTAATGCAGCAGAAACGGCAAACCTGACATGCTTGAACAATCCTACAGCATGCATTTTCTCCATATTTGGCAACAGTAACATGTTGGTGAATTATACATTAAAGAGTTCGAATGATGCCAAGGACATGGGTAAGACTAAGGTACATTCATATTCATGAGTTTCAACCAACCTGGAATCAAGCTGACATCAATGGAATATGATAATGAGATTGACAGCGCTATCACATGTTCGATGAGATGTGACATTGCCTTGAAAAGTAAGAGCACCACAAAACGTTCTCCGCTATATGTAGTTAATGTTACTTAGTAATGATGAGAAAATGGTTTGGTTCAAGCTATAACTATATCACTGCTAAGACAAACACAGTCGAATACTGAATGCCTAATATCGAATGTGTTCGCTTCGAATGATATAGTAGGCCAGCTGTTGGGTCTGTTTGAGCTCCACGATAGATAAATTTGTCAGTGCGAGGAAACAGGATATGACATCACTTGAACCATAGCCATTTACACGGCAGCAATAGTGACACAGAATGTAAACAACACGCGAGAAGCACGAGAAAGGAACAAAGGATATATCCGGTGCAGTTTCGACCCAGACGCTGCATGGATGTGCAAGTAGAAATGCATTGTCGGCTTCTATTTAACGCGCCATGCAGTAATTTGTACTGCGCGCCGAAATCGATTTACATTCTTATGATACCACTCCATTGCTGTAATCTCAATGGTCGACTTATTTCTATCAAGGTGCCTGATTATGCCATGTTCAGATAATGCTGATATGGTAGGTCACCATAACATGGCGGATAATGCTAGGGATATCGTGCCAGCCCTTCCATGAGGAACCAGGATTCATCACTAGGATATCGTGCCGGCCCTTCCATGAGGAACCAGGATTCATCACATGTGATAACGTGCCGGCCCTTCCATGTAGAACCATTATTTATCACATGAGATAACGTGCCGGCCCTTCTATTAGGAACCAGGATTCATCACATATGATAACGTGCCGGACTTTCCATGAGGAACCAAGATTCATCACATGAGATAACGTGCCGGCCCTTCTATGAGGAACCACGATTCATCACATGAGATAACGTGCCGGCCCTTCAATGAGGAACCAGGATTCATCACATGAGATAACGTGCCGGCCCTTCTATGAGGAACCAGGATTCATCACATTAGATAACGTGCCGGCCCTTCCATGAGGAACCAGGATTCATCACATATGATAACGTGCCGGCCCTTCCATGAGGAACCGGGATTCATCACATATGATAACGTGCCGGCCCTTCCATGAGGAACCAGGATTCATCACATATGATAACGTGCCGGCCCTTCCATGTAGAACCATTATTTATCACATGAGATAACGTGCCGGCCCTTCTATTAGGAACCAGGATTCATCACATATGATAACGTGCCGGACTTTCCATGAGGAACCAGGATTCATCACATGAGATAACGTGCTGGCCCTTCCATGTGGGATGGATTCATCACATGAATAACGTGCTGGCCCTTCATGTGGAACATGATTCATAATGAGATAACGTGCTGGCCCTTCCATGTGGAACAAGGATTCATCACATGAGATAACGTGCCGGCCCTTCTATGAGGAACCAGGATTCATCACTTGAGATAACGTGCCGGCCCTTCAATTAGGAACCAGGATTCATCACGTGAGATATTGTGCCGGCCCTTCCACGAGGAAGCAGGATTCTTCACATGAGATATCGTGCCGGCCCTTCCAAGAGGAACCAGGATTCATCACATGAGATATCGTGCCGGCCCTTCCAAGAGAAACCAGGATTCATCACATGAGATATCGTGCCGGACCTTCCACGAGGAACCAGGATTCATCACGTGAGATATCGTGCCGGCCCTTCCAAGAGGAACCAGGCTTCATCACATGAGATATCGTGCCGGCCTTTCCATGAGGAATTAGGATTCATCACGTGAGATATTGTGCCGGCCCTTCCATGAGGAATCAAGATTCATCACGTGAGATATTGTGCCGGCCCTTCCATGAGGAATCAAGATTCATCACGTGAGATATTGTGCCGGCCCTTCCATGAGGAATCAAGATTCATCACGTGGGATATCGTGCCGGTCCTTCCATGAGGAAAAAATAATTCATCACGTGGGATATCGTATTAGTCCTTCCATGCGGAATCAGGATTCATCACGTGAGATATCGTGCCGGCCCTTCCATGAGGAACCAGGATTCATCACATGAGATATCGTGCCGGCCCTTCCATGAGAAACCAGGATTCATCACGTGAGATATCGTGCCGGTCCTTCCGCGAGGAAGCAGAATTCATCACATGAAATATCGGGCCGGTCCTTCCATGAGGATAAAAGATTCATCACTAGAGATATCGTATTAGTCCTTCCATGCGGAATCAGGATTCATCACGTGAGATATCGTGCCGACCCTTCCATGAGGAACCAGGATTCATCACGTGAGATCTCGTTCCTGTCGTGTCTTTGATGTAGAACCAGAATAAGGTGATCGGGCCTTCTACGAGTTATTCTACATAAGACAAAGCATGCAATAGAGCTGGTAATTGGTCTCGCACAGGATCCACAAGAAGTGTCTTTTCGCTACATTATCAATCCTTTCACTATACAAACAGAGGTACTTACACCTCGCAATCTAAAGCCTTTTCGCATTTTACTGAGGTACTCGTGCCTGGCATAATTTGCCCTTCAAATCGTGTTTGTCAAACATGACACAAGCGTTTTCCTGTAATATTTACTCTCATGACCGGTGAGTAGTTGTGCCTCTCCTCATAGGGTGGAAGGTGTACATTAACGCTGTTAAGGACAACCTCGTGAGGCTGCATAGCTCACTGTATAAGGTAAAGACACATAGATAATCGATGTTGAACAAGGTATTCCTGATATACACTTACATTTGCGCAACGATCCAATTTGAGAGACATAAATGGTCGTCGGAACAACATAGTGAGGATGTCAGCCGATAAGTAGTTTCTAGGTCAGGTTGTGTCACACGCATTGATGAAATGGGCAATGACCACTGAAAGGGTCACACGTTAATAAGTCAACGCTTAATCTAATCAAATATAAAAGTATCAGAAAATTAATGACAGTGTTATGACATTACTACCACCCGAATTACCCGGTTCAATTTTGGTCTTGACTATTAAGCCACTCTTCAACCTAGGCCGCAGTTTAACAAACCGAGACACAAAAGTGCACTGAACTGCCCACCATAAATGAATGATCACCAATCGATTGCCCTTTAAGAGTCCACTAACATGACCCACCCCTTTCACATCAGATATTCAATACATCATTGGCACCGGAAACTGGATACAGCAAAGAGGCCGTGCTACATCCATTATTTCATGCCCCTGGCTATGTCTAATGCTCAAAGACCCTTGTCGAATATCGTTATTGTCAGACCTATATTTTATATGGATCTCTGTAAACCCTATTGAAATAAACCAATTATTTTGACTGTTAAGACGGATAAACATAGTTCATGCTTTGAAAGCGCTTCGTTGAGGCTAATATTTTGTAAATCTATGTTATGCCTAATATAACTGGATGTTTGATTCAAATGTCTAACATTTCATATAAGTTAATTAAAGCACAATTTGGCGAGTTCTTTTACAGCCAATTACCGCGATTACACCAGCAGGAAACATAAACAAAGAACTATCCCAGAATGGAAAGGACTCCATAAAAAAAGCTGTCAATATAGTTCCACAAGCAAATTTAAGGAAAACAAAGAAGAAGAAAAAAGAAAATGAAGAAAAATAATAAGAAGAAGAAGACGAAGAAGAAGAAGAAAAAGAGAAAGAAGAAGAAGAAGAAGAAGAAGAAGAAGAAGAAAGAAGAAGAAGAAGAAGAAGAAAGAAGAAGAAGAAGAAGAAGAAGAAGAAGAAGAAGAAGAAGAAGAAGAAGAAGAAGAAGAAGAAGAAGAAGAAGAAGAAGAAGAAGAATTGCGGATGCATTGGATATTTGACCTAATCGAGCAAATGGTCCAATCACCAACCATGATTTCCTATTGTTGTTGCCAGCCTGATCTGCGTTAGAAAGTCTTTGGGAACTATGAAAAAGCAAATATATACCTCACATACCCACTCTTTCAATGGAGAATGGAAAATACGATGAAATACACAAGGTGATAATTCTTGACTATTGTTATTTAAAATAACTTTTTGCGCGAATTGCGTCATTAAAAATCGATGAATAGGTTCATGGTTAACGTTCGCATTGTTTTAGAACAGCGCGTTTCCTAGATTGTGTATTCAGTCTTTGAGTGAGGTGTTTATTCAAGGTGATATCAAGTCCATAATCCTTCCAACACTTAACGTTTATATTGACCGTTAATGTGGCAAAATGGCGTTAGGAGAACTTGTATGAGGTAACTAGCAATGCCAACATGTATTGCTTATTATCTAGCTAGTCAGAGAGCAGATACATCTTATAAGGCTCGCAGAACAGCCCCACGACTCAAGTACGGTGTAATGAGAGAGACACACAACAAGTAATGCCTCCCAGGCATACTCGTTTAACGCAGTAGGAATTATGCATTCTGCTGCAACTTCAACAAAAGCGCAAACGGTGCATGATGCGAGCATCACCAGTGGGTTTTACAAGGCAAGGGCTAGTGAACCTGTATATGGTAATGTCTAAATCTGCACGGCATCAACAAAATTCACAAGCAAAATGAGTTGTAGTCTGCTACAGTCTCATTTTGCAGCGAGCTTCAATTTAGTGCTCGTAATTGTGTGACGCAACAGCATATCAGCGCTTGCAGTTCATGGTAACCATGGCAGCAAAAATATGGTTGTCCTCTGAGTAGAATAATTATGCCTCCTTATCGATAAAAACACCCCTCTCGCCGATTACTATAATAAAAGTCACGTGATAATGCCGTCTTCATATAGCCAGGCTGACTTTAAGAACGATGGCCACCCAAGACATTATGATAATGGATGGCAACGGCATAACTGCAATACATTTCCCATTTCTACAGCAAAAGTAAGCTTTGTCGTAGATTATGAGCATTGCCTTTGACTCTAACACCGGAGTAAAGTTCTGTGTCATCAACAAATAACTTTTACAATTAAGTCCACAGCATTGTCTTGATCATCTATTTAGAGTTTGAAAAACACGGGTCCCAGGACCGACCCTAACGTTATGTTGAACGTATTCTTCTCCCTGCCTATTACTGCGACATGAATTGGATGAACTTTCGTCAGCTGAATATGGAATGAAAAGCTGGTCTAGAACCTACCATTTACTTATTGTATCCAATCTGTATTAATGCAGTCTTAAATAAATTCATATTATCAAAGCCATTATGAATACCATTTCGGGGTAAGAGGAATTGTAAAGAGTAAGGCCCCAGACCAATGGATTACGTTCCGCAACACAGATGCGCTAAAAAATCATCCTATCCTGCCCAGTTGCGCTAGTTAGTTGGAAATAAATTAGCTTTCCAAGTTACGACATTTACACAAACCATGCAACTATAATAGGACCTCAAAGGAAAAGAAACGAACATCACACATTCTGCATCTGTCTTTATAGTTGTATGAATAGAACATGCTGGGACACGGAGTACTCTTTGTATGATAAGCGTGAGAGTCACCATAGTGATGTGTCTGATGAAGCATTCAGGATAAATGTACCTTTAGAGCTTCTCATAAGCTTAGCTAGCATGAGTCTTAAAACAACAGCCTCCCTGATCTATTCAGTAATCAATGCAGTTGAATAATGCTGCTTTCCTTACACATAAGTAGCAGTTAAGGCTGGTTTACTTACAATATAGATAAAACGTTATTGTTCGTGTCTTCAAACCAACACAAGCTCGGTATGTACTGCACTGCCGGTATTGATTACTCATAGCAAACACTGTAAGTTCAGCTTATCACACAATGGTTGCACTTATGATTACTAGTTTGCATTAATGTTATCTTGCACATTTCCCTTGCCCATGTGAGTACCTTAAGGCTATGTTGCAGCTTGTAAAACAATCGTGCGTTGCTAAATACAGTATAACATCAAGCCGCCGATATCAACTTTGTGTATTTTGTTAGATCTGGTTGATATTAGTGCAAGGTTGGTATTGGAAATTCATAGTTTATGATGCAATGTCAATGTTTGTATTGTACTCAAATTACGTGTTATTGTAATGTACAAAATGAAAATGGAACCAAATTACATATGTCTATGTTTCTGTTTGCTGACAACGTTAGACAGCGCCGTCGGTTATATTGCATTATGGGTAGTGTTGAGGACAGAGGGTCTGCTATATGGTATGGTGTGCGTCGCACTTAATTAGTAGTTGTTATGTGTGGTGAAAGCTTGACAAGATGGTAAGCAAATCTGTTTGATAAATGTTTATCCAACTGACCCATCTGCTGTTACCGATGAATCTGTTATTGAGATCACAAGTGTAGTTTGAATTTTTATAACTAGCCACAGAGCTTCCCCGAACCGTATAACCCTCGTCGCAAACGGTGCATACTCAGTTATCTTTGTATCTTAGATAGGCTTGTAACCTGATTTAATGCAGCAAGAACACCCGACTCGGGCTGCTCGGCATTGCATATATCTGGCGTAACCATCTGGATTGAACGGCCCTCTCCAGAATAGAAAATCTAGATATACAAAATACAGTAGGGTTTAATGTTGGGTTATTCATCCATTTCCAAATATTTAAAGAAGCGTCATGTAATTTATTTGTGTGATGTTGGTGATCTAATTTCGACAGATTGACCAAAATGCCATTTGCATTTTACTAATAAGTGAATTTCGCGAAGAGGTATTCAGCGAAGCCATGAAACTAGTCAGTAAGGCTTACCCAAATACTAGACTAAAGTGAATTACGCGAAGACAGCGAAGCCATGAAACTAGTCGACCGACTAGAGAAAGAAAGCATAACAAATGAGAGAACATAACAAATGAGATTTCAACCAATACTGAACAAGCTGTCATGACCAATATATTAAAATATGTCAATATATATATATATATATATATATATATATATATATATATATATATATATATATATATATATATATATATATATATATATATATATATATATAGATATCTCTCTCTATAAGATATATATATATCTCCCTATATATATATATATATATATATATATATATATATATATATAGATATATATATATATATATCTCTATATATATATATATATAGTATTAGGGACAGTTAGATAATCCGTCTGCTGAGCTTCTGTAGGACGGCACTGATGACTCACTGCAATGACCCACATGCTGGAGCTGTTCCATTCGTTGTATCAACAAACCAACCATCTGCTGACTCACATCAGATAAGGATCAAAGGGCGGTTACAGAGATTTCCTAAAATTTACCAGACCATCGTTATCAATGGGATGCACTAGATACATAATATACCATCGGCGGTGCTGCAACCTGACCCTTCTGGCTGCATGTGCATGCCAAGGGCCACCAACTGGTTTGTTTCCCTCATTTAGTCATATACCAGGTAATTTTCATCAACAGCACTCTTCTCAGTTAGGTAACCTTCAATCCAGGACCAGATGGGTCATATGTGGTTATGACGATATATCAAAGCACTGGTAAGTGAAGCAGAGGTAATGGAATCGTTCCAAGAGGATTATTGTGAGCTTCACCAGCTCATTCCTCGTGACTGTTTATAAGCCTGCTTGTGGCTATGTATTGCAACCGGGATATAAATTATGACGGAAGCTGTAGGAAACGCAACCGAGAAGCAACGTGAGTCTCCCACATTCAGCGACGAGACGGGATAGTGAAAACATGACCTTTACTGTAGTGCAATTGTATTGATGCTAGAGGCAAAAATCAACCCGCTGCTCTATGCTGTAATAGCAACCATGAGCAGTCACCTCGTGTTTATTTATTGCTATAGTGTGAAATCGTGTCTATAAAATCAAGGCGACAACCAATGCATCCAAACAAAAGCCGAGGGAGCGAAAGGATCGTTGCAAATACAACGCATGTGAGTGAGTAGCGCGAAGAAATGACTCGTTATCATTTACGCA
>CM067345.1:11142334-11147334 GCA_034190875.2 Urechis unicinctus | reverse complement strand
ATTGATCAGGATTGAAACAGTATTCAGTACTGCAGAGTATAGACTGTAATGTGCATCTTTTTGTTAATTACTGAGGATTCCCGTCCTACAATTAAATTCTGGATTTGGTTTTGTACCTGTAAGTGGCGTCTTTTTAGGTGCAAGACATGCATCTGGTCTCCAGAAGATCGATATAATATCAAAATCCCTGCGAGGGACGCAGTTAAGCACTGATGTTGGTTTCCGGGAGTAAATGCCTGCAGACCGAAAATCGGAATAGAAGGAAATACCGTCGGTTGCTCAGCCATATTGTTTCGCACGCGTGTTTCATTTATCATGCAGAATCATGACTTCGAATAACAGTTTATGTTTTTGAAACATCATTCATCAATAAGTGATGATTGATCGCCAGGTATCGATAAGGCAAAAGTGATAATGGGTAGATGTTCTTAGATTAGGACTTATATGATATTCCTCGTTTATGTCAACCACTGCTGATAGGATGTCGACTTTCGAGTTCAGCATTTATAACACCCGAGTAACCATTAGCGTGGTTGGAGTTGCTAGGTGGCTTACTGGGAAAAAACATGAATATATTGGAATACCAGATATTCCGAGCCAAGCTAGTCGGTTTAGACGTAACGCAAATTCAATGTTACATCTCTGTGATCGGACCTCAACAACCCTATTTCACGGGAATGAGATGAACAGCCGTTACCTTTTTATCTCTTACAAAGAAGAAATAGCTTCTAGCGTTGGCTTATTGCGCCATGTAACAGATCATGTGCTACCAATGTTACTGTGTTCTCAATGTTTGCATGTAGAATGGACTCCAATACATTGATATAATGTTCATATTTAATAAAGTATTACATTCCACGGTCTCTTAAGGCAGGCAATCAGTAACAAATCTTGCTATCAGATTCGGCCTAGCACTTGGTTATCGTAACCAGGAAGGGGCAACGTCACAGCCATGCAATGCTCTCAATGACACTGAAGAAGGCTAAATCTAATGTGCTTTGATACAACTGTAGCTCTTTCTCCACTCGGAATAGCACAGTGGAGAGTATAATGCGTACATCAAAGTAGATCATTGGTACATGTCACACGCATGTACACAGTATCGATGTGTTGGACGATACCGTGATGTATGGGACGATATGGTGATGTTTGGGACGATGTGGTGATGTGTGGGACGATACGGTGATGTGTGGGACAAAAAGGTGATATGTGGGACAATAAGGTGATGTCTTGGACAACACGGTGATGTATGGGACGATATGGGGATGTGTGGAATGTTACGATGATGTGCGGGACGATATGGTGATGTGTGGGACTATATGCTGATGTGTGGGACGATATGGTGATGTGTTGGACGATATGGTGATGTGTGGGACGATACGGTGATGTGTGGGACTAAAAGGTGATATGTGGGACAATAAGGTGATGTCTTGGACAACACGGTGATGTGTGGGACGATATGGGGATGTGTGGGACGATATGGCGATGTGTGGGACGATATGGTGATGTGAGGGACTATATGGTGATGTGTGGGACGCTACAGGGATGTGTTGGACGATATGGTGATGCATGGGCCGATACGGTGATGTGTGGTATGATGTGTAGCGGAGTGATAAGATCCAGCATGGTCCGTCAGCCAGGACGCGTTTGGTGTATGACCCGGGTAAGGTCTGCCCACGGCGACACACTCTCTACCAAACCTCAAGCGTGAGCCAGTCGAACTGTGCATATTGCAAGAATGAAAACAGTGTGTGAAAAAGCCTCATGTCTGTAGGCAGCTCAATGTCACCATGTAGCACCTCATTAGGACTGATGGTAGGACTTCTTTCTGGATGTCTTCAATGATTCATTAGAGCAATCCTTCTGCCCCAACAGACGCCGCCACCCGGCATCAAATCAGGGTCGTTTAAGTGTAAATTTCTTTTAGTCTTAGATGACTTGTTTACCTAATATATACCTTTAATCTGTCAGTAGACGCGGGTTATTTTACTTGCATACATTGTAGCAGGTATGTGCTTATGAAATAGCATAGTCTGCATCAACATCTCATTTTCGTCAACTATCTGTTCCGTGCCTTCCTAAAGCAATCAGTCATTCATTACTCTGGGGGATCCTAAACCATAGCCACTCCGGAAGACGGATGATTCACATCTGTTGTGGCATTGATCAAGATAGGAGATGTAATCATCATTGTGAAGCAAAGCAAAAGTCAAAACATTGGTTATAGACTAATTACTCATAGGCAGTTGGATTCTGAACAATTATGTGTGGATTTCATGGTCACATGTTTGTGGCCTAATCAGCAATCACCAGAGGAAATAGCTGACTACAGATGGGCATTAATACAGTTTAGAAAAAACGCAAAAGAATAAATATGCCTTCAATTACGAATGAATGGTAAAAAAAAAAAAATAATCCAAATTGTATTTACTCTGTTTAAGCTTGTTTGGGAAACCTTTTTGCAGTGTTTTACTTTTACTTTAAATTAATCTTGATTCGTCGATTGTTCAATCAAATATGATGGGCAGAAACTTACCATGCTTGGAATATCATGCTCTAGTATTTGCACCTTGGTTAATGTAGCGTGGAAGACCATAATTGACAGCAATATGTTCACATGTAACACAACCCATAGAGATATTACCATACGCCCAAAGAGAGGGTGTCGCGGCCGGATTTGTTTGCACTCTCTGCGTAATTTTCAATTCTGTCCTGGCCGATATCAATACCCTATCCTGATACCGGTAATTATGCCGCATCTTTCTTATGTTGTGTGTGGATAGACAAGAGAACCAATCAAGGGATTGGAGATTTTTTGCACGTATCATTATAGGAGGTATTAAAATTGTCCCATTATATAGAAACACGCACTCTGGCCTACATTTTACAACGTTACCAGCGGTGTTATCGCAGTCAAGAGAAGTGCGCATTCTTCAATGATTCGACCTGTCTGTTTCTTTGAATAGCGGTCCCATTTCTGATAGCTGGATAATCAATAAAGCAATCTTTGTGATCGAATATTGAAATGCTGCACAACACTGATTCACAAACACCAGTCAGCAGATGCATCATGGTGATTTCATCCACGACCAGTTTCCATTCACATGCAACCTTGTGCAGATGTCCTTGACTTTCTCTTCCTTTATGTTCGCAGGTTATCTACCACAGCAAGGCGCACTAATGTAATCTTACCATTTCGCAGGTTCTTTTGTGATCCTCTCTTTACCTCGTCAATATATGCATTACAATCGCTTAAATGCAATGTTCATAAAGTGTTTACATAGTCAAGATAAAACTGAAGAGGTGGAAGCATGTAATACGTTTGCATGATGCATTCTGACATCCACCTTTCAACGCATCGCTATCTAACAATCAACAACTTACTTGGCTGTGGTCAAAGCATTCAGTTCCATCCCCGTTTTCCGGCTCAGTGATGACAGTCGCACATGCTTTAAGGGATTAACCAGAAACCCAGGTTTCTTATTATCAATTCGGTCTCTTTCGTTTGTTTTAAAAACAACTGCCATTAACACCGGGTGTCGATTAGTATTCAGCTCCAACATTTCACATTTGTTGCTTAACTGTCTGGGTTTACGCGATTGACAGACAGTTTGTACGACGCTAGTTCAATACCTTATCTCTAATTGAAAGCGTTAGACATTTCTTGACACAGCCCTGGTACACTGGGTTAATCTGTTTTGTTGGTAGCATTTTCAGTCTCTGTTCTGACAGTGTTTTAATGGTAGATGTAATAGTAATACGTGGAGGTTAATGGTAGCCGCGGGAGAAACTACGCCTACATGACTAACCAGGCTCAACCACATGAGGTGTCATCCCTGCGGCGTCAACGATGTGGAGCCAAACCCAGATAATCCGGCTGGATGTAGGTCGCTCTACTGCATGTTTAGTACGCAATTCACCAAGCTAATGGTCTCCATCGCTACCCCAACGACATGTCTGCTCGCTTAATCAACGGTGTTTATCCAGTTCACTCATAATTACATGTTATTGTACTTGGTTAATCGGGCAGTGGACATTTTTCTATGATGCGAATGGCCCGGGGTAATCAGGGCTCTCCAAAAAAGGTAATTTGAAGTCATGAACAAGCAGTACTAACTTCATCTCGACACTAATGAACGCCTCAAGGAGGATATTCTACGCTTACCCGACTTGCATAGCCCTTCAGGCTGAATGTTAGTAGCCTTAATTGCCCATGAGCAGCGGGTTGGTCTTCGTTACTCGCGTCATGAATGCTACATAAGCAGTTATTTCGCGTTAAGCGGGGTATATTCGTAAAAGATAAAACCACGAAATAGTTGCTTGACAAGCTCATAAGAGTCACGACAGGAGTTGAAATCGACTCGCTGTCCATTTCGAGCAGCATAGATACGCTACTTCAGTTCAATCCAAAATGGCCGAAATAATGCGACACGGTAATGGACGCTGTAAATCACAAACAAAATCACAAACTGTAGAAATTCATACCAATACAACCAAGTGTGAGTTTGAGAAACGAACCTCAGACGCAGATTGCGTTTCCATCCAATTATATACGAGCGTCTCTGGTATTTTTAACTGACGAATTTGACATATGAAGCAATAACCTGGTTTTGACGTTATGATTAATAGCATAATGTTCTCCTTCGATGATCACTCATCATAATTGATTACGTTTATGCAAACTCACACTTCGGTGGTTTTCATACAATCATGCACAAAAGCCGATCTTGGAGATTATTCATGTGACCAACGAACGTGAACTGATGCATCATTCTTCACAAAAGTTAACCGCAAAGATGTATTATAAGCGCTCGGATAATACAACAGTGCTGACTGCATGGGATATATTATATTTGACGAAAACGTATTGCAATATTGATGTCATAGAAGATGCAACTCCCATGGAAAATATTTAACCTGCAAACCTGTATAATGGCCTAAATTCATTTAGAATGTACGCCAGAAATAAAGATACCAAAAGTGAGACGTCAACATTCTCG
>CM067345.1:11092334-11137334 GCA_034190875.2 Urechis unicinctus | reverse complement strand
AAACTGTCTGTCAACGGTGTAGGTACAATCCACCAAGATTATGAATCATCTTAAATTGTCTCAAATGGTTTTATTATAGCATGGAAAAAGTCCTCATTGCATCTACAATTTGCTGTCATTCTACTGTATACCCTCGAGGCGCTTTATCGCATAGATATACATAGATCCCAAGAGCGAGCAGCACGAATCAGTTGTTTGATTTTGTTATTGGTTCGGATGTAATGATAAAACATTTGGATCTCTGCACAAAATGAATGTCCATACCAGCTGAGACGATCTAGGCTAATATGCATGTATTTGGCGCCATACAATCACCAATAATAATCCTAATGAAGTCAATAAAACCAAGTTCATGCCCTCACTCTGTGAACAATATGAATATCTGAGTGCAAACCCAATACCCAGTTGACATTCTCATCGCTAATGCAGATCAACAATAATATCCACAGAATCCAATCAAACACAGCAGTGTTGATAAAATACTCAGTGGCTGTGTATTCTGTGCATAACCCAGGATACTCAGGCGGAGTTCTGCATAATACGATTCATTCATTTAGTCTTTTAGCTAATAAGTGTCTGGTGCTGCGAGTAAATTCATGTTTTTCAAGTAAGTTTTCAACCAAACATGCACTACAACTTAAATGCACCTTCATCGTCTGCACGCGGCATACTGAAGGTAAAACTCAAACTAGTAAGTCTCATTCAAAATAAACGCACAATTTGTCTGTTATCTGCCCATATTCATCCATTGAATGGGGAGGCAAAATGAGGCGTACAATTGGCTGTGATCATCATTCGCACAAATTGAAAGGTTACGAAATATGGTATCTATATTCGATATATATATATATATATATATATATATATATATATATATATATATATATATATATATATATATATATATATATATATATAAATATATATACTTTTCCGTTATACTACTCTCTTCGCTTCGCTTAAGAGTCATCGACTATTATGACATACAACAGCTAATTTGTGTCTTTTAAACTGTTTCGCTATGATAACCGAAGTTTCATTGCGTGTTTCTGTTGACATTGCACATTACGCCGCCCATTAAAGGTGTTTTAAAGTAAGAAACAAAAGTGTATGTGTGTTGTCAACATTTGCAAACAGATAAATTGTCACTCGCATTTGATGAAAGCACGGGTGTTCCAACCCAAATAATCAATCTGTTTTTGCGAACAGCACTACAAATCGCGTAGGCGATGCATCACTAAGGCGTCAATTGAACCACTATAGAATAGCAGCTCTAGCCTGGTTCCACCCGTAAAGCGCCATCTATTCAGTTATAACGCTGCGCGATGGTGCAAAAAGTAATTGCTCGATCATAGATATGCCAAGCATGTCAAACAGTAAAGAATGCTGCGTTTCCTTCTCACATTTATAAGGCACTTCATATCTGGAACGGAGTAATGGACGACAGATGTTGTAGTTGCGGCTGATTGCACATCAATCATCAAAGAAAGCATTTCACTAAGATTCTTGAATGGACGGAAGTCGTTAGGCGTTACTCTTGATCAATGAGGGTTATTCGACAAGAGGTTAACCGTTCAACGACACATTGGTTGGAGTTTTCCTGTCAAATAAATCATGCAACTACTGAACGTAACGTGGTTCTAAACCATGTCTGAAGGAATAACACAGAGCTAGAACTGCCTGTTACTGGAATATTCCCTAGAAGCAAAGACCAATACTCACGTAAAGCTAAAGCTTTGCGGAGACAACTCTTCGTAGAAGTAAACAAAATGGATCGCGCATTTTGAAGCAGTCCAACAGTCCCGGCGATTCTTCCAGAAGCCATGTTGTGTGGACCATGTATAATCTTCTGATTAGTGTTCCGCTTCGAGCACTTTGACTTTTGGTCTCTAAAAGATGTTTCATAGTAGTTCATAACTTCTGGAGCTGATGCACGGGGCCGCTGCCAATAATGCCCCAGTGCCTTCCATGAGTCTTTTTTTTACTATTCTCAAATGTTTTTATTTCTTTATAAGCACAGGATGTTACTGATGTGACATTTTTTAATAAGCCTATATTATTACACACAATAGCATTATGTCTATCGTCTGCCATAGCAGAGTTTTAAAATGGCCGACATGAGGAGCTTACGTATTGAATGAGGTGATCATTACTGAAGTGAGCGAATTGAAGACAAACAACAGTAATGCGCACTGGCGTGCGACATGATGGGTAGTTAAAGAATACGACAACGAGGAAAAAGAAGCAGCATAAGGTAGTGCTTTACTTACTCCCACACTCCACCTAAGCGGGGTATCGTTAGTACAGCCTGTGGTAGTCACTATGGTCTGTCAGATAGATTATGGGTGACACCATAGGCTTGAGGAATTTCCTCACATTACAAATTCTCACTTTGTGATTGTTTCGAAAACCATTGACGCTTTTAGTTTTGATCTATCTTTTAAATGGCGTTACAGCCCAGGGGAGATGAAGTCTATCATTTTAGATCTCTAACGAATAACTAACATTTGCCTTCTTCGACAAATAACAATATTGCGAATCGCAAATATTTGCCCATCATTATTCAATTCTGTTTCAAGTATTTCCTACTTAATTGTGCGATAAGCGAATTTTAACAAAAACCCCAGTGCAACCCCAAGTGACAAGAGCAACAGGTGAGCATAGAAACAATATCTGCAGCGTAGATGCTCAAAGCACGTCTTTGTTAACAACCAGCCGCACTAAAACCCCGCTAAACTCGTTTGAGTCACACATTTCCGCCATGATACAGGAGGTCTTTGCTACGACTGATATTGATAATGCCATGATGGGTTGAGCAACCGTCTATGTATAGCCTCGACACAATCACGATGACGCCAAACGTTCACCGTCGTGTGGCAGTCCTTGCAGCTTAGTCGCTTTCTTGATCACATTTTAATTGGCCACCGACCTTCCTTGAATTGTGAAAGTCTGATAGAATAAAGAGTTTATGGTCATTCGCCTGGTACGTTTTCTAAACCGATACTTATATATCATCACATGTCTTAGTGCAATATATCTGTGAAACCATCCTCATCACAAATGCATTATATTTTGAATCAAGTGAAATATGATTTGTTTTGTGTCTATGATGTTGAAAAGTGATGGTAAATGGACGACCAACCAACATTCATCATTGACTGCAGTCAGAAACAACGGCATCGTTGTAAGCAGCAATCGTCATAGCAAGTCCGAAAGCAGTTTATGGTTGACGACCTAATCGTGATACAAAGTACTTCTGCCAAGTTATACATACATCGATGGTTGCAATCGGCAATTGTTTACATTCTTTTCATATAACTCATACTGCAGCAAGTTTATTAAATCTCGTCACCAATGATCTTTTCCCAGACTAAATAATGTGGTTTTTCCACCGCACAGAAATGAAATACCTCACCACGACACTTATTTACATAACACAGAACTAGAGAGAAAATAGTCCAGTATTTGGATATAATTCTTCAGCGTACGAACACATCCATGCGTGCTTATATTTATGAGGTATACAATTTGTTTTTTAGTATGTTTGTAAGTGAGGTCAGCAAGCAATGGTTTTAAACATGGAGTAGATGGGGGAGTCAGATGGTGAAACTGATGGAGACCAACATTTACTCAAAACCAATGTCTTGTTTTAACGAATTGTTTGTCAATTTGCAGTCAAACAAATTTGATCTAACTTCACAGCAGGATTGAAAAATCTCTCTTAACATTATTACCTATAACTTTATAAACATATCATTTATCAATAAGGTCCACCTGTGATGTTAACCACGTCCCGCCACGGCCATTTACCTGGTTTAGCATTGCCCAATTACCAGAGGTCATGGCTCGAACCCTACCCTGGTACGCATCGTGATTGGCATGAGGTACCTTAAGGGGGAGTGTTTAATAATGTGAATGTCCTATCAAGCCAATATATGTGGCCGCAGCACAGATGACGGGATGATGCGGAGAAGGAGGGGGTTGGGTAAGGGTAACGTTTGACAAAACTTGGTTGGTGATTAATTATATATGGCCTGTTAAGTCCCAGCAATGTTATGCGGGGTGTAGCGTTAGATTAGGCGTTGTTTATTGGTGTAGCTATGTTTAATTAATCACTGCGCCCTGTGATGAGGTGATGTGATATCATGTAATGTGGTGTGATATGGTATGATATTGGTCGATGTGATTTGCTGTGATGTATTGTGATGTGATATTTACGCAAGAGAAATGGTGTGAAGGGGAATGTTCGGCATATTTGAAGTGGCACGATGATGTGTGGCACGATGTGGTGCGATGTGGGATGGTGTAATATGGTCCGTCTGGTCAGGACGTATTTGATACGGATCACATAGGATCTCAACATGTAATCAAAATAATAATACCTAGTGATTGTTCACGACACAGTTGCTTTTTGTAAGACTGATACTGGGATAAGTGACAATGTGAGTTATCAATGTGAGTGTTAACTGGCGATTTGCTTTGTACTACATTGTCTTAATGTCAAGATTGTTTTGTGGCACTTAATTTCATTAATCATTCACTAGCATGAGCAGCTGATCGCTTTTATAATCATTATTCTTCAGCAATATATTCCCACCTTAATAAAGCGATACGTTCTTTTCTACTTGGAAGGATAATAATATACACATCTGCCTTAAAGTGTGCGGGGCATGCGGGCTTTGTGATTTTGGTCGGGTACCTACAATCAGACGTAGAGCAATGTATCTTAAATTCATTCAAATTTGCGCTTCTTTTGTATTTTCTAATTACTAATACAATAGGGTTAAAACCCGCAAAGCTTGCATAAACGCAGAATAGCATGATTTATGTAAGTCACCAAGACGGAAAGAGATATAGTTTCGAACAATGGGTCTGTAGAGACCAATGATTGTTTGTAAGGACACCAGTTCCACTCTGCACACAAGTTGCGGTTGATAAGTTGATGCACTGCTATTCATCGACATTCATTACGATCATACTCTAAATCACGCAAATTAATCCTCATACACTTGTGCTGACTAGAGTGATAAGCAAAAACGTCGATGAAAATGTTATCACTTATGATGGCAGTGCACTTGGATATTTACTTTGTAATGTTTCAATTCTGGTTTTAAACAATAATTAAACGGATTACTGATAAACACTTAACTATAGCGGAAGGTATCCCCATATGGCGACATGCTATCAAGTAATTTCTAATAACAAACATCACTGAAGTGGACATCGTTGACTGTACTATGCGCATCACGCTGTGTGTTTAAGGTTCTGCGCAAGTGCTACGGCTTATATATTATGCTGGCATCGGCAGCATGTCACGTATGGTCTAACGCAATCGAAAATGTAGTTGCAATAGAACTAAAGCCTAGGACAAATTAACGGTTAACGACGATTAACGCGGCTACTAATCTTTACAAAGCTTAGTTTATCTGGAAAGCATTTGAGAGCATTGCTAGTTAAGAAATCACGACGCCATTGCAAAATGTAGCAGGAGTGCTTAGGCTATCACAAGAATCCAAAAGGAGTCTGAACGAGGCGAAACAGAGAATGATAGATAGAAGAAACGCAAAGAGGGGAAGGGTATAATGTAATAATTTGATGCTTAAGTAAAGATGACCACCGTTGACAAATGGATTGATGTTCATGGAACAATAAATACATTTACCGCCAGAGATGACGATAGGAAACTATATAGTCCCATCTGCCTATGACGCACAATCTTCTATCATATATCAGCGTTAGGCTTTAGCCGAGATCGTCATCATTAGTTGCTTTGTATAGCATCCATCAGTATTGTGGCATCAAAGGGATATATGGCATCCCACCCTATATATAGAGAGTCAATGTGATTGTCATCGGAATATCTCAAGCATAAGTATTCATCCTATCAAATTTAATATATGACAGATAACATCTCTCTCACCCTTTCCCTTTCACAAGTGAAATTACGTGGATAATGCACATTTATTGCAACCCAGCACGTCTACACATCGCTAGGCGTGGACGTATATATGGGTTGACAGATGGAAGGCGACTGGTTGTCCTGTACATGCTGTGATGCATCTCGTCTTTATTGTGCAACTAATAAAACACTAAGCACAACAACTGAACAGCATCTTTCATTGGCAACAATCAACTAGCATTATCCCACACAAGGCAGTGCATACGATTGACTGTTGGCAAAATGAATAGAATAATGGATTTTGACTGCTTCACATCAGTAAACATATATGGTTTGATCAAATTACAACACTAAATCGAATTACACCACAAATTGTTCATCTAAAACAATAGTGTTATTGTTAGCCCAATTCATGCATTATTTGCGTACATAACGGTATATTGAAGGAGAATAATGGAGCTTCTGTTGGACTGAATATGGCTACATGGTTCAACTACATGTTTCTGCTTTTATCGAACTCGTTACACGTAGCAAAAAGCGCTCACATTTGTGTGATTAACAACAATGAATGATTTCACCCTTAGCAATGCTAGAAAAATCAAAATCTGTGGCACGTGTTTTCCATCCTGAAGCAATTAATCCTTAATAATTAACTTGGTGATTTATGTGGTGCTCAGAGTATCAGACCTAACATGTTTGCATTGCCTGTTAGTATCTTTCTAGGTTTGATCAAATATGGCTCAATCGGTATATATGCTATAAGGTATTCCCATGTAGCCATCTTCCAAACACAGTAAAAAGTTCAACAAGGCACCTACTGTTGTTGGCAACCCAGGTCAAAGCAATAAAGCATGTTGAGTGAAGCTTTCATGGAGTAGGACTCATAAACAGGGATGAACGAACTGTAAACAGCGGAGATAAGTGACTCGCGCAAAACGACGGAAATGATGACGGTTCTCAGTTTTTGATGTATTGAGCCCCATCAAGAAGGAGTGTTAGTTAGTGGGGAAGCTCTCGTACGTCACGGCGGTTGTATATGCTACATCGAAATTTAAACGTGAGCCTCCCATCAATCAGGGTTAGTGTTGTGAATTAAACACAGGCCTTTCATATGAGGTCTTGTGAGGTTCCGGACTACAAACTTTTTAAAGAATAATTTGTTCCGCACTTGGGATACAGCTGCATGTTTCGAAAGCGTATCACGCATCCCTGACTGCAGATGACTAACAATTGCTCAACATTGAGGTGCCGATCCATTTATTGTATCGTAATTAGTTTTACCTGTGATATAAGGATCTACCATTCAGACATTACACAAGAGTCCCTTGATGCATTCAAAGTCATACACTGGACATTATTTCAACATTTGTTGGCATTGGATCTACACACGTTTACCGATTTTTGTGTAAACAACGTTTCGACTGTTGCATAAGATGTAGATAACTCATTCCGGTTTGAGATTGTCTATTCGGTGAGTGCATAAATAGATGGTTTACTCCACACAAGCGCAGCACAACAGTGCAAGCATGGAAGTTGAATACCGGAATATTTGACACATTTGATAGTTTTTACTCTGTAAACAAGGCGAATGTAAGCCGTGTAAGTTTCTTACCTGTTGACATTTTGACATGTTGACATTTTGACAGATATCCACCATGACATTCCAATATGGGCCTCGAGCAAACAGAGTATTGGTTTTTTTCTCTCTATGTATCGTTAGTCCGAATTTAGGTTGTTTTTATGGCTTGAAGATAGCACGGAACCTTTTCCTTGTACCTTAGTGATACATAACTTTGTTGGTGGCGTTAACACTACAGCGTGTAGGCATGACTAATACCCTACTAACTGCAGTCGCATCCACAGTTACCTTTCTTTTCCACCCACTGAGGTGCTTTATCATGCAGAAATATATAGCTCTCTGGGGAAGACACCGACACTGCAATTAATTAGTGAGCGGTAAGGGATTCAGTGTGACATTCATAGTCACCATACCACGAATGAGCTTTTAGATTTCTTATCGACGCGCACCTAATGGCAAAATATTGGTCCGTCTGTGGGTTATCTCATATGGTTGTTACGCTTTGTAAACTAAATTACATCACTATTGCGGGGATATTTGAACCCAAATTGAGCAGAATTTGACATATAAACAGCAGTTGTCATTGCAGTAAGTATTCTTATTCGGATAATGATGCTATGGTGTGATATCTTAACATTTTTATCTCGGCGAATGCTTTCGTCGAGTTATCTTTATCATTTGCTTTTCTTACAAACATACTTCATCTGTTCGAGGTTAAGCCAGTGCTGCCCGCGGAAATCTGTATGGTCTTTCAGACGCACATATCATAAAAAGATTGTGAATGACATCTATGTTAATGAAATTATAGTGTAAAACCATTTCCTTACATTTCAAATAGCCGCTTTGTGAATGTTCGAAAACCCATTGAAGCATAGCCGAGAAACCATCTTTGAAATGGTGCTATAGGAGCTCAAGTAAATAATTTCTGAACTCTGCCTTGATCTTTAAAGAAACTAAATGCGATTCGAAAATATCTACCCATTGTTACCAAAAAGCACTTATTTGTATCTGTAGAACACCAGTAATGAGCCTTCAGTTTCATCATTATTCAACACTTCATCAAGAAATCTTACTCCCGTGCGTTAACGCTATATATGAACAACTATCCCAGCCGACTGCCGTTCCCGAGTAGCTTATGAACATAGAAGGCGTCACCTCTCTCAATTAGGCCGCATATGCACTTCATACTGATATATGCAGTATAGATGCACACAGCACATCTTGAAAAAAAAATCCGCAAAACCATAAGCCAGCATTTTTGCCGTGATATAGGCGGTGTGTGCGCTTCTGCTACTGCTGATACCATGGCTGGTTGGGCATCCGATAGAATCAAGAGCTTAGGGTCGTCCATCTTGTATTTTTCTAAGCTGACGCTCATATATCATAGCATGTATGAGACAATGAAACCATCGTCATCCCTATGCCTCCACACCTGGACAACTTGGTTCGCTATGTATTAGCAATTGCTTGATCAATGATATCTCAGGTATAGTTATATACATTGAATAATGTCTTCCACGTTCCCGAAACGGATGGCATTAAGTATACAGCAAGTTATTTTTGTGCAAGGAAATGCATTAGTTGATGTTAGAAGGATATAATAGAACAAGGGGTTATAGTATATGCTGGGAAATAGATGAAAGAGGACAAACATCTGTTATTGACAATACCCAGAAGCAACTATATTGTTGTAAGCTGTAAGCATCAATTGTAACAGCTAGCCTAGAAAGTAGATGAAGGCTGACGATCGTATCTCAATGCAAATATTTGTACTAAGTTTTACCTAAATTGAAGGTAGCGCAAGTCAACTGTATACATTATTTTCTGTACATCTTGGTGCTGCAATAAGTTGATACAATCTCGTCGTCAATGATCTACTTTGAGAACTAGTCACATTACTTGTCATACTCACCGAAATGAAATACCTTACCATGACATCTATACACAAAGCAACAGAACTAGATAGGAACTGGTCAAGCATTTGGATATAATATCTCCAGCGCTCGCATATATCCACAAGTGTCTATATTTGCGCAGCAAGTTATGATTCGGTGTAGAATCTTAGTTTATGGGGATATCAGATGATTAAAGAAATATAGATCAACATTGCCCTCAAACCAATTTCTCATTTTAACGAATTATTTGACGACTTGCAATCAATCGACGTGATCTTACTTCACAACAGGACTGAGAAATCTCTCTTTGTATACAGTAACACCTATATGTACGTGTGGTGTTTGGCAATTTTCTCCGTGTTTCCATCCACCTTGATGTACAATTACGTGAGGGTTGCTGGAGTTTCATGAAAATATATGTTGGTCACGTCCCACCCAGACTATAACCTTGGTTATGTATTGCTCATTTACCAGAGGTCATGGTCTAAAACCCTGCCCTGAGACGCATCGTGATTGGCGTGAGGTACTCTTTTTTAAGGGAGAGTGTTGTTTAATAATGTGAATGTCCTATCAAGCCGATATATGCGGCCATGGTACAGATGACGGGATGATGCGGAGATGGAGGGGGAAGGGCAAGGGGAGCGTTAGACAAGGCTTAGTTGGTGTTCAATTATATACAGCATCCGATAATCAGATGGTGAATGATAATCGCCGAATTATGGATACAATTGAAATCCACAGGGTTTACCTTGTATTGCCTCTGAATCCCAAACAATGTTATAGCCGGTTGCAGCATTTGGCGAGGTGGTGCTCATTTGTGTGGCTAAGTTTAATTGTTTGCGTCCTGTGTTGAGATGTTGTGATACTGCGTTATGTGATGTGATTTGCTGTGAAGTGTTGTGGTTTGGTGTGATACGGTGTGATGTTGCGTGGTGTTAACCAAGTTCCAAGAGAAATGATGTGTAAGTGTATGTTCGGCCATACTGCAGCTTTATATGATGATACTCTGTTTAGTAATATGTGATGTTGTGCGGAGATGTTAAGTGCGATATAGCACGATGGCGTATGTTCTGTCTAGGGGAGGACGTGTTTTAAGCGACTCAGGTGAATTATACTCATGGTTATTCATCAACGTATGCGGTAATGCAGCCACTCCAGAACCAAATTTGTGAAATAGTATATCCCATTGAATTGCCAGTTTGTTCCTAAGATGATTGCCTTTAAAGATGAAGCTCAATGCCTAGCGCCTCCCCCGCACCCCGCTGCCGACCCTCATTTAATGAGAGTTGTTGCAGTGTTATCGGCATATCTGGTATTCACAGATATCTGGAGGTTTTTCACACCTTATGACTATTCATCAACAAATAATCAGAATAATACGATCTAATGATGGTTGGAAGCACACGCCACATCAGCTTTTTATAAGACTGTTATCAGGGGCGAGTTACAGTGTTCTTTATCCCACATGAATGATGTGAGTAATACCTGGGGATTTGCTAAGCACTCTATCAATGTTAATGCCAAGAGTGATTTGCGGCACCTCATTGCATCCACTGCGAATCATTCAGTAGCCGTGGCCTTGTTTGCATGCACATGCGTTGGTAGGCATAATCGCTTTTACAATCATTATTTGTTACCAATATATTATTTAACTTTTTAAAGCGATAAGTCTTGTTATACTTGGAAAGATAATACAAATGCAACACTCTGTTATAATATATAAGATATGCGGGCGATTCACATCTCTTGTGATATTGATCGAGTACCAGGAGCGATAATCAACAATCCAGAGTATGTTCGCTAATGTGAGTTGCTTTGTCTCCGACACATGAAGGCCTTTCGCGGAAGTATAATATTGTAATAACGTCCTGGGTTGTTCCTTACCTTGATCGTAAGCAAATTAGTTAGATCCGTTGTACAATGGTTCGAAGGATTATGCATCTCGAGAACAGCATATATTTCAAATGCACGAAAACGAATCTTGTGTATAGGTCCAAAAATTCACCCTCTGTCAATGCAGTTCTGTAACAATTGTCATCTAGATCTCGATTTCGAAGAAACCATGCTACAGTGTCTACATTTTGTAAAATATGAGGGTAACGTGGTATGTCTTTGCTCTACGTTCGCCAGGAGCTCATGGAGTAGCGGTAGTCCAAGTCAGCAGCATATGTCACTCGTAGGTATTGGTGCCGATTATTCATGACCAACAAAACAATGGATCAGACCAATTTACTCTCCAGGTGTTACACGTTCAAGATATCTTATATGAGTTATGGATTCAGATGTCGTAGGAAGTTTACATAAACGTCCTGTAGGGCTACGACACATGCATCATTGACAGATGGTATGTTACTCTGCTACCAAGTACGACTCTATAGACTGTCTATTTGTATTTGTTGCATTGTGAACTATTGATCATTTCCACTACTGTCTCTGATTATAGATTTGATTATGCGTTTGTAAATAGCATTAGTTTGGGTCCTTTGCTAATGCATCTTGGCTCCATGTCGAAATGAGAAAGGCGATATTCTTTAGTGCTTATTTGAAGTCAGGTTTTACCATAGATGATATAATCATCTCTGTGTTTGTTGCTCTCATTGTACCTAAGGCTAGCCACTTGGGAAAACAAATATTTTGGGGCATTTTAGTTATTTTTACCACTAGACTGTAAACCTTGCTTGATATTTTGAGTATCTAATGAGAAACAGGTTTACTCATTTGATAATGCTGGATTATTCGACAATCGAAATAGGCAATTTATCCAAAATTGATTCAAATGCGTGCTTCCTTTGTATTTCATATTACTTATTCAATGGGTGACAGTCATGTAGCTTATACAAATGCAAGACGCCATCATTTATAACTTCTGTCGACATTATCTTAACTGAATGACTTATAGGCAATCGAAGGGTAAGTGAGTAGGAAAATACATCGTAGGTCATCAAGACGGAAAGAGTAATAGTTTCCAACAATGGGTCAATTGAAACCGATGTGTGTCACTTCCTCTCTGCACACAAGTTGCGGTTGATGAGTTGTTACACTCTGATTCATCGTCATTCATTATGATCATCGTCGACATTAAGCTGATTAACCCTCATACCCAAAGCGCTGACTAGACTGCTGATCAAAAACGTCAATGAAATTGGTATCACAGCATAATAGCTGTTCACTTGGGATATTTACTTTGTAAGTATGGTTTTAATGGGATTGCTGATGACCATTAAGCAATAGCGCTTAGTATATCGTATGGTGAGATGCTATTACGTTCTTTCCAATGGCCCTACATTATCAGTCATCATTGCAGTGGACATCGTTAACTGGCATATGCGGGTCACGTTGTTTGTGCTCTTCTGAGATTACATATTCCGCTGGCATCTTTGCGTCAGCATGTCACTTACGGCCTAAAGCAATCGAAAACATAGTTGCTTTAAAATCAATGACAGAACTATGTTGTTCCGATTGAAGCGGCCCCTAATGTTAACAAAGGCCCTGTGTGAAAGCATTCACGGGCAATGTACGTAATGCAATCACGACGAGTACTATGGCATGTTCGGGCTAGTAGGTGCTTGACACACATGCATTCAAAGGAGTCTGAGCGAGGCGATCAACGGAGAAGAATGAGAAAAAGAAAAGCAATGAAAGGACAAGAAAGGACAAAGGGCATATCGTAATGGATTTCATGTCATAAATACCATGACCCTCACAGTTTAAGTAGAGGCAAACAACTTACGGAACCCATAGATGTTTATGAAAAAATTAAAATAACTTACAAATGCCACCAGAGATGACGATGGGAAATTTTATAGGCGTAGCCTCTATCTGACATCATCATTCTAAATTGAAGTTAAAACGCTTCCTGGACCCCCCTAACAGTGGAAAATCATAGGTTAATTAAATAGGCAAAAGCAAAGCTTTTATATATATATATATATATATATATATATATATATATATATATATATATATATATATATATATATATATATATATATATATATATATATATATATATATATATATATATATATATATACATATAATATTTAACAATCCTAGTAAGGTACTCTTTTGCCAGCTGCGTCTTGTGCTGAAGACAAAGACCGTCGCTAGACTAGATCATCTCTGCCCATCAGTTGGCTCCTCTTGATAAACTTTGAATATGCTTGATACGCAATACAATAATGCCATCCTTAGTCTATCTTGTATGTAAAAGCGGTTTGAGCCAATGCTTTAGAAAGCTGCAGATGCATTTAAGTTACACCCAAACATGAGTTTGCGCGTCTGTCTTTGCAGTTGCCGAAGGTGCAAGGCGCATTGCATGAAAGGTATCCGTCTTGTCGTGTGAGTGTCTTATCACAAACAACACCAGCTTAATGAGATAACGCGACCGTATATTAGTTGGAGAAAGATTGATTCAAGCAGTTTCATACTACGCATATGTAGAACTGAAGTTATTCTTTGCATTTAAATGATATTGTGAAAGGCATGAAATTCCTTGACTTCAGCTAGAAATGGTATGTTCCTGCTCCTCGGGGCTTATAGGTCATCGTTATGTTTTCACATTGAATAGTTTCTCTTTAATACGTATGTAAATGGATGCAAAGACATGATGAATAATCACGTGTATGATCGTAATGCACGTTTACGTGGCTTGCACATCCGTTTCTATTCTTTTGAGAGCATCTTTGTTACGTCGTCCTCAGATGCATGACACTTGGTAGAATTAGTCGTCATATACAGCAAGTGTACCACACGAATAACAATCCCAGTAAAGTACTCTGTTGCCAGCTTCGTCTTGTGCTGAAAACACATACCGTCGCTAGACTAGATCATCCCTGCTCATCAGTTGGCTCCTCCTGACAATGAATTATTGTATAGATTCAACACTTGGCTGGAAGCTTGTGAGCGGGAGAAAAGCAAACCAGGCACTCAATTACTAAAAAGACTCAAGCAATGAATTGTACTTATTCAGACCGCAGCGCATACATAATCTGCATATTCTATCAACGCAGCTCTGTTGAATGAGATTCAAACGAATGGTTGTACAACAACATACGCTATATGTAATTCCATTACACACCTTGTCCACTCAATTGTAATCTGTGAAATAAAACAGTGGGAAGGCCATTGTGTTTTATCAAAAGCAGGATGTCGGTTGGGAAGGAGAGGTGGAGGGATGGGGGCGCGGTACGCAGTGGGGGGGAGGGGGTTGGAGGGTGGGATGCAGAAAGGCTTGGAGCGTAGCTGAGGCATTTAATAGAGTGGTGGTGCTCATTTTGTAGCTATTCATTGTATCATCTCAACTATTTATGTGCGCCCGCCGCTGCCATGGGTATTGCTTATGCAAGTGAACAACATTCGTTAATCTCATCACACGATAACACTGTAAAGGTTCGAAGCGAACATCACGGTTAAGTAGACTTAATACGGGACCTGTTGCCTCATGGGTCATGATAATGTCGGGCGTTAAAATCGGGTACGAGTATTCTATTAAAAGGAAACTCTCTTGCATGGCGTTTGAAATATTCTTTTATAAAGTTATGCTCCCCTTGTTCTTTTGTAACTTTTCATTATCACGTGAATTCGTGATCTGTTTGGTATAAACGACAACCCATATAACGCCATATAAATGTATCAGCCAACACGATCAAACAGCGACCGCGTAACAAATTTCAACTGTGCACTCAGCGTCCAAGTAGCATTCTTAGTGTATTACCCCTCTCCAATATGAAGCACAGAACGTGCGATTGTTAATCGGATATGGAAGCTGCCATTCCGGTCTGTTTGTCGTACTGCAAAGTGCGGCGTGCAAAACGAGAATGCTGACGTTATATATTTCACATGAGAGTTGCGTCTTCTGCCACATAAATATAACAGCACTTTTTCGTTAAATATTATATATCCCATGCAGTCAGCACTGTTGTATTATATGTGCGTTTATAATGCATCTTTGCGGTTAACTTTTGTGAAGAATGATGCATCAGTACACGTTCGGTGGTCACATGAATAATCTCCGAGATCGGCGTTTGTGCATGATTGTATGAACACCACCGAACTGTGAGCTAGCGTATACTTAATCATATATGATGCACGATCATCGAAGGTAAACAGTATGCTATTAATCATAAAGTCAAAACCACGTTATTGCTTGATATATCAATTTTTCAGTTTAAATACAAAAGACGCAATTCTATGGTAACGCAATTTGCGTCTGAGGACCGGTTCTCCAAATCATACTGTGTTTTATTGGTATGATTTTCTACAGATCGTGATTTATTCCTGATATAGCGTTTGTATGCAGATCGAATTGGAAAACGAATCTATTTAAACTCATATGGTGACTCTTAAGAGCTTGCCAAGCAACTATTTCGTGGCTTGATATTTTACTAATACACCCCACTTAACGCGAAATAACTGCTTATGTAGCATTCATGAGGCGAGTAACCAAGACCAACCGCTGCTCATGGGCAATTAAGGCTACTAACATTCGGGTAAGCATAGAATATCCTCCTTGAGGCGTTCATTAGTGTCGAGATGAAGTTAGTACTGCTTGTTAATGACTTAACATTCCCTTTTTGGAGAGCCCCGGTTACCCCGGGCCATTCGCGCCATATGAACATATACACTGCGCGATTAACCAAGTACAATAACATGTAATTACGAGTGCGCTGGAGAACAACCGTTGATTAAGCGAGCAGACATGTCCTTGGGGTAGCGATGGAGACCATTAGCTTGGTGAATTGCGTTCTAAACATGCAGTAGAGCGACCTACATCCAGCCGGCTTATCTGGCTTTGGCTCCACATCGTAGACGCCGCAGGGATGACACCTCATGTGGTTGAGCCTGGTTAGTCATGTAGGCGTAGTTTCTCCCGCGGCTACCATTAACCTCCACGTATTACTATTACATCTACCATTAAAACACTGTCAGAACAGAGACTGAAAATGCTACCAACAAAACAGATTAACCAAGTGTACCAGGGCTGTGTCAAGAAATGTCTAACGCTTTCAATTAGAGATAAGGTATTGAACTAGCGTCGTACAAACTGTCTGTCATCGCATAAACCCGGACCGTGAAGCAACAAATGAGAAATGTTGGAGCTGAATACCAATCGACACCCGGTGTTAATGGCAGTTGTTTTTAAAACAAACGAAAGAGAACGAATTGATAATAAGACACCTGAGTTTCTGGTTAATCCCTTAAAGCATGTGCGACTGTCATCTCTGAGCCGGAAAACGGGGATGGAACTGAATGTTTTGACCACAGCCAAGTAAGTTGTTGATTGTTAGATAGAGATGCGTTGAAAGGTGGATGACAGAATGCATCATGCAAACGTATTACATGCTTCCACCTCTTCAGTTTTATTTTGACTATGAGAGGATCACAAAAGAACCTGCGAAATGATTAAATTGGTGCGCCTTGCTGTGGTAGATAACCTGCAAACAGAACGGGAGGGAAAGTCGAGGACATCCGCACAAGGTTGCATGTGAATGGAAACTGGTCAGGGATAAAATCACCATGATGCATCTGCTGACTGGTGTTTGTGAATCAGTGTTGTGCAGCATTTCAATATTCGATCACAAAGATCGCTTTATTGATTATCCAGCTATCAGAAATGGGACCGCTATTCAAAGAAACAGACAGGTCGAACTATTGAAGAATGCGCACTTCTCTTGACTACGATGACAGCCTTGGTAAAATTGTAAAATGTAGGCCAGAATGCTTGTTTCTATATAATAGGACTATGTTAATACCTCCTATAATGATACGTGCACAAATCTTCAATCCCTTGACTGGTTTTCTTGTCTATCCACACACAACATAAGAAAGATGCGGAATTATTGCCGGTAGCAGGATAGGGTGGTGTATGCATGATGGTATTGGCCAGGATTGAATTGAAAATTACACCGAGAGTGCAAACAAATCCGGCCGCGACACCCTCTCTTTGGGCGTATGGTAATATCTCTATGGGTTGCGTTACATGTGAACATATTGCTCACGTATGACGACTCATGTCGCACAGTATGTGCTGTCAATTATGGTCTTCCACACTACATTCACCAAGTTGCAAACACTAGATTCGGTCACACAATCGAAAAAATTTATAACACTGCAAAAAGGTTTCCCAAACAAGATTAAACAGAGTAAATACAATTTGGATTCTTTCTTTTTATTACCATTCATTCGTAATTGAGGGCATAATTATTCTTTTGCGTTTTTTCTAAGCGGTATCAATGCCCTTCTGTAGTCAGTTATTTCTGGTGATTTCTGATAAGGCCACAAACATTTGACTATGAAATCCGCCTATGAGGAATTAGTCTATAACCAATCTTTTGACTTTTGCTTTGCTTCACAATGAGGACTATTTCTCCTATCTTGATCAATGCCACAACAGATGTGAATCATCCGTCTTCTGGAGTTGCTATGTTTTAGAATCCCCCAGAGTAATGAATGACTGATTGCTTTAAGAAGGCACGGAACAGATAGTTGACGAAAATTAAAGCTCATAAATGAAGATGTTGATACAGACTATGCTATTTCATAAGCACATACCTGCTACAATGTATGCAAGTAAACTAACCCGCGTCTACTGAAAGATTAATGAGATATATTTAGGTAAACAAGTCCTCTAAGACTAAAAGAAATTTACACTTAAACGACCCTGATTTGATGCCGGGTGGCGACGTCTATCGGGGCAGAAGGATTGCTCTAATGAATCATTGAAGACATCAGGACAGAAGGTCAAAGAATTCCTACCAGCCCTAATGAGGTGCTACATAGTGACATTGAGCTGCCCACAGGCATGAGGCTTTTTCACACCCTGATTTCATTCTCGCAACATGCACAGTTTGACTGGCTCACGCTTCAGGTTTGGTAGAGAGTGTGTCGCCGTGAGTAGACCCTACCCGAGTCATACACCAAACATGTCCTGGCCGACGCACCATGTTGCACCCTATCACTCCACCACACATCATACCACACATCACCATATCGTCCCACACATCACCGAATCATCTTACACATCACCATATCGTCCCATACATCACCATATCGTCCTACACATCACTGTAGCGTCAGCTCATCACCATATCGTCTCACGCATCACCATATCATCCCATACATCGATACTGTTTACATGCGTGTGACATGTACCAATGATCTACTTTGATGTACGCATTATACTATCCACTGTGCTATTCCAACTGGAGAAGGAGCTACAGTTGTATCAGCGCACATTAGATTTAGACTTCTGCAGCTGGCGTAGCTCCTACTGCACGTGGCTCAGTAAAAAAAAGCAGAAAATCTTAAGTGTCATTGAGGGCATTGCTTGGCTGTGACGTTGCCCCTTCCGGGTCACAAGTTGCTCGTGACAAGCTGGTACGGTTATATACATCGCCATTCATCACGATTAGCAAGTGAATTTGTTTTAATCTAGTAGAGACAAGGCTGCTTAACCGATTCTGATAGCAACCAGTGTTACTACAGCCTGTTTTATCAGTCTGAAATGTATTACTCTATTAAATATGAATATTATATCAATGTATTAGAGTTCATTCTACATGCAAACTTGCATTAGAGAGGTCATGTGCGTTTCAAAGATTTCCAAAGATAGTCGGGTGATTGGCTAGGGTCAAGAGACCGTGCAATACAATCAAGTTTAAATCAGTACTTAAACTTTTGTCCTTGCCATATACATAGAACTAATCTGTTAAACTGTACATTGAGAACACAGTGACATTGGTAGCACATTATCTGTTCCATGGGGCAATAAGCCAATGCTAGAAGCTATTTACTCTTTGTAAGAGATAAAAAGGTAACGGCTGTTCATCTCATTCCCGTGAAACAGGGTTGTCGAGGTCCCATCACAGAGATGGAATATTGAATTCGCGTTACGTCTAAGCCGACTAGCTTGGCTCGGAATATCTGGCATTCCAATATATTCATGTTTTTCCCCAGTAATCCACATAGCAACTCCAACCACGCTAATGGTTACTCCGGTGTTATAAATGCTGAACTCGAAAGTCGACATCCTATCAGCAGTGGTTGACATAAACGTGGAATATCATATAAGTCATAATCTAAGAACATCTACCCATTATCACTTTTGTCTTATCGATACCTGGCGATGAATCATCACTAGTTGATGAATGATGTTTCAAAAACAGAAACTGTTATTCTTAATTCGAAGTCATGATCCTCCATAATAAATGTAAAACGCATGCGAAACAATATGGTATTTCCTTCTATTCCGAGTTTCGGTATGCAGGAATTTACTCCCGGAAACCAACATCAGTGCTTAACTGCGTCCCTCGCAGGGATTTTGATATTATATCGATCTTCTGGAGACCAGATGCATGTCTTGCACCTAAAAAGACGCCAGTTACAGGTACAAAACCAAATCCAGAATTCAATTGTAGGACGGGAATCCTCAGTAATTAAGAAAAAGATGCACATTGCAGTCTATACTCTGCAGTACTGAATACTGCTTCAATCCTGATCAATGTCACTACGTATGTGAACCATCCGCAGTCCCACATATATCATAAGAGAATGCTATATTATAGGACCCTTCTGAGTAATGAATGACTGATTGCTTTACGAAGGAGCGAAACATATTGGCGCCGATAATGTGCTTTATAAATAATGTTGACGAAGATGATGATAAGCAGACTATGCTGTTTGATAAGCACACTCCTACAACAATATATGGAAGTATACTACTACGTGTCTACTGAGAGATCAAAGAGATATATTCACGTAAACAAGTCTTCTAAAGAAATTTACACCTCAACGACCCTGATTTGATGGGGTGGTTGCGTCATTCTGGGTAGAGGGGCGAATTAGTGGGATTGCTCAAATGAATCATTCAGGACATCCAGTCCGGTGGGTATGAAGCAGCTCTACTACCAGTCCTTATGAGGTGCTACATGGTGACATAGAGCTGTCCACAGGCATTAGGCGTTATCGTACACTGATTACATTATAGCTATATGCTCAGTTTGGTTAATATAATCTTCTCGCTAGGGACTTGCTAGAGAGTGTGTCGTCATGAGCAGACCCACGTTATTCAGCCACGTCCTTGTCAGTCGGACCATTCTACACCATACTACACCGCACCACTTCATCGTTACATATTACACATCATCATACATCGCACCATTCGGCTTTTCATTGACCAACATCGCTGCGACAAACACCTCATCACATTTAGCATACCACACCGACCAAAACATCATCACATCCACCAAACCACACCAACCAAAACAACATCACATCCACCATACCACACCGACCAAAACATCATCACATCTACCAAACCACATTGACCTAAACATCATCACATCCACCAAACCACACCGACCAAAACATCATCACATCCACCAAACCACACCGACCAAAACATCATCACATCCACCATACCACACCTACCAAACATCATCAAATCCACCATATGACACCGATCAAAGCGTCATCACATCCACCAAACCACACCGACCAAAACATCATCAATCCACCATACATACATACATACATACATACATACATACATACATACATACATACATACATACAGACATACATACATACATACATACATACAGACATACATACATACATACATACATACATACATACATACATACATACATACACATACATACATACATACATACAGACATACAGACATACAGACATACATACATACAGACAGACATACATACATACATACATACATACATACATACATACATACATACATACAGACATACATACATACATACAGACAGACATACATACATACATACATACATACATACATACATACATACATACATACACATACATACATACATACATACATACATACATACATACATACATACATACATACATACATACATACATACATATAAAACATATATACATACATGCATTCATATATATGTATATAGATTTATATATGCATATATATATATATATGTATATATATATATATATATATATGTATATATATATAAACATACATGCATTCATATATATATATATATATATATATATATATATATATATATATATATATATATATATATATATATATATATATATATATATATATATATATATATATATATATATATATATATATCTATATTGTTGTATGGATTGTGGTCACATCCGGCTACATTGAGGCAATGCGGTTCGGTTGAGACTTTAGTTTGCAATATCCTGAGCTTAAAGGGCACTGAATGTATCCTCTTCTACTTGTTGATGAATACTTAACAAGAAATCATCACAGGTTTATTGGTTGTTATGCCCTGTGTGAGAACATTTTATAGTCCGTTTATGCTGTTTCGCCGAAGCATATGCCGCTTATTACTCTTAAGTAGAAATACTTAACTGGTCTGCACTAATAAAAAGTGGGTGCTGAATCCTTTCGTTCCCCTAATATGGACACATATCGCTGCTTCGTTTCCAGGATAGATGATAGCAGAAAACGAGGTTGCTATGATGAATGCGCATTAAATCTTCTTGGTTTAGCGGATGGCTAGTTTAAAACACTCTTCCATCGGAATTTTTTGACAGCAATCATGTCAAAATTATCACCCATGGGAGTAACATAACCATATATTATCTCACTGATATGGTGCTGAATTGAGTGTTTTGGCATCGCTTGAATGTTTTATGTATGTCTGCATTTCAACATTCTGGAACACGCCATAACTATCACGTAATTCATGATCCGAGTTGTCGATGGCCCTTTGATCCCCCTGTCTGCTCCGATAGTATGTCTGTCATCGGGTTATACCAATCATTGACCAATCAGCATCAGATTAAGCATATTATGGCCATCCTATTGACGTAGCGGAATATTCATAAATGGTGCTTTTCAATGAAGAGCCCCAGTCTTGAACCTGAGATATTGATGGGCACTAAATATGCTGGCTTCTCCGTCACTGACGCACAGCTTACGGTAGTACACATCAATCTACAAATGTCAGTAGCGTTACGACTTATGAGCGAAAATATTTTTGATTAACAAGTCAATTAATTACCTTGTGGGATTATCTTTGGTTAGGGAAATTATCTGAATACAAGTAGCTGCTATGACAGATGGTGAATCTATCCCAGGATGTTACTTAATGCTTATATTTTAGGATAGGTTGATGACAAAATAGGTGACTAACAATCTAACAGATTGGAGTAATATGATGAAGTTACTGCACTTAGTGGGCACATTGACACCAAATCTTTCCCCCATATATTTTACATTATTTTATATTGAAATAAAAGCTGAATTTGTTTGTTATAGCTGATGATTATTGTCTGCAGGGAAACATGCATTGATCAGTTACATCAACAGAAAACGTCTGAACGGTCGCGAGAAATTACATTAGTCATCAACTTCAACCTACTAAGAATGGTTGCTATCCGGGAGAGCACAATACACAGGCGTGTTGTCGCGTTACATTTTCAGCTTATGGTGGACGGCAAATGAACAATGATGAGTGTGGCTTGAAATTTACTGGTGCAGCACAACTGGCAAGTACTTATATGTCGTTTTCAATCTTAAGACAACTCGTCAATAAAGTGAATTTAAACCCAGCACTGAAAGCTCTGAACGTCCATTCGCTGTGCCCAGTATAGATATTATCAATATGGAGCACTACAATTGACATTAAGTACAGTCTATCGTGAACGACTCACCATCACTACTCGAGTCATCTAATTATGCCTTCCTTGAGACAATCATAGACAGTACAAATGAACATTAGGGAATCAGTAATAATTAATCACTTTATATTCATGAGCATGAATCGCTGTGTTTATTCTTGGAGTCACCATTACGGCTTGTCTGTCTCAACACATCATACTTGTGGTGCAATCAGAATGTCGAGGCGTCTTATATTATGCTTGGAGGTCTTAATTTATTTATGGCTTCACACGGACTGCAGGCGATCCATTTCCCATGTAAACAGTTGTCAGTTATATGTGCCAGTACATACGTATACAGCCTATCATTGGAGTGCAAACCATTTTCGCCAGAGTTATCAGACAGGGCAATTAAGCACGGACCATTAGATTGAGCAATCAGTTGTTCTTGACGGGACCATCATATATATATTTTACAAGATATAAGAGATAGTTTCGGATAATCCTGACACCGATATGATCTCTTTGTGGCTTTCATTTGGGACGAATTATTGTTGGACGCTTGCCTTCGTCACTTAAACCCCTTGTGAATAGACCCAAAGCGACTTCTGCGCATGATTGAACTGTTAACATAGGCCAATGAGTTGCATTTCAAAGCCGGGGGTTAGTGTAAACACATTCTGGTAGGTAGAAATTAAGCTTAGCTGGTTTCTATGGCGGGATTAGGAAGTTGAATGAGTGGATTGAAAAAAGACAGCATAGAGCAGCGGGTTGATTTATGCCTCTAGCATCTATACAATTGCACTACAGTAAAGGTCATGTTCTACATTCCGTAAAGGTCATGTTATATATATTCCGTCTATATATATATATATATATATATATATATATATATATATATATATATATATATATATATATATATATATATATATATATATATATATATATTGACTGATTTAAATATATTGGTCATGACAGCTTATTCAATATTTGCTGAAGTCTCATTTGTTATAATTTCTTTCCTTAGTCGATCGACCGGTTTCATGGTTTGGCTGTCTTCACGAAATACCCTTATAAGTAAAATACAAATGGCATTTGGGTGAATCTGTCGCATTTAGGCCACCAACAGCACACTCAATGATTACATGACGATTCTTTAAATATTTGTAAATGGATGAATGAACCAACATTTAACCCTACTGTATTTTGTATATTTCTAGATGTTCTATTCTGGCAAAACTTAAGCAATTCACGCTGATAATTAGTATAGACAAGAGAAAGGGGTTAAGTATTAACCGAGGCTACTTTGGGGATGAATACTTCTCCCTATTCTCCCAATGTCTGTTTCACCGGTTCTAATATGACCACTGCCTCGCCATGTCTGTATCACCAGTTCTAGTATGACCACTGCCTCACCATGCCTGTATCACAAGTTCTAGTATGACCACTACCTCATCATGTTTGATATTGGTATTGGATAATCTTTCTGCCAGTACATCATTCCATTATCAATGTTACATCAAGGGCACCAGCAACAAATATCCGTTTTAGAGATGCCCTAGATAATGCCATATTTCTCTAGTAATTCCTACCCAGCACTAGATTTACCTTTCAGTTTGATTTACAGGTTGGTTTCGATATGGTTCCACAGGTGGCAATATTTCACTAGAGAGAACTTTAATTGTCTTATGCGTGGTCTACCGCATTGCTTCTCAGAGTGAAACTGCATCACTGCAGGGGTACCGCATGCAGGTGCACAGAGCCGTGTTGTGCAGTGCAGGAATACGGTCCCATCAAGCAACTCACTTTGGCGTGTGTCAGAGGGCCGTTCAATTCAGATATGCACTGCTGAGCATCCCGAGTCGGATGTTCTTGCTGCATTAAGTCAGGTTACAAGCCTATCTAAGATACAAAGATAACTGAGTATGCACCGTTTGCGACGAGGGTGGATGGTTCGGGGAATCTCTTTGGCTGGCTAGTAAAATTACATTTGTGATCTCACTAACAGATTGATCGACAACAGCGGTTGGGTAAGTTGAACGACAATTTATCAAACAGATATGCTTACCATCTTGTCAAGCTTTCACCACACATATCCACTACTAATTAAGTGCGACGCACACCACACCATATAGCAGACCCTCTGTCCTCAACACTACCCATAATGCAATATAACCGACGGCGTTGTCTAACGTTGTCTGCAAACAGAAACATAGACATATGTAATTTGGTTCCATTTTCATTTTGTACATTACAATAACACGTAATTTGAGTACAATACAAACATTGACATTGCATCATAAACTATGAATTTTCAATACCAACCTTGCTCTAATATCAACCAGATCTACCACAATATACCGTATTAAGCAACGTACGATTGTTTTACAAACTACTACATAGACTTAAGTTACTCACATGGGCAAGGGAAATGTGCAAGATAACATTAATGCAAACTAGTAATCATAAGTGCAACCATTGTGTGATAAGCTGAACTTACAGTGTTTGCTATGAGTAATCAATACCGGCAATGCAGTACATACCGAGCTTGTGTTGGTTTGAAGACACGAACGATAACGTTTTATCTATATTGTAAGTAAAACACCATTAAATGCTACTCATGTGTAAGGAAAGCAGCATTATTCAACATTGATTACTGAATAGATCAGGAAGGCTGTTGTTTTAAGACTCATGGTACAAACGCGCTAGTTAAGCTTATGTGAAGCTTGAAAGGTACATTTATTCTGAATGCTTCATCAGACACCCATGTCCCAGCATGTTCTATTCATAACTATAAAGACAGATGCAGAATGTGTGATGTTCGTTTTTTTTCCTTTGGGGTCCTATCATAGTTGCATGGTTTGTGTAAATGTCGTAAATTGGAAAGCTAATTTATTTCCAACTAACTAGTGTTACTGGGAAGGATAGGATGTTTTATTTGCCCATATGTGTTGCGGAACGTAATCCATTGGTCTGGGGCCTTACTATACCCCGAAATGATATTCATAATGGATTTGGTAATATGAATATATTTAAGACTGCATTAATACAGATTGGATACAATAAGTAAATGGTATGTTTTAGACCAGCTTTTCATTCAATATTCAGCTGACGCAAGTTCATCAAAGTTCATGTCGCAGTAACAGGCAGGGAGAAGAATACGTTCAACGTAACGTTAGGGTCGGTCCTGGGACCCGTGTTTTTCAAACTCTAAATAGATGATCAAGACAATGCTGTGGACTTAATTGTAAAAAAGTTATTTGTTGATGAAAATGAACTTTACTCCAGAGTTAGAGTCAAAGGCAATGCTCATAACTTACGACAAAGCTTACTTAATGCTGTAGAAATGGGAAATGTGTTGCAGTTATGCCGTTGCCATCCATTATCATAAGGTCATGGGTGGCCATCGTTCTTAAGGTGAGACTTGCTTTATGAAGACGGAATTATCACATGACTTTTATTATAGTGACCGAAATTTCGGCGAGAGGGGTGTTTATTTCGTTAGGGAGGCATAATTACTCCACTCTTTTTAGCCATGGGTACCATGAACGGCGAGCGCTGGTATGCTGGTGCGTAACACAATTACGAGAGCCAAATTGAAGAGTAGGTCGCTGCGCCATGAGACTGTAGCAGACTACAACTCTTTTTGCTGGTGAATTTTGTTGATGACGCGTGATTGAGACTTTCTCGTAAAAAGGCCCACTCGCAACTGCCTCGTAAAACCCTCTGGTGATACTGACAACATGCACTGATTGCAGGTGAAGCCATCTTAGCCCTACAAGACGTCTGAGTAGACCTTTTACTTTCTCTTAAACCGACGCAATGTAAAAATTTTGAGATCGATTCAGACAACTATCAAGCACCAAAACATACCCAAGTGATGGAGTTTTAGAATGCAATGGTGTTCACGGACAATTGTATCCCTTTTCTGCGGGGGATTTCATCCATGGTAATTATTTATAGATCGATCAATTTGGGAAGCGGTAAAAAGTCTGAAACACAGCAACATGTTTGTTTTCAAGTTCAAGACCACGTGCATCGCGCATCTTCAGAATGACGTGACCCATCGACGACTAACGCTAAGGCAATGTGGATGTGCTAGTCATCTCATACAAGTTCTCCTAACGCCATTTTGCCAGACCAACGCACATCTAAGGTCAATATTAACGTCAAGTGTTGGGAATAGCGATGGATGGATAATGGACTTGATATCACCTTGAATAAACACCTCATTCAAAGACTGAATACACAATCTAGGAAACACGCGCTGTTCTAGAACAATGTGAACGTTAACCATTAACCTATTCATCGATTTTAAATGATGCAATTCACGCAAAGAGTTTAACTCAAGAATTATCACCTGTGAACGTTTCTCCATGAACCTATTCATCGATTTTTGCTTTTTCAATGACGAAAACTTTCTAACGCAATTCACGCAAAGAGTAGGATTTTGGGCCATAACAAAAGTCAAGAATTATCACCTTGTGTATTTCAACGTATTTTCCATTCTCCATTCTTCTTCTTCTTCTTCTTCTTCTTCAACATCTTCTTCTTCTTCTTCTTCTTCATCTTCTTCTTCTACTTCTTCTTCTTCTCTACTTCTTCTTCTCTCTTCTTCTTCTTCTTCTTCTTCTTCTTCTTCTTCTTCTTCTCTTCTTCTTCCGTATTCTCTTCTTCTTCTTCTTCTTCTTCTTCTTTATTTTCGTTTTTCTTCATCTTTGTTTTCCTTAAATTTGCTTGTGGCACGTTATCTCATGTGATGAATCCTACTTCCTCGTGGAAGGGCCGGCACAATATCTCACGTGATGAATCCTGGTTCCTCATTGAAGGGCCGGCACAATATCTCATGTGATGAATCCTGGTTACTTGTGGAAGGACCGCAACGATATCTCATGTGATGAATCTTGGTTTTCTCGTGGAGTGTCCGGCATGATATCTCACGTGATTAATCCTGGTTCCTCATGGAAGGGCCGGCACGATATCACATGTGATGAATCCTGTTTCTTCATGGAAGGTCCGGCACAATATCTCATGTGATGAATCCTGGTTCTTCATGGAAGGTCCGGCACGATATCTCATGTGATGAATCCTGGTTCTTCATGGAAGGTCCGGCACAATATCTCATGTAATGAATCCTGGTTCTTCATGGAAGGTCCGGCACGATATCTCACGTGATAAATCCTGGTTCGCCTTGGAAGGGCGGCACGATATCTCACGTGAATAATCCACATTCCCCATGGAAGGACCGGCACGATATCTCACATGATGAATCCTGGTTCGTCTTGGAAGGGCCGGCACGATAACATGTGATGAATTCTGGTTTCTGATGGAAGGTCATCCCGCAAGCATTATCCGCCTACCATATCAGCATTATCAGAAACGACCCCGAACATAATCAGGCACATTTCTATAGATAAGTCGACCGTTGAGATTACAGCATGGCGCCGTTAAATAGTAGCCGACAATGTATTTCTACTTGCAAATCCATCAGCGTCTGGGTCGAAACTGAACCGGATATATCCTTTGTTCCTTTCTCGTGCTTCTAGTGTGTTGTTTACATTCCATGCCACATTACCATTGCTGCCGTGTAAATGGCTATGGTTCAAGTGATGTCATATCCTGTTTCCTCGCACTGACAAATTTATCTATCGTGGAGCCCAGACAGACCCAACAGCTGGCCTTCTAGATCGTTCGAAGCGAACACATTCGATATTAGAGATTTAGTATTCGACTGTGTTTGTCTTAGCAGTGATATAGTTATAGCTTGAACCAAACCATTTTCTCATCATTACTAAAGTAGCATTAACTACATATAGCGGAGAACGTTTTGCGGTGCTCTTACTTTTCAAGGCAATGGAGCATCTCATCGGACATGTGATAGCGCTGTCAATCTCATTATCATACTCCATTGATGTCAGCTTGATTCTAGGTTGGTTGAAACTCATGAATATGAATGTACCTTAGTCTTACTCATGTCCCTAGCATCATTCGAACACTTAAATGTATGATTCACCAACAGGTTACTGTTGCCAAATATGGAGAAAATGCATGCCGTAGGAATGTTCTAGCATGTCAGGTTTGCCGTTTCTGCTGCATTAATATGCCTCATGATAGATAGCTAACTGACAGCTGCACTGGCTGACACTGCATGAACGAAGAAGCTATCCATCAAAATGCTTTCTAAAAGATAGAAAGTTAGAAAAATGTCAAACGTATTATATATTAAATTATAATAACAATTACAATCTTTTCGCTGTCAGTTAGAATGATCAACTTGTATTGCTACCGAAACAACATTGTGCATCGTTTGTTGAAAATTCCAATTGACTGCAATATTAACATTTAATGTGTTGATATTGTATAACACAGCAAAGAAGCACACTAGAACTTCAGTCCAACCAGCAATATAATGTTGGAAATCGACCCAATAAACTATATGGATAAGGAAGCCGACAATAATTACCGGGCGATTCGCACTTAATCTACTTGTTTGAGATGAATATGCAGATTGTAGGTACATTTTTATATTAGTATTGAACGACAGATAATATACGCTGCCTTGTAATAGCACTATGATTGTGGCTAGTTAATTTGTCTAGTTCGATATCACACAAACATCTAAGGCTAACAGGCGGCAGCGCGAACGCTGTGTATGTGTGCCGCTCATGGCTGTCTATATGGTTTGGGATGCCATATGGGTTATGCTGTAATGGCTGATTCACAGGCAATGTGATTATAATGTGTATGCACAACATCTGGTGTTGCATGCCAGTGGCAAATACTGTGCAAAAACAGATTTACAAAGCGTACAGCTTACCGATTTTAGCTACATGACCACGTTAATGAACTCCGATTTTTGCAGAGTGGGTAATGTCTGTGTCTGCAATAACCAGCTTCGCGAGTTATTTGAGACGCAGCAGGAATAATGGATCGGTTACAGCGGGTCAGTTATAGTGAGACGATAAACAGCTGGAATCATCGCATTAACCTGCAGTGTAGGCGGTTACCACCTCATAATGCGTTCCGTAAATCAGCAATTTACACGGATATTAAACCAAACTGCAGAAATCACATGATAAGGAGTGGTTGTACCTAATCAGTGTTATGTCATTTACGGACAAGCTGGATTGTATCTCAAACAATGGAATGATCGTACAACAAATAATGCAACGTGTTGCTAGTCCGTCTGGTAGTTAAAAGTGAACGAGGTGGCTCATGAAGCATCAAATGCATTATGGGATCTCCCTCGGCTTCCCAGGTAACTCATCAAGAACATAGACATATGACGGCTAATTGAAAGCTATACTCGCGTTCTACACGGAAGTTTGTGTGCCTCGATTTGAAAGTGTAAGCGATTTAGTTGTCATTGACCAGTGCGTGGTTTTTTTTATATCGGCATAACCTGTCTGTGACCCACTTGTCCTTGATTTAACATCACGTAATTTAGGAAAATGTGAGTTATGGGATATGACTCGCGCTATGCGCGTAGAATGGAGTGGAGACGAGTCAGGTGGGCGCCCTTAATATTCCCATGCTAACCGAATCGATGGTATCGCATGTGATGTTTAATAATTACAATATTACAATCATTCAGATGACGTTAGTGCATTCCATGAATCGCGACGATGAGACGCAGGAAAGCTCAGTAACTATTATTTATACTGGCCTTTGATCTTCATCAGATAGTAGATTCCGTGATAAAGCGAAAGGAACAGTTAGAACACATGGGTTGGTGCAGTGAGTCATCAGTGCCTTCCTGCAGACACTCTCCGCACGGATACTCTACTCGGCTCATTCGACTCCAATAACCGCTTCCAGAATACCATGGGGCGCGTCAATGCCGCTTGTGGGACCAATAAAATATGTGACATCACGCGTCTGGTTGTGCCGTGACATCAACTGGTTCACTGCAATGAATGTCTACTTGAGATCGTCAACTGTCTCGAATTGCGCGAGACAGCCGAATTCGGAAGGGTGTGTGTTTATGGAGGAGGGGGGGGGGGGTGCAGATGAGGGCCAGATTTGCCTTGAGATTACAGCAGGTATATATTAAGAGGCTAAGCACCAGTAGAGGCTGCATGTTGACAGACCCGATTCTCGTATCAATGTTAAACTATCAGCTGTCACATCAGCTGTATGCATTCTAAGAATACCATAATTATATATGTATATGCCATGACTGATGACTTCACCTAATTGGTTGTCGGCCTGTCTGTCATTCTGCAATTCACTTTTCCGGCAAGCAAGATATGTCAAAGAGTGTTTTTGTAGTTTTATGTTTTATGTACGGTTGTTGTGCATAATATCTGTCCTGCGCAGTTCATCACACACTCATCAATAATTATTTATCATGAAACTGCTAACAATCCGAGTTGTGATTATGCTAGCCACAAGAAGACAGAACCATAAAATAGGCCTTATTTTCTAGCTATTCTGGCAACAAGTAAAATGCCTTCAATATACCGGCCTCTACAATGTGATGTTATATCGCTTGATACCACCGAGTCGTGTTTTTTTGTACAAAGCCAACAATATAGATGAGGAGTGTAGATGTTAAACACATTTTGCGTTCTCCATATGATCATATCCAACATCACTAATGGATATTAAGAACGCATCGTGCAATATTCAGAGATGGATTAGAAGCAATGAGATACTCAAGACGCGTTATTAATTAATACAGAACAATAACCCTTTCAGATGGAAAGTAGTTGTGATGAACAGTCAGCATATATTTGCCTGTCGTTCAGACTCCTGCTTGAATGCGGATGCACTTGCTGCATATTTCGAAGCTTTTGCACCCGGTATTCGGCATTGAAGGTTCCTCTCATTCCATAAACATAGCTATTTTAGAGATCTATCCGCTGGTGCCCTTAAAACTATTGACGATGGCAGACTGCATGTGTTTATGCTATGTATTATTAACTTAACCATGCATGCTTGGTTGCTAGTACAACAATAACTCACATATATCATATGGGTGCTTACTGCCTGAGGAAACGCTACGTAGAAGCAATGCAACAGCATGTCCACGTGATTTCCTAGTAAGCTTTATTTTCTGACATGAGTGAAATTAGAATTCATTATAGCCATTATGTTTGAATACCAGCTGATGTTTGGTCTTTAACATTCGACTGCTCTTATCATGAAAGTGATTGCACCTTCACCATTGTTCTGTTTTAGCATTATTCGATCCCATGCCATTATTCCTGCTTTTTCAACACATACATAGTATCCAGTCTCACCAGCGCCTGTTACCAAACCCTGGTTCTTTTCTCATATTAATTGCCTATCACTGTAACGCTAACAGGGTCGAGTATAGATACGTGTCAACAAGCAGTTCAGATCCCCACCAGGCGAAGACTGGAAAATGACACATAGTAGATTGTCATATATCCTGTGTCAGACTTTCAATTAAGTTTACGTCAACTCAACCAAATACTGACTAAATCCTACCTAGGTACAACCGTTAGTTGGGGTCTGAAAGTTGTGACCACAATATGAATCAGAGCGCAGATGAACGTAATTGTCACTAACCCACATTTTTGCGATACAATATGACGCACGAGTCAGTTAATGATCTATTTTATCTGTGTCAAGTCGAGCAAATGCTCTCCATATCAATCCAATCTGCTAGTTAAAGGAACGATTTCAATTATCTTCCTTGGGGCTGCTAATTTCTTACAGATGCATTTGGGAGCAAGCGACTCGCACCATATGATACTTACACAGTAGAGCTGATTGGAGGGTCCGACGTATGCGAGTGCAAGGTGGAGTTTGCGTCTAGTAGATCTACGCTTTGTTGTATAAATATATATCCCCGTATGTGACACATCTCGAATCCAGCTGACGATTACTAGGTCGATATGAGAACTGTTTATTCAATAACAATCTCGCGCGTGTAGGAGGGCTGCTTTCTCAGGTGTTTCCTCTAAACTATATTGTAGAGCACCAGAGTCGTATGTTCTTGCCTCTTGTGTTGAATATGTGTCAGGTAACAAGCCAATCAAAGATGCATATATAAACTAGTACACTCCATGAGAGATGACATGTGGCTATAGATTAAACTGCATACCGGTCTAACGATCCCAACCACATGTCACCGGACGGGGTGGTGTGTTTGTGCAGCACATGGATTGCCTCAGAGAAGGATTAAGTGTAATGCCATATCAACGGTACCACTCTGACAGATATGCCAATCATCCTGTGAAGTCATTTTTAAATCGAACCCACAGCGAGCTTACTGCACATGTGATTTGTGATTAGCACAGAATGATTATAACAGTAAATGGCAATTTTGATTAAGAATACAACACAGTTGTTAACGATGAATGTTTGTACTTACCATCTTTGGTCTGACGTATCCACGGTCATTGGGAACTGGGAGTCGACTTGTGATAACGCGCTTTGTATTCGTAGATAAAAATTGTCAGAGATATATTAGTTCCATAAAGATCAACCAGTAAGCCTTGATGATTAATATGATTCTGTAAGAGAAATGTTGGAGATTTACTTACTGACACTAATGCAATAAAATTATACCATGTGTAGGGATCCAGCGTTGTGTGACATGTGAATAGTGTTGAAACACGTGTTATTCTAATAATGCGGGAATTGTAAGCATGTGTTATATGTGTGTGTTCAGACGCAGCAGATAATGCCGACTGTTCTAGCATGGCGGCTACATGGACCCACAGCTGCTGTAGTGATGCTTGCGATGGAATGTTACATCTAGCTTATAACTCTCATGCTTACCGAGCTTGTATCCACCTTGTTGTCTAAGCACTTGATAATGAGCCGCAAAAATCTTAAATGTAACACCAGATATCCATTCACTACGGTGACTCTGACACTGAAGAATGTCTGCTACAACATTCACCGCAGAGCAAAAAGTACTCCTTGACTCATTTGTGATTCACAGAGCACCGCCTAGGTATCATAGATTGCGCATTGTGGACTCGCTTATGCTATAGGTGTAGCCATATCGACACAATATGTACTATGTTAGTCTCATTCATGCTTTATCTGCATGGTTCATGTTATGCTCGCTCTTTGCAACACATACTATATACCTTCCATAGTGCAAATTTCGTAATTTAATTGTAACTACTCAGTTTATTGGCTATTTAAACCTTAATGATGATATAAATGGATAGAATTCAATAACGAAATTTGATTTTGCGGAACTCTTGCTGTTGAATATATGCATATAAATTTGTTCAGTATATATGCACATTGTTCAGTCGTATAAAAAATCATGCTATGCATTCCTGTAACAATGTGTTGTATATCATGATAATGCACAGGTCAATCTGACCATACATAAATAGGCAGATGTTGCATGTCCAAACAGTAAAATATGTAGTGGATTTTACGTCATGAATTTTCCCATCTTATTGTTTACCACTGCATATACACCATACATGCCATATGCTGCATATCGTTGAGATGACGCCGTGATTTATATAGGATGTGAAGTGCAATTTCAATGATGGAGCTCTTGAATACATTCCCTTTCAATACAAATAACCACTAAATCAAATATGATAGAAATATAATTGGCAGCGACACATGTAGATCTACGTAAGATCATTTTATAAGCGATGTTGTTGGGTCCTATTTATCTGCATTTCCTTTGTCAGTATTTATGCTATTGCAGAATTGTGATGGCTGAGTATTAAATGTGACTATATTTCTTTGAACCGATCAGTTGGATGTAGTATATCGATAAATAACTTTTTAGTAACCGTAGCCTCGTTGTTTGAGATGCTATAAACATTGGATTTGGTTATAATGCGGCTGATATGACTAACATGTGCGGGTTTTTCTAGACTATAATTGTAACAATACTGGATAAGATAGGGTTTTTGTCATAATGGTAATATTTGTTACGATGGCAATGCATATACATGATAGCAATGAATATACATTAACGGGGATCAATATGAATATCACATAATGGGAAAGTTGCGGTGCGTTTCCAGTATATTTTTCACCAAATGTTTGTGATCGCCAACTTGTTAAGGTCTTACATATTGACATTTATTCACCATTGCACAGCAGGGACGTTTATTGTTAGATTGCTGTAGTCTCTTCTGATCAATTAATGATTTTCACGTTTGCTGTGGACAATTTCGCCGTTGGGAGGAAAATTCCTACCCAGTTTACACCAGCGAGCCTAGCTTCTTAGAAAGGTATCACGTATTTTGGGTCCATGTACGCAAAGTTGGCTACTCTCCACCAACAACTGGTCTTCATGTCATCAATGCAGACACACCCACGACAAGGGTCAGCAAAGATGCAACTACTCACATAATAGACTACATTATACTCAATCGATGAAGTTCCTCACGAAACATTTGTTAAATTTACCACGTATCAATTAATTTTTTTTAAATAACTATTATTCAGCATTAATTTATAGGGTGGTAGAGTATATCTTTACCTGTGAACAGTTCTTGCAAGCAAGGTGAAAAAGAGATCGTTGGTGGTTGGGCTGTAGTGCATCATGGCCGTTGAATGATCCATCTCCACAAACAAGCAAAATATCAGATGCAACGGCGGATTAAGTGTAACATGAATAGATCCACGTTAGATACAATATGCTAAATGAACACGCTATAATGTGGGTTTTGTGTGAGCTCAGGATACGGGGATCGCAGTGTGAATTGTTGCTTGCTTAAAACAATGGTGCTAATTTAACATTCTATTCTTAACACAATACAGAATACACACTGTACGTCTCCAAATATGATCAATATGTTTAATCGCACTTAAATGGCTATTTACACCCATCTTCTTCTTCAAGTTCAATTAGTTTTGCTGTCGAATGGACATTCGTTGAATAGGTGTTAGTTCTCGAGACGCGTGCAGTTTAAAGGAGTGGCGAATTTCAATGTAGGGTTTACATAGGTCAATACTCAGATAAACTATACGCTTCTAACTTCAATGAAAGGGCGCGGTGCATGAGAACATGATATTGGCGTCGAAAATATAGTAGAAACAGCTCGGCCTCTTTGCTGTAAGCATCAACGTTATTCTCTTTATGGTTCACTTTTTATCATGCTGGCAATTGCTGGTTATTTTCAGAAATGGGATAATTAGCATTTACGATAATACCACAATCAGTAACATGAGATCAAAGCAGTTTGGCGCACGATACACCACTAACACGACACCTGGCAGCCTATGCTGCACATGGCATATCTTAAAGCTGAACTGTGGCAATTGTGGCAACGTAAGTGGGTGAATCACATTATTAAAGGGCCAAAAGGGGATTGAATCAATGACAAAAGGCAAAGACGTTCGGGTTTATGCAGGATAACAAATCCTCTTATTGTCTTCTCAAACGATATCTTAGTGGGCATCGTGGTGAGCCAAGTCGGAATGAATTTATCACAACCATGCATGTATGCTGTTGATAAGTATGAAGCAATGCGTTCATGTGTGGCATATCATTAAGATGATGACATGTAATGCAATTAGGGATTAGATCAGGATAGGGCACCGGGTGAGATTGTCAAACGATATCGGGAAGTGATGCTTACAATGGTGGATATTCTTCGATAATCAATAGAGCGACGAACGGATAGACAAAGAGTTCATTTTGTATCACGACAGCGAAAAGTGATTAAAACGAGGTGTGCTCGCCGAGTACAATTTCGGAAACTTTTTTGCTTGTTTACAACTTGAAAGGGACGCAAATGAACTTCCTTTAAAGCCAAGCTGCCACATTTGTTATGAACTGTTCAAAACAAACGTCGTGCTCCAGTGTTCTGACCAGAACGGGATCAGGACCAGTTGTGAATTCCGCCTACCGTCACATGGACGTTGTAACGTCACATGAAGTACGCTTTAAGGATGGACGCTTTGACGCCGCGTTGACCCTGAGGACGCCGGAAGAGCGCCGTGAGCACGCCGTGATGACGCTTCAGATTCAAGGTGCGGAAGGGCTGTAGCCGTACAATGATAATACACCCTATAGAGTGCCAATCAGACCACACTGGACAGGTAGCATCCTTGTTAAAACAAACAGAAGGTTAGCTACTGCCAGTGTTTCAGGTTTATGGAGCCTCAATCCAGCGGGAGACTGCCGCTGATTTATCACCATAGACCGGCTTGTGGCTGTATGTAGCGATAGCAATACGAAACATCGTCATGATTCAATCAGATTTTAACCAATAGATTTTACAATTATCCACCGTTTGGTTTCTGATTATTACTATCTGTAGGCGCCTAATATCAGCGTATTCCTCTGCATGTTCATGCATGTATACTCCAGTCGACCTCCGGCATTTTAATGACAAAACACTTGGTTATGTTGCATATACCATCAGTTGCACGAGAGGGACTTTACTCCGGTCTTTTATAAACGACAATAGTTGACTTTTCAATGTTAATATATTCTATACGTTGCTAAGCTCGCCCTCGGAGTCTCGAAAGGTGTTTTTGATGTTAGCAGATTACGCATCCACGGCTAACCATGGTTAACTGCTATGGTTACTGCCAATGTTTAGCGTGCCTGTGTCCGTTAATTACACTGCAGGACACTGCGTCAGCGGCTCAGGGAAGCCAATTAGGGTGAGTATCATCAACCTATGGCAATGAGAACTTAGGTTAACCTGGCTTATACCTATCATGTGTATAATACGTCCGAAATCCTTCCATTGCTTCAAGTTAACGGAACCAGCTTTATCGAAAAACTGTGGAATTTGATAATTCGAATTAATCTTTTTCCGTAGTAGAAAAATCTCCATGTATTCTTTAAAGTGTTTGTCGGCTCGTTGGCATTATAAGGATCCTTTATCAGTTGGGATTGACCCCCGGTCTAAATTGTTACAAAATCACCACTCCATGTTCGGGCGGCCCTGCTTCGGAGCCACCCAATCACTAAGACGACTCCTTGACGCAACAGGGATTCAAATAGCAGCACTTAAATATCGTGGAGGTTGCATGGTGCACATTTTGCCATCAAACATTTTATCAGGTGTATTGACGAATTGATTTCATGAGCAAATATTCAAGTTTGCTCCTTTCCCGTTTCTATATGTTGTTCCGGTTATATTATATTACCGGAAATAGACGACCAACATGAAATCTCGATCGTTAAGTCGTTGATGGCCATTTTGCCGTTTACTACGGCGTATATATCATTTGCCCCACAGCGTAGAAATGACGTCATCATTTGCCTTAAAGTGGAAAGCAATTTTAATAAATAATGCGGTCTCCCCGTCTTTAGTAATTGTCTTATGGTTCATGCGGTATGGCTGCGTAGTGGATGTGATCCTCCATCTTTGGAATGGGCCGTTGACTGCAGTTTATAGATAAAATACCATTCTGCAATCGCAGCCTCTTTTTTTGGGATGCTATGAACATTGGCTTTTTTTATGCATGTGCGGATCATATGACTCTGGGTCATGCGGTTTGTTCATGACGACAATTGTAATAATGCGGGATAAGACTCAGTTGAATTTTTTTCCGAAATGCATGCTTTCACCATCTTGCATAGGTATTGCTCCCATGCGGCATTTGTCTGAGTCAATCAGATGGTCATTGACGACTGATTAGAGCGTCTAGTATAAAAGGCTTAAAAATGATTTCGATGACTTTTATGAGTGCACACTTCATCGAGGTTTACATATATGAAAGTGAATTAGGCGAGCAATAACAGCTGCAAACAAACTCCCTATTCTTCTATAAAGCAAACTTGAATGATTCCTGGAATGCTTCCGAAATCACCAAAATGCATAGGTATTGTTCCTATACGGCGTTTATTTACCAAAGTACAATAGCGGCATTTATTTCTAGATGGCTTGTGTGCCTTGATAGTAAACAACAAGCCATTATGTTGCCATGGTTACTGTAAAGCTAATGGTGTGTTGAGCATGCTTGTATTCGCTAATTACACAGGTGGACACAACTTCAAAGGTTTAGATCTAATATTTGCGTGTCAGTAGACTAAATGGTAGAGTATAGGTGATAAGTATACGCATGCTATAACACACAATCTGCCATATTCTGCCCAACTTTTGGGGCCACTGTCGCGTAAACACCGCGCTCATTATATACGCATGCCATTCTAAATCAGACAATATTCAATTTTCAGCTCACGCTGGTCGGCCGATGTATCATGCCGTTTTAAGGATATGGAAAGACAAAACGCCAGAATAAAGATCTGGCAGAGCAAAACAAGGCCTTGGTTATTTAGAGTAGAAATTCAGCAGTATCATAGGAATCATATGACAACTTAATGAGTACACTTTTCACAGGTACCACCCAATTCAATAGTGTATTGAATATCTGAGGCGCATTGAGCTGAACATCAGGGTTATAGCAATATGTGATTGCCCGCGTGATTTATAACTTGACCTGAAAACCATTTTATGGGTATGATTATTTCTACGTGTAAGATTAGGTCGTTATCTTGTGATTACATACGGGATACGTTGCTTAACGTCGATCATCAGTGCGGCATACATATATTGCGAGTTATGCTGGGATGCTACCCCCCCCCTCCCCCACTACGACACCCCATGTGGTAACACGCGTCTCATCTCGTCTTTTGTTATCATCATATAACTGCGCATCTAGCATATAACCACAATCGGAGTCGAGACCAGTGACAAGAAAAAAGATACACCACTTACATGACACTTGACAGCCTATGCCGACATTTCTTAGCGCCTTACTGGTGAGTGGCAGGGGACTCATCATTATGATGATGGCAAGCAATACATTTATGCACTGGAGTGCGATTAGAAGTGAGTTCAGGGTAAGGTTGCGAAATGGCATGGGAGCGTGAGGCTTCCTGTGGTCGAAATTAAAAAGAGCGAGGAACAGATAGACATGAAAGCGAACCTTTTAAGTCGTCGGATCCTCTGTATTGAGATTATGATGCCTTAGTAAACAGTGTTCATATCTCAATACAAGGCAAAGGTGCAAATTGTGCCCTGGGTTCTGTCATAAACGAACAACATAGTCAGGGAGTCCAATTTTAGCAACGATATCTAGCACATTGCTAATGCCTATCCATACACTGTTTGAGAAAGATACTGACGATGACATTGTCTGGCAAAATACGCATGAATATCGTTCTCAAGATTTGACAGATAACGTGAATGTTATCAGAGTGGATAAATACCTGTAAAGGTATTGGCACAGCAAATAGGTGTGCTTGCAGATCATGTAACTGTGGTACTTGCGGTATAGCCTAAAACAGTTAGAATATGGCAACCAAGTAGCGGAAGAAGACCAGAGGCAATATGAGGGACTTGTAATCACGGAATCCCACATACCACAGATGCGTCGCAGCCATCGTTTTTCAGTAACTTTACTAAGCACTACTATTATGTGTATATACTTGGGGTCAACTTCAGCAATAGAAATATCGTTTTGATTTAGAATGCATGTGCAATAACCTCGAAGTTCATGTAATGCTAATCAACAACTGGGGGTCCTTGCCTCTTATTGAGACTCTGTATGCTGTTCTTAATTCCATCCGCCATTGTGTTTGATGGGCCACCACGTTGGCTTTAACGACAGGCATCACACAGCTTCAAGGGGTTACGTGGATGATTTATCGTCTTAGGTATATATAATTAAGGTTGCATCCGCAATACTCGTGTTAATGCTCTCTGTCTCACATTCGAGGTGTAAAATGTCGGCTGATTTAAATGTTACGAATCTAAGTGCCTATCAGACCCTGATAAATAGAGAGTATATTTGCTAAAACAAAGCAGAGCCTAGCAACTGTAAATTGTTTTGGAGCTGCAGCCTATTTAACGCGAGGCGTATTGACTATACGTTGATTTTCTAAAGCAAAGACGAAGAAATGATTCATCGTGGGTTCTCGCAAATGCATCGATATATTATTAAAAACTACTATACGGCGTGTTTCCGATGCTGCATGAGCAATTGAAATCCATACCTATTCTATTTATCAACCATGGTTGAAGGGGTGTAATATTACAGAATGCAGCTTTAATCGATATCGACACATTGTATGTAAATCATTGAAGTCATCGAGAAGTGACATAGCGACATATATGGGCTCATAGTAATTAAACTGGCATAGTGTGAACATCATTTTATCCCAAAAAGATGCACAGAAGAATATTATCAAAAACGAAACACCCTTATCACTAATTGTGCCTATACTGACCATTGTGTTGGCTAAGGGATGAAGTTGATGCCAGACGGCAAAGTAAGTTTGTCGGCTTAGTAATTTGTCAAGGATCAGGTATCCTGTAAAACATTTCAAGACCTACAATGGTTATATCAGGCAAATAATGCAACAGATTGTGCCATGATGACAGCTGGTAACAACATTCAATTCTCGGACACAGCCAGCACTGTACACTTAGAGCTGCTTCATGAAACCGTCAGGTATTCATATGTATAGAGCACCAACAAAACTGGTTTCTGTTCAACGGTGCGCGTAGCAATATTAATGATAAACACGATTATCTATCAATGTGTTCTATTAAGGCAATCCATATATAAGGAAGACGACAGCTTTTGATATTTATTGGTATATTCATAGTGTTATAGCACTTGAAAATGTTATGCAGTGTAGCACGAGTAGTAAGATACTCTGGTACGCAATTTGTTATTCCCAATAGCCTCATCACTTCAAAGTAGAATGTCAGTTGTATATAATTGGTTTATGTAGATTAACGTCGTACTTCTGCGACACAAGTGACATGACTAAGTGCGATAAATGTATGATGTTATATAGCGTCGTGATGAATACTTACAATATTGAAGCAAAAACACCAAGCTCATACCAGTTAAGGCAATAAGCAGTGGGCAGATAGCGTGTCAGCACTTCCTGTTCAGCAAGGCAGCAGTGAAGCAATGTAGCTTAAAGTCTTTCATCCTAAATAGTGATAACGACGCTATTATTATGGACACTAGGGAGCCACACAGGAACTTTGTCATAACCAGCTTCGTTATCGCCACCAGTTGTTCCGGTCATGACGTCACAATGCCTGGCGTCACTCCGCTGCCTAGCTGAGCTATTGTGCTGCCTTATTTACTTACCGCCAACTATCTGTCTGTGTATCCTTGAATGTTTGGAAGATAAGTCAGTGCGTGCCTCCTGGTACAAGCGCCGCTCTGATGGTTCGGTGATTAATACCACTCGGATCTAAAGCATCATTATGGTCCCGATGCAGTCAGTCTAACATGTCTATCATTATTGTCATCACCGTAATGAAACTACGTGGCCGAAGTAGTGATGCATTTCACCTGACCGCATTACTTGTAGCTCCAGTATCATATCTCAAAGCGAACAGGGGCAAACGGGATACAATAGCCAACATAACAACATTATACTGCAGGGATTCTACTTACAAATACAGTGAACAGCTACTTAGCTTATATTGATGAAAATAGCTTAAGATGACAACAGGTTTAAAACTTTTCCATGGGTTTTACATCTACCCCTCTGTATTTGTTTTCAGTATGGTATGGGCGATGTGGATCAAATGGAGCCTACTTAGGCAGTGATCAGCACAATAGCTCACTTCGGGCTCTTACATGATGCTATTCGTTCGATGCCATGCGGCTGTCGGTGAGACAATAGATCTGAGAAAGCAGTAGTTTCGTCCAATGTTTATGTGAAGTTAATGGGTGCTTTATAGTTTGGTAATATCGTCTACAATAATAGACCCATTGTGGGTACCGGCAATCAAATTATCTCATTACCATACTTTCTTTTGTTAGGGTTATCTTCATTGTGGCATCAGTGCGGTTTATGAAGCCGGAATGTCCGGCGACGAATGAAATGGAGCTTAGTGGTGATGGCTGTAATTGGTCATACGGTCGGATGATGATGATGATGATGATGATGATGATGATGATGATGATGATGATAATACGATACAAATAATACGACATACCAATGAAGATGATTATCATCATTGAGTTGATAACGATGATATACACAACGACCTGACAATACCAACCCTGAGCATGAATGATATGGCACGTGGAAGCTTCCCGATAGACGACCCGATAGCAGGACTGTGGTCCTGAGTACAAGACAAGGAATAGTAATTCGTGAACTATGCTGCTTTAATGTACGGCTAATTATCTCGTACACGGAATTCGTGCTTAATGTAAAATATCAATCCGATTGCCGCAACTCTGTTCATTTCAAACGCCCAGAGCAAGTAATCAACGATGAACTGGTTTAAAGAAAACATGCAAAACTACGAATTAAAACTTGGAGCACCTAGACGAGAACGTGGTAATTGGTAATAATAGGTGCGATATGCTTCAACTATAGTCGACAAGGCTTAACAAACGGAAAGCCATGTCTTATGTATATTCGACGACTCCATCGAAAATCATATATTACTATGACCTTCGTCGGCCTCACTAACTCCTTGGTCTTTGAGGAATGCATCGATTATCGGTACTACCTGGTGGCTTACAGATGAATAGATGAGAACGTTTACACACACACACACACACACACACACACACACACACACACACACACACACACACACACACATACACACACACACACACACACACACACATACATATATATATATATATATATATATATATATATATATATATATATATATATATATATATATATATATATATATATATATATATATGCATATATATACAGGTGTTGGAGAATTAATATCGAACCCTACGGTGTTATAACAACAGCGTAGATGTGGGTGGGAAAATAGGACCCAACAGCTGACCCATAATCGATTGACACATGATTTGTGTACCCGTCCCCTTTTACCCTTGCGATATGCCACAGAGCAACATAGAACCCATAGCGAATAGGATCTGATGCATAAATCAAACAGAAAGTTATATAGCACTTAAGAATGGTGTTAAACATATGAACAAGTAGATACACGAACAAGTACTGTGATTTACAACTTCATGTCTAAATCACCGATTCATAATTCATAGGTTGGTTGCATCCTTAGGGTCGTAAAGCAAAAGCACGCATTCTTTTTTAGATGTTGCATCCAGCTCTTCATTCGCCATCAATGCAGCGTAGACTCCTATCGACGGATCGAGAATTAAAGATATTTAGAACTTTGTGGGAAGCCTCAACATGGGTCGATTTGCTTAAGCATTTAAAGGCATATACACTCCATGCGTTTTGTTAGTTTCTTACGTCCATCATATAAGGTATTACTTGTTACCCAGTTCGGTAAAACGGCGAGCAACCGAGGCACTGAACTAAAACCGATTTCATGTGAAGATTCAATGGTTTAGGTGTTCACGATCGACTCGCGTGCCAGTAATCGCGTGAACTGACCACGGCTTGTGCGTGAAATTACCTCGATTGTCCATTTTTGATTTGCAGCCTGATCTATTTAAGGATTATTGTGGGTTTAATAACAACATACGATCCGTTGAGTCAGAAAGCATGTTGGTTCTTTAAGAGGTTTAGTGTCACGGTTAGCTGTCTGATATGGTCTGTTGTTTAAACACAGGTGTTGTTTTCTCTCGATTTGTCGAATTGCCCCATGGGAATAAAAGCAGAGGGTCCAGTGTCTAATCGTTCTGGTAACGTTGACCACTTCAACAAGAGACGTCCTTTCCCAGCCTGAGTCATGAATATTCTGCTGACTGCCATCCTGCTGTGGGCCTCTGGTGGGTTGCTCTCTATTACAATCTCATGTAATTAAATTATATTTGATACGGCAATATCCTATCGACCAATCAGCTTTCACGAACTACCAGTAAATATAGATATCACCCATTGATCGTCATAGCAATTAAACAGTGCAGTGTTAGAAAGTCATGGTGTATCTACAGAAATGGGCGAATACATTTCAAGCATCTTAAATGACGGGTAAATGTGTAGAGAATAGATTTAGGACACAGTGAATTACTGTTCAGTGTTTACAAGGCGCCTTTATTAACTTAATTGAACGGCATGTCGGGTCCAAATAATTCGGTTGGATACTAATAAGTTA
>CM067345.1:10977334-11087334 GCA_034190875.2 Urechis unicinctus | reverse complement strand
ATATATGTATATATATATATATATATATATGTATATATATATATATATATATATATATATAGAGAGAGAGAGAGAGAGAGAGAGAGAGAGAGAGAGAGAGGTATGGATATATATACGTATATATATAAATATATATATATCTTAATATATATATAAAGATATATCTATATATATCTATATATATATATATCTATATATATATATATCTATCTATAGAGAGAGAGAGAGGTAGGTATATATATATATCTCTCTCTCTCTCTCTCTCTAGGTATCTCTCCCTATCTCTATATATATATATATATCTATATATCTATCTATATCTATATATATATATATATCTATATATATATATATATATGCTCTGAATATATATATATATATATATATATATTTATGCGAACCCATTCTCTATAATGAGCACTCAACAAAATACGATGGCAAGGCTAGGTATATGAAGGACATGTGGTAGCTCATTGTGGGGCGCAAAGATGGTTTACGTATTTATGTGGTCATCACTGCAGTTTTTATTGTACTAATAAATCACTGTTTTACGTGACCGGACAACTTCAGTAATCAGCGTTTTCGTTGCTAAACTACCATTATCCAATTTCGAGGGAATCTCCTGACGCTAACACAATTTTCCAAATATTAGCCATCCACGTGGTACTAGTGATCAAGTTATTCTTTTTAATTGAATGGTCGTATTACCCTGTCCCGTAGAGAGCGATCAATGCGACAGACTGGTGCTATAAAGCGCAATTATTCGGGCGCCAATTACATGTGTGTTGGCAATATCTTCTATTTGCAATTGGAAAGGTAATAGAAAACGTCTAAGCAGTTCCTAACAACGTCAATTTCACAATGTATATATCATGGTTTTGTCGTGTGAATGGGTTCATTGAGTAATTTCTATGTGAATGTATTGATGGCACGCTGAAGTAATAATCTTCACAACTCTGCTAACACGATACACACATTAGATTCTGCAATGGGCGCTTGAAACCATTGAATCATTATCAGCTCACCGACCATTCAAGGCATTTAGCATTATCAATCTGCATGACAGGTCACAAGGTTATTATTATTTTGAAATTATTGCAAATATTAAAAAATCCACAAAGAATCTAGAACAAAGTGAAAACTGAATGGATGGATTATTTATATTATTGAACGACCATCGTGAGTCAGAGGTCCATCAGGAGCATGGCTAGCGTTCACCGCAACTATCTGCTCATATACCTAAAGTGAATACGGCGGATTCTCCGGAGCTCTGTGTAGTTCCCTGACATGAATTTGATCGCACGAAGTGTATGTTGACCCTGGATGTCCGATGCAAATCCTCATAGATGGGTGGAATACTGATGATCGCGGTTCGGTACCAGTTACGTGCATTAGTCCCTCGAGGATAAAGCGACAAAACACGGGGACATTTATCACAATCACAGAACCGACATAAAACCTGATGAGGTGCAGCATTTCTATTGTTATATTCTTTTACACACGTTTGTCAGTCAGCGTATAAGTGATTGGCGCATCATAATGCAATCGACGTCCTCTAACGCGTCTATGCATTGTAAAACTAAGCGTTAATGCCTGAGACGTAAAACTTGAATGCAATATCGAAATGTACTCAGATTGTGGTGCTCGTTGCTTCAATAGCATGCTTGATGAATAAATCGTTGCTCACGCAGTGCATCTGAAAAGCGAGTTGTGGCTGTCTGGGAATAAATGGTTCTTTATGATATTGTTATCGACCACTTAGTCTGTCTCCCACTGTGGGGGGGGGGGCAGCTTTTTATTGCGGAAGGTCTTTGGGGCGCAGAAATATTTTGTATTGTTCACCTAAGATAGCTCTTTTGCCATCATAACCTGGGGCACTGGCACAATTAATCAGCCATGCGTCATTGTAACTGGCCTAGTACACATTTGTTAGTTGTACTGTCAGAATATAGCCCAATATCAAGTTTAATCGAACTAGTGTACTGCAAATTACACTGAATATTCAGCTGAATGTATGTATATGGAGCTCGTTTGGAACTTCATGGAGTAATTTAACAATTGCGAATATTTCTTTAAAGCTGTACCTATCAAACTGGATGCCTCATGAAACTGATCCCACACCGAACCCAACCCCACCCCGACCCATCAACTGTACCCCACAGGCTACCCCACCCCACACCACACCACCTAACCCAACCCATCACCACCCAACCCAACCCCACGCCACCAAACCCAACCCCCACCCAATCCAACCCCACGCCACCCAACCCAACCCCACACCACCAAACCCAACCCCACGCCACCAAACCCAACCCAACCCAACTCCTACGATAACGGGATCGTCGCTATAAATTTTGTTACTATTCACATGCTGTAGATCGAATAAAGGGCACAAGCTGTATTCTATATTGCAACAATGGCACTTATGTTTTAATTTGCTTATCACATATCTGTATATACCATGGAGGTTATGCTGTATAGTCAGCAATTTCTAATTTGCTTGATCATTAAGGGTGTGAGTTTCATGCAGCTTTTCTTCATCCAAGAACAACATCTGTACTTATTGGAGGAACATTGGTGCAGTGAGTCGTCGTTCAATGTGCTGCAATGGCTACCGTAAATTAAAAAACCTTGTCAAGCATTGCCGCTTCATTAAAACTTTTACGCATATATAGACTGAAAAAGAGAACAGATTCCTATATAAACGGGTGTCCTTTGATTGTCGCGTATATGCAATTTACGAAACAACTTTCAGTCCAATTATTGGATTAACTTATGTCATTCCATAATGTTCTTAGTTAAATAATACGTTTATTCATAAATGTGTAATGGGATCTGAATGCAATCTAACTAATTTGAATATAGGGGATAAAAGGGTTTATCCGAACAATATTGACCGAAATCAGATATAGAATGTATAGAATTAAATAGGTTGTCGAATTAAATAGGTTGTCGAATTAAATAGGTTGCCCAAGTTGAGAGAAATGGCCGAAGTAAACCACATAGTAAAAGCCTTGCACATTTATTACGTTGCCTTGGTTATCGGAAGTTAACTAATACATGAGGACGTGAAGCTGTATACATGCACGTGATGATAACGTAGGTCCATCACATGTTAATTATCCTCAGCAGCTAAAGGCGACTCAGAATGGTGACCGTGGACGAGTTCTGTCATGACAGTCGACCGACATTTCATCAAATGGTATCATATTAACATGTTATAAGTTTGAAATGATATTCATATTTACAGCCTAATCAACACGCTTAATAAGATGATAAAGAGTTGTCTTCCTAATGTGCTTTTTAAAACGGCAACTGCTCAAGATGACTGTGCAAGTCAAACTGTACGATTGCGCCTTGATCCGTTTTGTATGCAGTAGTATCATGGTTTAATTTTCGGTATTAAATATAATAACACATACAATCCTGCGAGATTTCCAGATAAAATGATTGTTCGCAACATTTAAGCCGCTGGGTCGCATCTATGTGACATCACAGAAAGCCACAGTGGATAACAAAAGATATTTAGACATAATAACCACAAACCCACTGCTTTTGAAGTAAAGTCTTATATCCGATTGTGCGTCACTGGGATTGGCAATGAAGGCCATCCTATATACAGGAGAGGTAGTTTAAATTGATGTTTCAACTAACCTAACATATGCAGTCACATCCGCTGTTTTGTCGGTAAAGGTAACGAATTGAGAGACAGTGCTGTTTGTGATAATGACGAAAATGACGAAGATGATGATGATGATGATGATGATGATGATGATGATGATGATGATGATGATGATGATGAACATGATGATGATGATGATGATGAAGATGGTGATGATGATAATGAGGAGAAGAAGGAGGAGGAGGAGGAGGAGGATTGTGTCAAGATGGCTTGAAGTGAGCATTAATCACCACGCATTATTAGCACGATAAATTACCTCATCGCGATTAATAGACTACAACAAAATTGCGAGGCTACAATACGCAAATGTCTTTTCGTTAATTGATCCAAGCTAGAGTAGAATGTTGTAGTATATTCAGTCGTCCTCATAACAGTAGTTTGTAGAAAATATTCAAAGTATCCTATTGTATCATAGCTAAGATGAACTTGGCATACATAAGTTGCGCGTAAACTCGCTGCCTTTTGAACATATCAGCTATATGTTGATAACGTGGTAGTTGTTAGTTGGAGGATATCTTATCTAAGCGTTCGTACCGCAAGTCGGTGTGATTCGGGGTTATTGCTGAACAGCGAAAATGACGCGGATCCCCTATATCAATACACGCATCGTTATCAATTTTACACATAGCGCATAGGCCATCACAATGCATGACACAGCCCTAAGGCTACTCAACGACCAAGTAACACATGATTCATCATCCAGCCCATACATATCCGGCTCATGGTAGCATAACATATCAGTCTATCAGTTCTGTTACGCCGGACAATCATCCGGTCAGCACATATCAATGATACATCAGACAAACCGCAGCAGTACCCCTTTGTCTGTTCAGGACTTAATATTTTGCTTGCATTCCTAACCACGCCTTATATGCGCCATGGATTTCATCAACATATTGCTTGGGTCTATATACCTGTATTTTGTATAAGGGTTCAGCAGATGGTACGGCTCGGCAATACTTACATTATCCTCAGGCAGTGTCATGCGTGTTTTATCAGCCTTGTTTACCGGACAATCACCTGAGGCGTTACACTTCATCAGTGCATAGGGAGTAGTGGGTATACAGAACATGCTTTCAATTATATACTCCATAGCAGGGATGCTCGTTACTATGTATCTCAAGCAGCAAGGCACTCAATTTAGTCGTTACAGCTGAAGTGCCCAGGTAACTATTGTTTACCCTCAGGGTTGATGTTGCTTCTAGTGCGCGTTAAAGTTTGTATGTTATTTGCATCGCAGCCCTCCATTAAAACAATGTCTCATGCGCAGCGCCACCACAACGACCAAATGACCATCAAGCATCCTATAACAGTATCTTAGCTAGGGATGCAATCCTTAGCTCAACCGGGAGCAGTCAACATATAGTCTTATGGAGCAGAGGGCATCTATGTATATTGCAGCGCGCTTGCTACGCAGCACAGACATAGATCGGCTGACTGAAGGCACAGGTGGGCAAGAGCTCTTAGCGTAGTATGTCTCTCATAACATGCGGCAGCAAGTGATACCGCTGCCGGGCACCGATTCCCCCGACTGCCCTTCTTAGATCAGTACCATTGTTATATGAATATCTCTGTCTGTGACTCATCTGTTCCTCTGCTGATGATTACACCATCGATGTGCTGACCTTGACACGAAACTTAGCCTGTGTAGGAGGATGGTTTTCGTCACGCTGTTCCTCTAGAAAGATACTGCCAAGAAGCCTGACTCAGGTAGTCATACGCCACATGCTGCTTGCTTATCAGGTTACCATAATATCGACGATTTTAGGACATAATAATTGGGCACAGCCCTTAGGTACAGCTTAATGATTTATAAAAAGTTATGAATCAGAAAAATACCGTTTTCCGTATCTTTATCATACAATAAACAGTGCCAGCCTCCTGCAAATGCACGGCTCGCGCCGCATCTCTTTTTGACCATAAACTCTTTGGGTGACTTGAAATTGAAGGCTTCAAGAGATACATTCTTAGATTTACAATATACTGCTTACATGACTAAAAGAGGGCAAGAGGTATGACAAATTAAATCAGGCGGATTCAAATGGGCATTCATTTCTACTAAAATACGCATCTATCGCATATATATTAGGACCTTCTCTCTCTATAATACCTGTGTTTATTTCTTGTGTCATATGTTGCATATGCGGGCTGGGGCTTTAAAAATAAAACCAGGCGTTGATGAAATAATGCATGATGTGGGCAGCTTCAAGTAGGCACTCATTTCTACTAATGCGTTTTCTTTGTTATTACCTAGTGCACACGTTATCAACTTAACATGACTGGATAGCTTAATTTCCCGCTGCTCGTAGGCTATCGTATTGTTTGTTATGGTGCATTCTAGATGATGTAGTGGTTTGCTGGTCCAGATAAAGACAGAGAATTGAACAAGGTCACTGATCACTCGGAACGACATGACGATTAGAAATATCAACCGAACGCAGATGCGAGGGATTTGCTGACACGACAATATACTGCATAATAAATACGACCAAACAATGTTGGTGCTATCGTATATTTGGGCCTGAGAAGTTGGCATGTTGATGGTGAACCGAATCTCTGGGGTTTGACAATATTTTTCAACGCATGACACGTGACTAGATCAGCAAACTGTATAATTGTTATGATTATTCTATGATGGTTTTATTGAGTGATATTGACGACGAATTGTGCTAAATAGGATCATGGTCGCAAGATTTACCAATGTGAAATACTGCTCGTAAATACCGCGGCCATATGAAGATAAGTAAGCGTGTGATGAGAAGGAGAACTGATGTGTTCCCATTACCCTACATGAAGGCCATAAAAACACAGAATCCCCGGTGGCATATGGCAAGAGGTCCCATTCAAAGAACAGTAGGTTCCATCCGACATAATGAAAATTGGCAACGAGACTGAGGAGATGTGAATAGGTAACTATTCTATACGGGATATTGATAGCCACTGGCTATTGTAGTTTCCTCATTGTAATCAATCATGCCATGTTAGATTTGGGATGGCTGGGTAGTGTATGTGGCAATGCATCTTTGAAACGTTCGCCAATAAATCGCCTCATTAATATCACAGCCTCTTTGTTTTCGATATTATAAATATTGGCAGAGGCTATGTGTGTGCGGATGATATGACTGGGTTAGTATTGGGTGGTTGTTAAAGATATGTAGTTCGATAATGGATTCGCAGAACACAATATATCGAGTGTTCGAAGGTGTTGCGTTTTTCACTGTAGCAGAACGAATAATATTTTAAAAACTTAAGCTATCCAAGTTATTTGATTAATATAAACGCTCGAGCGTGCTTTAATGTGATATACCAAGTACAAGTATTATTGTGGCTAGACCACTATCGATTCAGGAATGTTTCGAAACCTCATTTTAAAAGACTGGCATTTCCTTACGCCTCTGTGATCTTGGTGGCTATACATCTAACACTTACAGTATTATAGTTATGACCCAAACGTTGCGTCTTGTTGACACCAGCGTCCATACGCGAATGTGGTCCGGGAGCTATTTTCAAATTGATACTCAACCATTGCCACAAAGGCAAATAAAACATATTTCTTTTTCGGCCTCGATGTCCGGGCAAAGAATGAACTAAATCAAATAGCTTAAATGATAAGTGTAAGATGAAACCTAACGTGCACCGGACAGAAAACCAAGTGGTTCATGATCAAGCGTTGTTTGGTGATTTGTAATAACATGTGGCCAGGATGTCGCCATATTATCCAGCCATGTGTTGAACTACGCCTTTGTCTTGTCACTAAAATGCTTATTTGGTTTGTAGACTATGTTGCGTCCATTCGAAGATGATTCAGGGGGAAAAACATTCTTCTCAACCTCAACAATAACTGTGTTCAACATTCTCACAGTTGATGCTATATTGATGGTCTGTAATGAATTGCCTCTTGATACTACAAAATATTGGTCTCTAACGAATTGCCGCTTGATGCTCAATTTGTGATCTGTAATGAATTGCCTCTTGATACAAAATATTTATGGTCTGTAATGAATGGCCACTTGATGGTATATTAATGGTCTGCAATCAGTTGCGACTTGATGCTACATTTATGGTTTGTAATGAATTGCCACTTGATGCTACATTAATGGTCTGTAATGAATTGCCACTTGTTTCTCACAACGCACATTGTTTCTATTCTCTTATATTAACATATACAATTGGAAACGTGATAACGTTCTTTCAGCCATGGATTTTCCAATTACTTGACGGCTGACCATTTGAATGCTCCATCTTTACCAAATCAACGTTCACGTGTTTCTCAAGCTGTAGGCGACAGCTAAGGCCCCATTACGGCATACTGCAACAATACCCACAGCCTAACTACACCACTTACCGCCCTGTACTGCCAGATGGATGCCATTTTATAACCCCACACGACATGTTGATCAATACTAGAATGCCTTTGGGTGATTGTTATTAAATTCAGCCCGAAGTTTGTCACTTCGCCAAAGTGTGTCGTGAAATCTTTGCAGCACACTCTGAAGTCGCCGTTGCTCGTGTTTTCATTTTGGTATGATAAGAACGAAGCCATAAACACACTCGTACCCAGCCGGAGTCATCACCTCCTTATTAAATGTGTTTGATAACATTTCCGTACACAATGCAGTGTTATTAGAGGCATACTACAAATTAGCTAACGTAACGGTTACATGATGAAATAGAACCGAAGGAATGTTCAAAATCGGGTACCACAAAGAGAGTATTGCTTACGTGGCTAAACGCCCTCTGTAAAGATCTCAATAACATGGCGAATCTTTTCAAAATAAACCACTTGACGAGGAATTTACAACCCAAATGATCAGGGAGACATATTGGTTGCATCCGTCTACCAACTGCAGGCTCATTTGATTAATGATGATAAATGCGAACCGCATTGACTCATCCCCACAACTTAGTCGATGAGCTTCGCAACATTAACCCCCCTGCCCTATTTCCTAACGTTACCTAGCACAGGACGATACTGCAATACTCACGTACTACTACAGAAATAGCCACATACACAACCCCGAAATGTATTTCGTCAAGAGCGCTGTGTTTAGACATGCATGCGGATAGAACAATCGACAAACAATCATCATCATGATGAGTGTGCATTGCAAAATCTAAGATGAAATGGATGCCCGTATATTTCATCACGATGAAGACATCAAGTCCCGGGGATGCTGTCTGTCGATAAAACACACTTCTTGGCAAACCACTAATACGTTAAGTACGTTGTGCGCTAGACCAAACACCCATCACATTGACATTGATGTGGTTAACCAATTACCCGTCACGTATATTGTGTGGTTAACCATTCGTCACCTACTTTGTACATGTGTGGTAAACCAATACCCGTCACCCGTATATTTCACGTATAATTGTGTGGTAAACCAAGAATCAATCCCATTGTCACGTATAATTGTGTGGTAAACCAAGAACCAATCACTTTCATTGTGTGGTTAACCAATAACCCGTCAGGTGCATTGTGTGGTAAACCAATAACCCGTCACGTACATTGTGTGGTAAACCAAGAACCAATATATATATTAACTAATAACCCGTCACGTATATTGTGTGGTAAATTAATAACCCATCACTTTCATTGTGTGGTTTACCAATAACCCGTCAGGTGCATTGTGTGGTATAACCCATCACGTACATAGTGTGGTAAACCAATAACCCGTCACGTATATATCACGTACATTGTGTGGTATATAAATATATATATATATATATATATATATATATATATATATATATATATATATATATATATATATATATATATATATATATATATATATATATATATATATATATATATATATATATATATATATATATATATATATATATATATATATATATATATATATCTATCATATATATATATTGAGGGTTAAGTCTTGGTGATGACAAGTCGTTGCGGTACATATATCCATGCTAAGTATTCCCATATATGTTTGTGTGTCGTTTTTATCCATATGGCGAAGTTTAGTGCTGCTCATGCAATAAAACAACCACGTTTAGACTAGCAGCGCTGACATTGCATTAACAAATTAATCAGTAATATTGTTGCCTAAATCAGGGTGTCAGACGTCATAGCAAGGACAAAGGTCAGCTCCGAAGAAGGCTTAATCAACAACATGCCATCTACCCCTGTGTGCTGTTGGGTGATAAGCAATAGACAACGGAATATTAGGGGGGGGGGGTATATTAACTGACCACCCAACTGATAACTGCTTATCTCTGTGCTGTAATTGGCGTACACATACGGGACTACCAATGGCTACATTAATCACTTGCACTGACAGTAATGGGTCATTACTGAACTTGCGTTACGATGAGAAGCAGCCAGAAGAAGGGTCAGAAGAGGGGCGGGGATAGAATCGGACATTGAAGTGACCAATATGTTATAATTAACCGGGCGGTTTTCCATTTGACCCTCAATAGGAGGCACGGTCCAGATGAATATGGATCTCAAATGACAATATCAACACATTGCAGATGATTGTGGGCTGTTTGGGTCTTGCTCGGTGCCTCCTTTACATCACACCCGGCTGTGGATAAGGCGGAGGCGGCGCCTGTTTCCCGACTGATCACAGAGCAACTGCGAATAGGCATGTAGGTCATACCTACATACACCAGTCAACGCACATATACAGGTACATCGCAAATCCCAGAGTCTTAGTCTTGCTCCGGTCTCTTAGGATGGTCAGATAGAGGACGAAACTGCTGACATTTGTGTTATGTGAACAGCAGGCACCAAATGTGATTATGAGTGAGAGTAAACACAGATCAGGGTGAATTCTGTATGGCTCAGTAAAACATACATAATTCCTTGTGATATGACAGTAATATAAGTTATCTGTGTTGAACAAGTGCTTCGTGGTAAAGGGGTGCCAGCGGCCATTTGGGGAAAACAACGCTAGGGAGACATTCCCATTTTCGTGTGTCACTCGCTATAAAATTTGTGATAAATGAAGGATAATTGCATGGGTTCTATAACCAAGACAGCCAGAGGAGCAATAGTCACACATGACACAAATATGACATGGAATAAATGGAATCGCTAAGGATATATGACTCGTTTTCAAGGATGGCTGGCAACGCCGATGCCAGATGCTATAAATGCTCTACATAAGAAGATCACGCGCCGAATATATCATGATAATGAACCTTGTGCACTGCGCCTTATGAGCAGTAATCTTCTTAACTCCTTAGCTCAACACCTATCTCTTCACAGCTTACTGATTTCTGAAATGGTCTTACCCAAGTAGACACTCATTATAGCAAATTGACATCATCGTCATGAAACTACGTGTGGTTATGCTGGCTTTCAAGTAAAACTAGCGTCAAGGAAACTGTAGTCGGTTCATTTAGTCCGCCTTCTCCCTTTTATGTCGATACTCAGAGGCAATGAGAATAAATGAAGTGGGCTACCGAAAATGTCATTTGATGCACACACACAAAGCATTAAAATAGATTGCCTGTATATTTTAAACTCATACTTATAGGAACGGTATCTGAAAACACAATGGGAAAGTATCTGCCCAGTGTTGTATGTGTGATTTTACGGTTGGAACCATGCGCTTAACTGTCAATAACTCATTATTTATCGTCATATGAAATAATTTGTTTAGATGAATTCTACAGAGTTTAGACGAATTCTACAAAGTTAATTGTGTTCTAAATATTTGATGAAAGAGTTTACAAATATAGGTTACTTTGATTAAGTGTAGATAAAAGGGACCATTTATAAGATATGGTAGTGTTCGTTATACACAGGTTGGAATTACCCTTGGAATGTACGATCGCATATATTCAAAAGAGCCTCACAGCATCTCTTGACAAATGACGATAACTGCTAATTGGTCTGCTTGATTGGAAGCAAAAATGCCACCTACCCTTGCTGAGTGTTTATTGAACCTTCGTGTATGAGAAAATAGTATACACTTGATTATATTACATCTGTCGTATACTGGCTGTGTAATACATGTACACATTCAGTTGAGCACGTCCCCGGGCTGACCACCAATTGTGTAAGCAGACTGGTAATTTGGGGACTGTGAATCGATCATGACCAGCATCATCACTTAATACATTGGCCTCCTCCCTATAAGATGATGTACCCGGCCCATATGCCAAGGGAATGAACGTGAAGTATAACTCCGGCAATGTATTTCATCAATAGGACCATAGGGAATATGCATCATTATTGCAATGCTCCGGATTGTACAGCAGAAGCGTTGTGTGTTAGTTTGAAGGTTGACGAGGACCGATGATGGTAACCACGGGTTGATGTTGGGCGCCTGTCCGTGGCATCATGCACAGAGTGGACAATATGTATTTCGTGTGATATTAACATTGTAATATAATATGTTATCTACTTCAGACTATTGAGGTAATGCCACGTGTCATCTTCTGTCTTTCCGTCACTGACATTGTCATGTTAACCCTAACACTATTAAGCCTGTGAGGAGGACACGTTACTCATTGTGAATCGCGTATTGTGTACAACTGTTGAAATCGTGGAAAACAAAGCATATATGAAGACAATGCGACAGTATCATCAATGCTGACATTAGATCAAGCCTGTTGCCTGCAACAACTCTGCCATGGTGGCGGTTGAGATTATTGTTATCGCGCGAGGCGTCCAGCAACTCGGCACCATATATGAAACAACCAGTGATTAGTCAGATAAACCACTCCTACTCCGTGACTGCCATGCGCTCAATAGATTGTCGGCTATACATCTGTGCTTAAGTTGAGTGGTAACTGTGCTATTCTGCCCGGAACGTCAACATATATCTAGCTGCTTGCTTTGCATTCTTTGTAATTACTTGCGATAGGATTGCGTCACGTACAATATTAATCAAACTAACAATTGAATTTGTTCAATACCAAAGAGTATTTTGTCAAGACATGGTAGCTAACCAGTTCGAACCTTTGCTGATTCAATATTCGATAGCAACACTAACCGAACATCAAATATTGTGTATTGCTGCCTTTTGTCTGTGCCTCTGTTAAATCTCCAGTCAGAGGACAACAGGCTCAGCGGGCGGATAATGAACGAAAGATTAGATTAGTGCTGATCTGGATGCAGAGAACGACACAGCAAAATAGACGAGGGTATTATTGCTTTGAGGATATATTTATTAACCCATATAGTGGGATGAGTGGACATGAGTGTCTTTGTGACTGCATGTCTAAGCGTATATTGGTCGAGCCGGTTCTCTGGACCAAGTTACATCCATCAACCGGAGCTCTGCGCACGCATTCTTATATGATTTTGATATCGCCATGGTTACTGGCTAAGTAAGATTGATGTGAAATTTTTCATCGTTCTACGCAGCTTCAAGAGAAAACAAGTTTTCATAGGCACATGATGAAAGGTTATTTAATTGAATCTAAATGTGAAACACAGCACCAGACCTCAGTGGTAAGGCCGTCGGATGACCTATTCATTCTTCTCATGATTTGCTTTCTATTATCGCAGTTTCTCTTGAAGTTGCTCGTTACATTAACCTTTCCATGCACTAATACTCTCCAGGTAAACTTCATAAGTAGCCAATCGCGTAATATCATTTCAAAGAAATCAGTCTACTATCATCCAAGAATATTCCGGTCCGGAACCAGGATGGAGTAACAAACTGTCTTCATTGGATTACGTTTCCTGTGATGGTCAAATCGAGCTGAAGTAGTGGTTCAATGAAGGCAACTAAAGCAGCGCTGCAAGGCGGACACGCCCAAAGTGTGGTCAATATGTCATAGGTTTTAATCTTGGGCTGGAGTAACGCCATTAACCGAATGGATAACTGCACAGTGTGCATTGTGGTAGTTAATGGAAAAGCCCAGTGATAATAAGAAGTCCTTTGCCTTATCGCGATGCCAGCAACAACCCTGTTGTTAATACATCTTGATTTCAGAAAGAGGATTATATGATAGCTAAGAATATCCTTTGAAGTATTGGACTCGACAGTTGCCATGTCATGTTCGATCTATTACGGCAGATAATACATACCTGGATATAGCAGTATGGTGCTGACATTATGCCTGGAAATGCACACATGCTTCAGACAGTACGTCCCACATTACGACATCCCCATTTGGATATACTACGGCGGTCCAGCGGGGTGTGCGTAGAAAACAATTACGCATCTCTTCATTCTCTGGCCATGTTTGATTTCGCTTGCTATGGCGGATATGGGATATGGATCAGGTAGTCGCACGCATTAAGGAATCTATTTCTAAGCCAACTTGGTTTATCATGTGGCTATGAAAACGAGCTTTCTTTAGAAGTTCCGTACAACAATTACGTGCACAAGCTGCAACTGACTGGTTAAAAGGACGACATTTGGTCCAGAGAACCGACCCGACAAACTTGCGCATAAACATGCGGTCCCAGAGACACCCGTGTTCACCCATAGGCCATAAGAGTAGCGTTACTTTGATAACCTATTATATTTAATACCGTAAATATTTATTTAGCATCGCTCATTTTCTATTCATTAACTTACGGATACATAATCCAACGCTTGGTCCGGCAGTTAGAAATGGACATCACGATCAGCGCACAGGGCACCATGAAAACAAGTATGCCGAGCCATGGATATGCAATTTATCAGCAATTATAAAACTCAGGGAAAAACATTAGCGATCGCTCGATTGTCCCTGGCAAGTAGGTGAAGCCGTCGGACAAGTGAAGCTGCCATCTAACTTGCCCGACGAGACAAGTCGTTTTCATATTCTATTTTTGTCGTCTTTAAACGAAGCATACTAAGATCGATCGGTGATTCCTGGGAACGTCCGCTCAGTTTACCGAGAAAGAAAACCCCAATCGTCCGTATGCGAGCTCAAGGTCTCAGCTAACTGAGTTGCGAGACTCATCTCAGTGCGTGATCGGCGATTCCCGCTTAATTCCGTGTTAGTTAACGCTTAGTCTATCGGACAAATTTCATTCTATGACAGGGCAAGGAGGTTTTTCAATCGGACAAGCAAAAATTAGGAGGACTTGGCCGATTGGACAATTATTTTTTAGTGTTTCTCAATGAAAACTGCTCCTGATGAACAACCAATCTCAGTTATTGCTGTCAAATCAAATGTCCTCCGCTTAATTAGTGGCGTACAACATTTTTAATGGGCCACTATCCCATAGAACTATTATCAAAATCAAAAAAGGTAAATGCTTAAGTGCACGCTTCACGAAAATATGAGAAAACCCATATATCCAAAATGAAAACTGCATCCATGGCCGTGGTAGTGAACACCCATACCCAGCGGTTTCGTTTCTAATGCCAAAATATCCAGAGAGATACACAGGTCCACAGCGATAGAAGGTACACGCCCTGCCATAGAACATGACACCATCCTAGCACGCCGCAAATCGATGTATACCAGCTAAACTTTCGCCCTTGATCTCATAATTCGCAGGTAACATCATTCAACACGTTAATGAGATGACTCAGCTTTTGAATGGCCGACCATCACCATACGATATGAACTGGTTGCAGTGAGACAAACGTGATACCCAGTGTCTACTGTATGAAATCAATTACCATTCAACATATACTAGCGGTACATGCTCGCGGCCAATGACGATTTACGTGACCCTATGCCAAAGCATCATAAATGACCGTGGCTTTATTGCGTTGTGGTCATATGTATCAGCCTATATACTGGCGTGAATGGAAACAAGTGTCTTCGTTTTTGCATGTGTGTCTGTTTATCAAATGACTTACATGGACCCAATTCGTAAGGCCTGCGGCGGAAGCAAAATGTGATATCTGATATTCGTGAAGTGTTTTGCTAAGCAAGATAGATGGAGGTAACTTCTCATTGTACAATGCTCCTTGGATCTGCTAGAGACAATTAGATTTCATATCAATGTTACTATGTTCCTGATAACAACATCCACAGCTTTAAGTAAACACTAACTCGGAGGTGGCTAAATGGATTGTATCGCGTTACATGTGTACTAACACGTCCAACGATTATAGACATTGGTCAGGTAGTAGAGATAACTTGATAAAAGAGTCAGCATTTGCAAAGCTGCAGCAAATGGCCTAGCAGAGTTAGCAAATTGTATATGAAATATCCCTGGCATAAGATGAACATCGATTAGTAACTAAGTGCACAATATGCAGGCTTACTAGCCTATGACTGATTGCTATTGTTTGATAGAGAAAGATCCGCTTGCTTTTCATGGCGATGTCATCACAATCATTTGCATCAATCGCGATTACACCTCGCAGTTGAAGGCGACGGTAAACGTCACTGTTTCATTTATTCGTGCGTACCCATTCATACAGGGGACAACCCGATCCAGCTTTAGAACCAAGGTCGGCAAGCACACAAAAGAACACGACCCACACCACGTGACTACATCATGTCACGGATAGTGTCATTTATCACACACCCAACATCATAACACTTTTGGGCAAGCCACCTGTTTGCACTGAGAAAAAAACCCGACTATTCCGCTGTTTTAGCATCCACAATTAATAGGCCTGTTTGTAAGGGTTTCTTGTTATTGCGTTGAGAGAGAATTCTTTGCTTTGTCTTAACGAATGACTAACCAGAGATCAAAGCATTCAGAAGGAAGGAAGTTGATAATATCTACCAACCCTTATATTTATGAAAACTTACACTATGGGGTAGACTGGACTGCATTCACACCAGAACCGAAAGCAATAAATTGCTATAACGTGCCCAAATAGTTATGTGTGAGTCAAATGAAAAAAATGCCCTCACATAAAAAGAAATTGCAATGTTTAATTTTTTTATACACAGCCATCAGACAATGCACTATCTTATCCCTTTAAATACCTATATATGCTGGCAACACCAGCGTTATCACGGTGCTAAAGTGATAACACTCTGGCATATCACCGCTAGATGTTATCATCAGTAAGAATAACACATCAGTGGCAATGGCTGGTCTTTCGTGCTGAGCCATTCATGATTTTACTGCATATGTTCATTCAATAAGCATGTATCTGGCAAGATCTGATATTGCCCAGAACCATTTTGCGCTCTCTTGGGCTACAGTAGAAGTCTGAGATTCGTTCCTGGTTGCTGTTGTGTGTTCAATGCAACAATGACCCGTTATGATGGCATTACTCTCCAATTTCAATTTGTGACGTGAAGTTGATTATATTTTCCCCAAGGGGCCACTAATTTAGGATAGATGGTCTGTAGGTGATGCATCTGTGTTGGTTCATTCCAACATTACACAAAGGCGATTGGCTGTATACGGAACTGACATCAACTACGAGGTAGTGTTTCCCAAGCCACCATATAACCACGCTGCTTTATAATTGCTTGTAGAGATGGAAAAGTGAAAACAAGCCTCGCACCTTTCGATGATTTTAAGATATAATATTACGCTGATCTAAATACTAAGCTAGGCGCGATCACCTCTGATTAAGTTCATATCAATTAATACTTTATACACTTTTTTCGTGTATCCACCCCAACTGTTGTTACTCGGTCTACTTCTTAAATAATGCAAAATTAATCCACTAGCTGGCTGCTAAATCTCACTTGGTGCATACCTTTTAAAACATATTCATCATTTCGCCAATGGGGGTGAGAAATAAAGGATCCGTTCAACCGTACTGCTGACAATTGATAGCTTGACGGAATGAACTTTATTATGCTTTAAGTAGGTATCGGTATATTTTACACCCGCTCATTGGATATTATCATGTTTGGAGCACATCCCTGCTCAATTATCCACATAGCAATGTAAGTATTGAAAGCGTAAGTATGCTTTGTCATGTGTTCATCTGTAACAGCAATGGGTACATACTGATTTCACTCGGTTGTGGTGAAGGTAATAAAGCACAATGGTCCTACCCATATGCTTGGCAAGCAACTAAGCAAAAGCAACAACAGTATTCGTGTTTTTGTTACGGATAAAGCTAGGAATGCAAACCCTGTTAGTCCCACATCATACATCCGCTTAAGTTTGTAAATGTTGGGACTGAACATATAATGGCTGACATATCGCTTGTGTAGTCATGCATGACATATTATGGCTGACATATCGTTTGTGTAGTCATGCATGACATATTATGGCTGACATATCGTTTGTGTAGTCATGCATGACATATTATGGCTGACATATCGCTTGTGTAGCCATGCATGACATATTATGGCTGACATATCGCTTGTGTAGTCATGCATGACATATTATGGCTGACATATCGCTTGTGTAGTCATGCATGACATATTATGGCTGACATATCGCTTGTGTAGTCATGCATGACATATTATGGCTGACATATCGTTTGTGTAGTCATGCATGACATATTATGGCTGACATATCGCTTGTGTAGTCATGCATGACATATTATGGCTGACATATCGCTTGTGTAGTCATGCATGACATATTATGGCTGACATATCGCTTGTGTAGTCATGCATGACATATTATGGCTGACATATCGCTTGTGTAGTCATGCATGACATATTTTGGTTCTCCGTGAACAATAAGCTCTCCACATGCTGATACCGTCTGTACGTCGTGTACACCGACCGCAGCCATTTATTGGTCTTTATCGCAATGAAGCCGAACAACAGCGATAGATAACAGAAGCATATTGGCTACAAGATGGTTCGACATCAATATTTACGACCGTGGGTATTGGGTAGTATATGCCACCTGATACAGTTTGTTGCTCTTTGTAAATATTCGACACCTTGGATAATATAGTGCATAATAATAAGTTGTTGAAATCGCGTTTTTTATGATGGCATTAATGCAGCATTTTAGAAGACTGAAGCCTCCAACATCATGTTAGCTATGCTTTATCTGCTTATAGATGAATAAGGCTTCTGAAGCAAAACGGCTTGAATTACACTAATCGCCAACGGCTTCAGCAACTCCTGTCTGACTGCCAACAACTTGTAGACGGGTTGCTTTCCTATACTTCCGTCTAAACTGCATCACCTTCAGTTGTCAGATAACGTCTTTGAGTGGAGGAATTGGGAAGTCTATTTGTGGCAGAATATCAATAGATACTATAGATATTACAGTTAAATTAATTGTTGATTAAATAGCATTTTTCACGATACGTACTCTGTGTTGTGTCAATGCCACTTGTTTGAAATGCATTCGTGAACAACGTCATATAGAAAATGGCAGCGATATACATTTGTTAGACACAAAATCCGATGTATTGACAATATTTATATATTTGAAATCCATGTCTGCATTTCTACTTCACCATGGCTTTTACCCAATGTAATCCCAGAGCAGTTAAGACACACTTTTAGTACCTCCTCAACTCAACCTTACACCAAAATGGAAATGGTTCTCGTCTCTAATACTGTAAGCTGTTTCTATACTGCCACTCATTTTGATTCTGAGCTGTTTTGGGTTTATCATCGAGCATGCATCAGTACTCTATCAGATCAACCCATGGTTGTGTCAGTGTTGAGTTAGATTGGGTCGAATGGGGGATGACGAAAACTTATCAAACCATCTATAAACAAAGTTTTCTTTCAACATAAAATGTTTAGCTCAGTCATATACTGGAATTAACCAAGCTTAACTTACCTTACACACATAAGATAACGAAAATGTTGAAATCATTGTATGTGAATTAGCTGACTCTAATAACACTGAATGGAACTGCTGAATATTTTTTCTTCCCGGTTTCAGAAGCATACCCCTGATAGCACTTGTGGGCGTTATTCGGCAATACACTGATGAGTATCAACTGCCGGTCTATCTCTGTGTCTAAATTCATATTTGCAAGATCAAAACGCTCTGATTAATGATACAACTGAAACTAGACTGTCCATAGAATACAGACTCGCCATGTCCTTGAATGTGTAAAACATATCAAATGAATTACTGCCGGTTTATTGTCGTATTGTCAAGATAGTTTAGCGACAGGTTAACAAAGAACGCAAATTATGCGGGTGGTGGGGAGGAGGGGGGCGCAATTTTAGCAAGCCATTACCATTAAAGCGCTTGATTTGTGTTATGAATTCTTACTCAAGGTACCAAAAAATACTGTGAATTATTGGAATTTTTCAAGGCACATTGCCGAGATATTGTTATATTTTCCATATTCGTCAACAGTTACAGTGTAAGTCTCAATGCACTTTAATATTTTCTATCGAATTTCAAGGTATCTAAACTGAAACTGAATTACGTGCTCCCCAATTTGGTTTCACTTTTACCACAGACCATTTGAGTAAACCATTTTTACAAATCTCCGTTCAAATGTTTCTCTTGCTGTATGCGGGAGATATGGCGCCAATACATCATACGGTACAATACCCACAGCCTTACTACACCACTAACTGCCCTTTGCTGCCAGCTGGATGCCATTACATAACCCTGTATGACATTTCGTTCAATGTATAAATGCCTTCGGTATTTTACACAAGCTTTCTTCAACGTCAAATGCATATATGTGCCGAAATGTGCCTTGCTATCTGCACAGCACAGCTCTGAAATCGCGCCAACGAAAGACGCCTGTCATCACTTCGTTAAAGATTAGTGGATGATATCATTTGTGTACTTACGAACTTCAAGGACAGGCCAACCATACAACACAGGCCTTAATGCGAACAAAGTAATAACAGCATCGCTAACGGATTCTCCGCAACAGGAACAGCATATTATAACGCGACTGTTATCGTCCAGCTCAATTTCTTGCTTTATATACAGTGCAACTATATAAACTATGCCTTGTTGTATGCCATTAATTGCGGAATGCGTGTATTACCTGAAAGTGAAAATAGACAAAAATAGAGAAGAGGCATTTCACGGATTATCTCTACCTAGGTTTTCAGTGGAAGTAACCCTCCATTGGTGACGAGATAAACGCAAAATCATCAGTGGTGAATTGGGTCTTAAAATCGTCTAGGGAATCCTTCGAGTGAAAAATCTCCAATTCAGGCAATGCACATACAGTTACTTGCTCGCAACGGAGTGTTCATAGAGAAACCACTTGAGTTCGTATTATCATCGGAATCATAAGATTCTATCTAGACCGTTGATGTCGGTAAACGTCAAACCAGTACGTTGCGACACATTGTATCATTTTTGACACTGTTTACTGGCAAACGTGAGGTGCAGTGCACTGCACAGAATTAGCGAGGCAGATAATTATGACAGAGTGAACAATCTTACAAGAAATATGTTTGGTCGATAACAATAAACAAACGATTATGACACTTGCTGTAGGGCGTGTCGTGCTGTAAAATGTATTTCTCATCGGAAACAAAGAGCAATCTTGTACGTTGGAGGTAAACCCGTATGTACCAGACGGATGACTTGATGGTAGAGCACAAGGTGTCTGGAGGGTGATAAAGTAAATGTTTAAGAGGTGGTCTGGGCAAAGCCAGCACTGAATATGCCAGCCCCGAATACGAGCCATTTAAAGGCATGTGTGCTCATCCCCAATACTGCTATCATACATTTGTGCACGAGCCGCTATAATATGCAGCAATGAATTCTGGTTAATTTTTATTTCTGACATCATAGATTATGTCCCAAAAGATACGGTTCTGGGCAAATGTTTACACCGCTTTATAAAACAGCACACGTGGGCTTGTCCCGGTTATGGCATTCTCGCATATGGCGCAATAATATGACGCATTAAATCTTCATAGTGGGAGTTGTAATCGTTAAAACAGAAAAATCCGGTTTCTTTCACCATACTGGTTTTGTATTTGAAGCATCGTCGGTATAGTATATTGATGCCGTCGATACTTTGTCATCTATGGGATTGTTATTTAAAGATCAAAGTCTAGCATATTGATGATACCTTCCTCGTAAGTCCTTATAGGAAGTTATTTGATTGTGGCATTTGGTGAACACATGCTAATATTTGATATTTAATTTCTTTTGTTGTTCTATAGCGGACAACACCGGGCGTCGCTCACTGTGCCGTGGCAGCTAGCATAGATTGATTGAGTGTAAGATGCACATGAATGTGGCTCATAAATGCATGAGGAAAACTGTTATTGGAACTTGCGTTATGGTTGTGCGTAGTCACAAGGATTCTTCAGAATTATCATAGCGGATCATTTGCTCCACGACACCAGTTCACGTTTCATTCCGTGAAAACATAGTACCTACAACTCAACGACTCAACTATGTCAAATGTGTAATTTCAATTATCCTTAGTGAACGGAGGCATAATTTAGGCAGCACTATCTAATTCTGACGAGATGTATAGTACGACTGGGCCCAGGCAACCCGGAGTTCTATAGGACGCTTTCTTACAACATGTGGAAGCCACGTGGAATACTGGTCAGCATACCGATAAGAGTGAGTGATGGGGATAGTCAGCATAAGTAGGTAGCTACAAGTCAGAATGATGGTGAGTGACGGGGGTAGTTAGCTGAAGTAGGTAGCTACAGGTTAGAATGATGATGAGAGTAGGGGATAGTCAGCTGAAGTAGGTAGCTACAGGTTAGAATGGTGTTGAGTGACGGGGATGGTTAGCAGAAGTATGCAGCTACAGTTATGTTCGGTCTGGTGTTGGAGCCGGACGAATGGAGTGACAGTTGGGGTCATGAATATTCACGAGCGAAATGGACGGATAACCAGAAGACATAGATACGGCGTCAGTTATTGTCATTTCTCGTTAGTTGCAATGAGTCACGTACATAATGCGAAGACAGCCTGATATCCTAAAAAGATTACCTTGACATATGCAGGGCCGCAAGATCATCGTCAAATACGGTGTTTCTTGCATTGGCAAGACTGACCAATAACCTGAGGATTTGTTCCTCTTCCGATAAGCGCACGATTTTCACGATAATGCGTTTGCGAAGATTCTCTTCATTCTTTCGCAACACAGAGTTGTTTATCAGCTTGTGCAGGTCCTTCTCAAAGTCACTGCGTAGCATGTTCATCCCATGGTGGAACAGCTTCTGTGTGAGAAGAGACTCTATTCATTGCGCGTACCGCAGGTGCTTCTTCGCTACAACCTTCTTCACACCCTTCGCTCTTCTAATCTTGCCCATATCAGACGTCAGGATTGAGTACATCTTAGGGCGCTGGCTACATACTCCTTGATCGGTACTACGGCACACTCGTCTTTCATTTTCCTCAAGACCTTCTTATTGTTGTTGGTAAGCAGTGCGTGATTCTCCGAGAAGTTGCTCGAGTCAAAGTGTCGGATATCCTTCAGCATATCAGTGTACACGTCCTCTGTGTCGATCTCCATCAGTAGCGAGTCCGTGCCAGCATACAGCAGGCGCAGGCCGTCACCATATCTGGACTTCATGGTGTTATAGTAGAAGTTGTACATCAGGTGTTCGGACAGGTCAACAATGCCCAGTTCTACATACACCGGATGGTCAAGTACTAGGCGGGTCTTGTGCATGTGCAGGGCTGCAAGATCATCGTCAAATACTGTTTCTTGCATTGGCAAGACTGACCAATAACCTGAGGATTTGTTCCTCTTCCGATAAGCGCACGATTTTCACGATAATGCGTTTGCAAAGATTCTCTTCATTCTTGCGGAACACAGAGTTGTTTATCAGCTTGTACAGATCCTTCTCAATGTCATTGGTAGGGAACTTGCGTAGGTCGGTGTTCATTCTAATCTAGGGCTCCATCCATGGGGTATCGCATCGTTAAGATAGTCTTGTATCTTCAGATTGGCTGGCTGGTTCACCCACTCAATGGCCCAAGTGGGTAGAGGCTGACTCATCACAGGTTGTTTGCGTCGAGGTACTGGACGTAGTTCGTTGGCTTTATCCTTGTCAAACCCCTCCACGTATGAGATTAAGCGTGGCGGTATGATACCATGCTTATCCAACCAAGTGGGCCTTTCTCAATGAACAGCTGTTTGTTAGAGTCGATTAGCAACACACGCGAAACACCTGTGTTATTCAGCAGAGCATCCCATGAGAGTCCAGGACCGGTATAGCAGTTGGCTGGATCCAGACCGTACCGCTTCAGGCAGGTATTGTGGAATGTCTCAAACACATCCGCCAGGAGCAGCGCGTCTGTGCGTAGGTACAAGTCATGGTAGTCGTCAATATTGGTGCACCCAAACTTGTCCCAGACCTTCGGTGGATGTGTAGTATCGCCAGCAGATACGCCCTGCTCAGACAGCTTATAGTATATCTTCTGTATAGGTGGTAGAGAAGCATCAAACACCCGTTCATACACTCTGTAGCAGCCGGCACTTTGTTTCGTCGGGCTCATGATCGGCTGTTACTGCAAAGGGGTCTGGGTTGTTTGCAGAGACCAGCTTGTCATGTGAGGCCAGGAAGAACTGTGCACTGTCAATGAACCATTACTGTCATAGGGACAGGGAGATTTACTTATCCTTGTTGTTGGGGATGCAGTTGATTTGGCCTTCCACCTTGCTGATGGCCTGCATCTAGAGGTGGGAGCCATAGCCCCGTAGGCAGTGGAAGACAACTGGTATAGTTGTTGTGTTGGGATTCAACTGCAGCTTTAGGTTGCGTGCATTGTTAGCTTGTCCCCTGTACTTGCCCAGTATGTGACAGTGGCCACGAACATATTCACATTGATCATCTGTGCCTACCAGTGGTTTGCTGCTAATATAACAGTCAGTTGCAGTCCGGTGGGTTCGTCTGTCTCGTGGGGTCATAACATAGACCTGGATGGAACTGCTTTGATCTTGATCATGCACTCTCCTGCTGCAGGCCCTGTAAGATCCACAGTTGAGACCAATGCAGATGTCGTCGCTTGTGCATTCTTTCACGTGCACCTGCAACCACTGTAGTCAATGACTCTGCAGCTTTGCACCATGAGGCTACATTCACTACTGTAAGGGTATGCTTGTTAGACCGGCGTTCATGCTGTCATGCAGAAGAAACAAGAGACCGGCTTGGTGATTCCATTAGACCTAGACATCAAATTCCGGCCTGGGAATGTGTTTTGGGATTGGCAGTTAGATTTTCCATATAGCTTGCTTAATAAGAAACCTCGAGGCTGCTACAAGATTCTTGGTAGCTGTGATGCCCTTCCAATACTCCTCGGGGCTATAGTATATAGTTTGCATGCGAACATTTGTGCGATACATTGTTATATATTCACGAACACCTGAGAACAGCTGTAGAGTTGCCTGTCCAAGTGTGCGTGTCATGCTGGCACTAGCCGTGCCTCGTATTTCACATATATCTTGGTGATCTGTTCATCAGTCAACCTGATCAGTTGTCCCACGTTGCGCACCCAGGTACTGACGGGCCTGACCACCTGCTATGACCACAGCAAGCCTATCTCGCTTATGTGCGGTTTTGGAAGAAAACATGTCAACAGAGTCCGCTTTGGGTCTCAGCTGAAGTCTCAGCTTTGAGTCTCAGCTTGCTCCACAAGGAGTTGATCAATTAAACCATCAGTATCCATATTGCGTGAGGTTTCTAACATAAACTTTCGAAGTATACTGGTATACTGCCCATACATGGATACCTAACCCAGCAACCAATGACACAGCTGCTGGTCAGGGGCAAGATAGTTTCCATCGCAGACATCGGCATATGAGGCAGGTTGATCAGTATTCAGCAGAAGCTTTGCGCGCTTGGTCTCAGCAAATACCTGGCGTACTGCGACATATTCCTCCTTTGTTGGGATCACATCATTCTCACTCAAAGCGCCCTCAAACGAGTCCGGTGTAAACGAGCACAACCTAGCGGGTCTGCTCACGTTCAGCTGGGTGTCCATAACCAAACACATATAGACGTTCAACACGTCAGTCGCCTCGGCCGTTTTTGTGATCTGGATAGTGACACCCTCAGACACGTTTCCCACACACCGACCACTACCAAGCAGCTGGTCGTACATGGCGTACTTGCTGGTCAAGAACTTGTCAGCCAATGCAAGGTCTTTTGCAGTCTTTGCCACTCCTGGGTCACGTTTACTCATTGCTGCAAAGGCCTTCTTTGCCTCATACCTTTCCTAGTAGACGCGCATGGCCTGGGAATACAGCTGGTTTTCATAGAGCAGCCGGATGACTTTGCTGCCAGCCGGTACGTTCAGGTTGATGCTCCACAGTGAGTCACTCTTATTGTATGCAATCTCCCTGTGACAGAGCACACGCTCATACAGAATCGCGAGCCGACCGGTGTACTGATTGCGGATCATGCGGGCCAGCTTTAGTTTGGTGACCATGTCATACTCCAAGGAGATGCCATCGATTGTGTAGCTGGTGTTGGGGTCACCCATTGCATGAACCACACGACTGCAGTCTTTGCATGTGTGCTCGTACTATAGTCTGTCACCAAGGGCACTTTGTCAGAAAGACATGTGGAATTCAAAGTCCAGCAGGATATAAAACCGACTGTCAGAGGCCTTGAATATTGCCTTGTCTACTACCTTATATTCATCCTTGTCTCCTTCCCCAACACATATCTTGGTCACATATCCGTCACCTGATGCGTCAATGCCCTGGTACTTGGCGTTAGCTCTTTCCTGTGCAGTTTTTCATAGGTCGCCGTAACAGTGATACACATCGCTGTCATCGATGGGCATGGCCTCGTTGCCAGTAATATTGATTGTTGTTTTCTCAACCACGGCGCGACCGAAGTTTGGTACAAAGTTTTGGTTGGCGTCAGTCAATGTTGTTGGAGGAGAGTTTCGTAAATAACTGGAGTAAACCAATCAGTAGAGATACGAAAGCCTGCTAGCCAACGGGCTTAAATGGATGTTCCTGCTTCTACACCAGTGTGAATGATATCAACCCACAGAATGATATCATTGCCACATAGAGTGTGCGGACTTTTTACATGCTGTATATGCCAGGCCTTTTGGTCTATTGTATAAAGTAAAAAGTTAAAAATGTGGGAAAAAGTAAAAACAATTTGTAAAAGTAAAACCCTAAAAAAAAGTTTAACTGTAAACAAGTATCAAAGTCCCCTGATATGAAGACTACTCTGCATTTACAATAGGACCAAAGGAGTCCCGGGAATCCCGCTGTAAACCAAACACCAATGAAGATTGGGCTGTATCTTATCAACCCCACGTGCCTCATTCCAATCTGTAAAATAGGGTTTCCAGATACTACACCTCAACAAGGTGTCACTCTCACTGTTTGACTCTAAGCGAGGGATAGCCACGAACGGTGTAGATATCTCAGTCTATGGTCAAGTTCATTGACCAGTAAACTAACGTGGCGGAGCTGTCCCCAGCATCAGGGAGCAAGCAGGAAGCAAAATCCCGTATAAGCCGTATTTTTACTTGTAGAATGGATAATAGGGGGTCAACAAAAGTGAACTATCGGGTTGATAGTGTGAACACAAAATGATGTGAAAAATTCTGTTGTGTAATGGGTTATAAGTCTTAAAAATGTCTTTGAGCTTGCTGAGCCAGTATACCCATTGTATATACTACTAGTCCAATACAGCGGGACTGAAAGGATTTTCATAATGGAAATTGGGGGAGACTATTTGACCGTCAGACAAGCTTGGTGTTTATCCTCGGGCTTCACACTGATTCTTCAAGCAAATCACATCCGGGAACAAACCCAGAATCATCCCGACAAGGAACAGTCCACTAATGCATAATGATATACAGATATAGCATTGGTTGTCAACGCATGACCTGCATTGTATGAGTCGTATACGGGTTTGTAATGCATAGCAGGGTGTGATTGTGAGGAGGGATAAGGGCTGTGGGCGGAGTTCAACAATAGCCGTTGCCGGAGGGGATAGGGGATAGATAAAGCGCTAGACTGGTGAATCGTATATCACATCTCCCCATGGCATGACATGGGTTCCGAATGAGGCTCACTTTCTGTTGACATCTAGGCATGCTTTCATTTGCTATACAATAGGACCTCATATGACTGTATCTAAACATAGAGTTGTTACTATGAGCTGGGTAATGCACGAATGCATTAACGTCATGTTAACAGTAGCAACACTGTGTCTGTAAAGATGTTTTTGCCACGTTCTAAAAAAGAATCACACCGACAACGCACCTGTAGCATTTGTCCCTTCCATGCACCTCACGTATGGCGAATAAGCAAAACTACCATGTTAATAATACGAAACGCTTGCTGCAATGACGCACAAGTGTTTGTTTTAGTGCAGCCTGAAGCATAAGACAATGAATAATTTTTTGGGGCTGCAGACACGCACCTGCATCCCATTAGCGAGGCCCGCAGCTCTACGCCTTCCGCATGGTATGACTCATCAAAGGACTAGATCTAGGGCATGTCGATGTCAAACGCATGGCGACGCTATGCTTCGCGCTTGGGTCACAAACTGTCGGGATGTGAGGAAAATGTAGCGGATCTGATATCCACAGAACCATTCAGCAAGTCTTTTCTTAAACTCACGCAAACTAAGATTGCCAATTAGCCGCACATCATATGCGCTTTTTTCTAATCTTCTTTCTTTCATTTTGGAGAATACTTTCAATGAACTCCTAGTCTATAACCCCCCATCCCCCTCTCCCTCCCCCCCCCCCCACAACCCCACGGCCAGCCTAATGTTTAGTCACCAAGTTATATCTAAATACGATGAATTGCATAACGACGATTGTCGTGTTGCTATGCAAACGAAAAAAGCATTCCATTATTGCGGCACGTGCGAACCTCTACAGGTGCGGCAGGACTCATCTAACGACTCGCCCTAGGGCGGGTCCATGTCAGCGAATTGGAGTGCGACGCTACGCACTTACGCTGGTCACAGGAACCTCATGCGCTATCTTAGAAATCAAGATGGTACATACAATTTACAGTTTGCTGTTCATGTTACTGACACGAGGGGGAAGTACTGTATGACTCACGCCGAAATATATACGTTCTATAGTTAATTATTATAGATCATATGAGTTGCATGTCACAGACACCTGTCATCACACAAACTACTCACAGTAGTGCACACCCGCATCATCACGGAGTATTTATGGGCGTGGTGCCTATCATGAATAAATCGCAACTAAGCAGAATGAAAAACTCCGTTTGCCGATACATTATTCACAAACGTAATGTGACACATTGTGAAGAAAGAACACGATTCCAAATATTGTCGTTTGAAATTATAACATGCAGTTCTTATGTTGACAGAAAGTTATGTTGATTCATCGTTACTACTGTTGTTGGTAAGCCAACACAATGAGACTGAATTGATGGGTCCTTTTAAGCGTGGTAGGCTTGTTAGCATCATAATTATTTATATTGCAACATCCATCCCTCGCTAAATGTTACGACTGTTTTCAGACGTGCTGACTGGGCATAGGTTGGGTCAGACATTATGCCTCGCATGGATAAAAAATACCACGACCACGAATACAAGCATGGAACCCATTCCAATACTCATACAGCAAAAACCACGCCAGGTCCCCGTCTTGATATTATCGATAATTTACCCATATTTGAGTTAAGGATGACGGTCTATGCAAGTTGCATGCCGCCTGTTATTGGATTGGATACCGCCATGCTTCCATAAAAGCCTACTTCCATAAACAACCTGTCTGGTGAGGGGATCGATGCCGGGACTGCAGGCAACGAAACAAATGCAAAAGGTTTAAGATACAGCATACAAGTTTTCACATTCAATGAATTAACGGTTTAGGTTTCGCAATATTTAGGCACGCTGTGGGATTTCGGTTGCCTCAATTGATAGGTAAGCTAATGATACAGTGTTTGGTCTTGGCGAAGATTATGTCCGTATGCGATACGGAACACACCAGACTACGGCAATTCTATAACAATAAAAAGTCTACTAAGATTGGTTTGTGGTCGGTTTCTAAAACATCAAAGGAAAGGGATTCCAGGGCAGCGAGCACCAATAACAAATATGTCACCGTAATCTAAATGTTAACGCTTCATTTATGAACGCTTTGTTTTTCATTGCGCTTAGCCACGTCATGGGACCTCTGTATATTAGTTGCTGCTACGTTGACCTACAAGGGAAAACGTCGACAAAATAATGAAAGAACAAATCTTTAGCGAACAACAAAAATGTTGCGCCTCATCGGCTTTTATGTGACTTTTAGCGTCGGATAAGGCTCTAGAATGGTGATAAATGGTCATGGATTTTATAGGTTAGATTACGAAGGGCAAGTGCGTGCTTCCGGGCCAGAATCACACCCGCATGTTTCTGCTTAATTAGGATTTATAATTGATCTCAAAACCCCTGCATTACGAACCAATTATTCAAGGAAAATCCAACATAAAACCCGAGGAATCAGTTGTCATAAGGTTTGGTGATGTAACCAGCAATATGAGGAATTCTTTATAAAAGGTATTGTAAAATCATCGATATTGCGTTGATAGCCCGCCTGCTCTGTATTTCTTAATGCCCAGGTTCATCATACGTGGTATACTTGTCTGGATGATTTGAGAGGTCGATTACCTATGATAACTACAAACATGACAATTCACTGGGGATGCTGCGAAGGGTTTGAAGGATTAGCCAGGTACCTACATAGCATTGTATAACGTCGTTTATAAATGTTCAATAGTAGTCCATGGTATTCCACAAAAGCCTGCTCTGTATCCAAGATATTTCACTTTTAATGCTCCATAGCATTGGCAGTAGCGAGGCGTCATTAAAGCATACATACAACATACACGAGGATTAAAAACTTAAAGCCGTTTACTGATAGCTGTGTCTTTCATTAGCTATTTATGCCCGCCCCAGTATCTGTGCTCCGTTTACCATACATGTAAACCCGTCGCTGTTACTGGTTTAGCGCATGGGCTCGGAGTACTATCGGTCTTATAGGGGAAAGTCAACAAAAGGATATCCAACGAATGCAATTTGTCACAAATATGAATATGCTCCCATTGTTAATATAGAAGATATATTTGCACGAAAGTGAGGGTGGGATTCATCTAATATGAAGCTACAATAACACGCACGGCATAACAGCACGCGTGAAACGTTCGCTTCTAGCAGTCAGATTTGTTATGGTGGTGCTTGGTGATCTTTTACAATGGGCTACATCATAGTCACGCAGCATATACAACACTGTCCACTGACCACCATGATTGGCTTCTCAACATTAGAATAACACTGTGGGAAACTTTGATATACGTGTCTAACAAACAAGTTAGTGGTATGGGTTTGATTGTGTGTGAGTTTATGTGTGTAACTATAAGTAATGTGTTTGAGTGAGTGTAATGAGACTATAGAAACTAGATATACTGGTCCCCACCCCTTCAATATGCACTTTACAAAGCCACACCCAACATCGATAATATAACTGCTGATCTCTTGCCCTTCATTCACCTCATACATGGTGGATTAGCAACTTATCCGGTTTTGTCACCGAATGCACTGTATGCATCTGAGAACGCAGCCAAGAGCCTAATGACTATAAAATGTTTTTTACACACAGACACGCACCTACATCACATTAGCGAGTCACGTGGTACCCCACTAGGCGCGAAGTATGACTCATGACTCATCTTACGACTCGCCCCGGGGCTTGATGATGTAAGGGCATTGGAGCGAGACGTTTTGCTGGTCGCGAAATGAATCATGCAGCGTGTCGTACTGCGCCATTCAGTTAATTCACACTAGCTGAGTTTGCATTGAATGAATCATTTCCAGGAACTACATTAAGTTTATCCAGTTTGTCATGTCATGATATGAACTCACGACATTGTTGACTTCAAACAAGCAAATCTCCGCATTCATTGTATTGGGGAAGAAAATGTCAGCAACATGGATTCTATTTTTGAGGTCACTCTTCAGAGCTCAGTAGGATCGATAGTGCAAACTTATGATTTGTAAGTTATGGCATTACTTTTTCTGGTAATCATAAAGCTAGTCATTTGTAAAAGAAGTTCGGAGCATTACGTATGGGGTATCATCAATCAACAGTCAGCACTTCTGAAAACAGAAAACAGAACAAAAATGACCTGCAAGGTGTGAATAAAGAAATCAGAATGAAAATGTCTGGCAAATATCTAACATATGCGCCTGGTGGGGCCGGAATACAGCGGCTATTTTGCATGTCTGTGGTCCTATGTTAGCCTACTTCAACTTGTTAACTAACATTGTTTGTGGCCTTAGGCAATTTTATCAGTATATATAAATAAAAAGGTGACGAAAATATCACTGGACTTCATTTTGTCATGTTCCAAACAAGGTAGAAAAAAGCACTGCCGATATATCACAAAGAAAGCTCACATACTATTTGCCTGGACCTAACCTCGAACTCGGAGTAGCATGCTGTTGCGTATGGCTCCTACTAAAACCAGTATTCATAGCACATGTTTGAATTCACCTCTCAACACCGGGTGCATGACACCAGATCCCACACACAGCCTTTGTTTGATTCCCATACAACACACACTAGAAGGTAGCTCTGCATGAATTGAGTTGAGGTCATATCAGATGTAGGTGCGAAAGGGTTGATGATTAGATTTTACGACAAATGCTTGAATTGCGGTCATTCCGATATGTTAATCTGTTTGTGAATCCAAGTTTCAGTTTATAGAGTATGTTGCCTCAGTTGTTTATCTATTCTGTTAGACAATGTTGTGTTTTGGTCATCAACAACCTCTTTGTTGTTGCCCTTACGACACCATAACGACACCATTACGTCAGCGTCAGCCGTTGCATTAGTCTGGTTCGGTCAATTTTAACAAATTCTTACTATTATCAAGCATTAGTTCTTGCTTGTTCGGTTTAAAATCATGGTTGGCCGCAGTTGTAGTAGTAAGAAGCAAATCTAGTACTATACTTGATCAAGTCCCATTTGGTCGCCGGGGAGGCTAAAGATGCATGAGGGAATATGTAGTCGATACATTGCATTGCATTCACTTCACATGGATCACGCCTACTCTCGAAGCTAGGGTACCAAAATCTGACTTGATTGACGTGTCAATTATCTATACGTTGACCTACACAATAAACACGAGCCGAGTAACATGACTGCATAAGTGCTAAGCGCAAAAATGTATCACCTCATCAGGTTTAATGTGGATTTCATCGTCGAAGGTGGTCCGTTGGTGGCGATTAATGAGCACGGGTTTTGTGGCGTAAACCGCTTGTTGGCGGGCTGCATTCACAATCATCATTTTTCTCTTCGTCAACCAGGATTTACAATCGGTCATCCGACTTTTACATGCTCCGCACACTGACATGGCCATATGAGGGAGCAAAAAAATATGCTCCTACGAATCAGGTGCATTAATCTTTGTTATGAAAGCCGTGATTGAGGACTGAAGCTGGTGATAGTCTGGGTGGCGATAGAGCGAGTGGGACGACGTATTCACTTTTGACATATTAATAGCATTGATAGATTCTCGCGTGTTGATATTTTAGTTTCCTGTACGCCATTACAACTGTGATTGCATTTGCGATCCTGGTTGCAACTCCTTTGACTAACATTTCTGCATAATCATTGACTGGTGCGGAAATCACAAGACGCAATACCTCATCTGAACAAAAGTACATACAATTTGAGAGTGCTTCAATCCATGCTTGCCATCGAGCTATGAATACATGGCTGAGTTACTGATATGATGTTATATTGTATACACTCAATGGCCAGTGTATTCAACAGACAATGCAAACCAGATATGAAAGACGGGAGCTACAACCATTGCCTAATACTGCAAGAGCCTTTTACGATGCTTATCTACATTAATTAATTATGTATTTATGGCACCTAAATTCCTCATCCTTAACCGCTTGTCACCAGTTTACTGAGTTGCCTTGGGATAATTATAATTGTTTATTGTTACAACTTTATAAATTACAATGATGTAACGAAAAGACATTTCCTAACAACTTTCCCTCTCTATTCGATGTTATCTATTTAAATGAGTCGACGTCTCATGCCAGCTTTATATCATTTTTACCAATACAATCATAATCGTCATCATCATCATCATCATCATCATCATCATCATCATCATCATCATCATCATCATCATCATCATCATCGTCGTCGTTGTCGTCGTCGTCATCGTCATCATCATCAATGACACGTCACCCATTAACGCTTTAGCTATCCTGGCTTTCTCAACATATGTGACTACATCAGTTGAGGATATATCTATTTAAGCCTTCCTTCCTATGTGAATTTGTTGTCAAGCCTTGTGAATCAAATTTACATCACGAACCTTGATTCACTGCGCTATAACGCGGATGCTGCTCGAAAGCTTCAATGTTAAATAACAACATATGATTTCGTCGAGAAATTGCATATGATGGTACATCGCATGAGAGGTATTGTTGTACAATGAAGCCATGAAGCTAACGGTACATATTAAGGTTACGTTGTAATTATACCATTTGCTTTGAAAAACCACACGATTGCGCATTGTAATGTAAACTCACACTTTCCGCCATACATGATAATAAAGTTGCACTTCAGGATTACAATCATAACTCGTATTTCTCCCAAAGGACATTTTGTTCCAATAAATTGTATATGTTTTTACGTTTCCATGTAATAACATGTCAGTAGACCTTCGTTTTGGAACCCATCATCATTGAAATGCTCTGTGTTGATTGCATTTAATGTCCACACATAGTGATTATGTACACACGCACTACTTTACGTACGGTGAAACTGATGAGCAAGGTTTATATTCGGATGTTTGCTCGACTGGTACAAAATTTACAAATCCCATCTCAAACTAGAAGGGAATCCTAACATATCAATTCAAGTCATGTGGAGATTTTCTAAAAATAAATGCTTAAAACGTTAGATTAATTAAACATGTTCTATGGCAGAAGCAGGGTTCAAGTTACCTTAGAGCGTGTTCAGTTACCCAATACAACTTAATGAATAAACTGCAAATTGACATTATTTACTAATATGGAATATGCAACTGACATTATTAACTAAAATGGAATAACATGTTTGTATACAATCAGTGGGTTCTACGTGCGGCAGTAGCTGTCATCAGTTAAACACCCCACTACGCCACGCTAACGCACGCCTATTGTTCCATATACTTCTTGAGGCACTGAATGCCTCAATCCATCCTCCTACACCCGCAAGGATAGCTCTAAAATACACAGCAAACATATCGACCGCACAATCCTCTACAGGTGTCGTGATGAGTCACAGACAGGGATACCTACATATCAAACCATAGATCTAATTGGGGCAATCGTGGGAATTGGTTCGGGGTAGCGGTTTGACGTGATGCTGCATGCTATAAGGAACACGCTACACAAAGCACTCAAATTCATACGAGCCTTCAATCAGCTATTGTATGTTTATGCTGCGTAGCCAACTTATGCTTTGAGGACCAATACCTCAGTGGCAAATGAAGTAAATAAGTCTCGTAGAATGGAATCCTTCCACCACGATAAAGTCACATCCTCCACATCCCTTTAACATGCCGTTAGATTGACCAACTTGCCTTCAGTATCTATGGAATGCAGGCAATATCTAGCAAGCCTGGCGGATATCGAGATCGCTCGCCCCGGTAAGAACATTAAATTTGACAAAAGCGTGCGTAACATAGCTAGTTTACTCGATTAGTGCATATTACGGAAGGTTTCGGTGGGATGAAACGGATCGAAAACTAGCTAACCAACCGACACGTATTGACTGGTCATAAGCTTATCCGCTCGAGGTGATAATGCAAACAATATCACGTACTTGCTTAAGCTTGGTATTTCAGGCGCCGTGTAATATACAGTTACGCTGTCTGGTTGGACGACTGCTCATCCTGAGACCACCACAGTCGCGCCAAGAGCCGCAGCTCTGACAAAGAAAGCATGCTATCACCCTCAATACCCACATGCTCATTGTGCTGGAATCAAGTTTCTATATCCGGTTGCTCAATAGAATCGTGCTGGATCCAGTGACGTAAAACACCAATATTACCTGATACCAATGGCATTGAAAGTAAACAAGAAGAAAGACTAAGGTCCGATAAGATGGGGATCCGATGATTTCGATAAGTACACGTAAAACAGGTATACTGCGTGGTACACTTATAGAGAAAATAGATACACAGATGATGACTTATCATGTTGGTTCTCAATGTGTTCCAGCTCACTCTGGACCGATACCCGTCCTGACGTCTCCAACGCATGATGACCAATGTGGCCCAAATAATCGATCATGCATGACATACCTCCATGAGTAGTCTTATGCAACCGTATCCCATAGTGATTTAATCATTCCGGCTTTAGGTTGGACGCCTATTATGCTTCCCCCGCGAAGCATCTTCTCGCCTCTTCAGGTTGGACGCCTATTATGCTATCCCCGGGAAGCGTCTTATCGCCTCTTTACTCAACTCTAATAAGCTTATTTTAACATCCCTTTCTAACCACAATAAGGCGCGCTTTATGAATGACCATTGAGAGGAAAATATAGTCTTATCCAGCGTGAATGTTCCTTCAGATTCCATATGACAATGAACATTGAATGGAATGGTATATTCACTCTCGGTAATGTATCGCTCTAATGACCCTTGCATGGGTTAGTAATATTGCATCCGTGTTCATCCTCCCAACCCACATACCTCTCTTCGTATGGTCGACTGACACAGACCATAACGTGAATTATTGGTAGATGATAAAACAACTACAATATTTACAAGCCGTTCATCGTATCGCAAATCAGCCACAGTCAAATACTCGTACCAACCTAACATTCTAAAGATGATGCCGAGTCAAGGCGTTTAGGCATTGGCTTACTGCTTCATATAATTGGTCTACCATTAATTTACCAACGTTTATGTATTGCGAATGAACGGGTTGTATCAATGTAAGTAGCCACCCTGCGTCGCGTGTCAACCATCCAATACACAGTCATGTCAATAGAAAGCTCGCCTCTCGATCGATTGATATATCTTTCCTGATGATATTTCTAACCTGATGATATTTCTAACCTGATAATATTTCTAACTGGATGATATTTCTAACCTGATGATATTTCTAACTGGATGATATTTCGAGACAAGAACCATGTGTTCATCAGTTATGTGGAAAGATGCACTTGATGCAGGATTGGCAAATAAGAAACATTTTGCGTTGTTACATATGAAATTTTGCATCAATCGACAAGAAGGATCCACGCTTGATCTTTTCTGAGAAGTAACATGTATGGACAACACGTGGATCTAATTGCATATTTGCAGGTGGTGCTTAACATCTAAGATAATTTATCAATATGGAATAACTAATTTGAAACTCATCATGGCAAGTTCTTGTCAGCAATCACAAAGATGCATTACGTATCCACGCCGCACTTTCCGCCACCTATGTGTTATCCAAGTTCGCTAACATAAAGATATACCATGACGCCACAGGCAGTATATGCTAAATGGTTTATAGTTTGACTTGAAATGGGGTCGAGGTGAATTGACTTGATGAATTAGGAACGCTTTGTGTTACAAAAACAGTATATACCAGGGAAAAGAGTCTAATAGATTTTGCATTATCTTCATGAAAGATTTTGATGAAGTTGAGATACGTCATGGGATTATTCGAACTAATTGATCGGATATGTTAACTGGATTGATTCACCGGGGACAAGCGTATATCTCATGGCCGGACGACCACTGACTCTCAAGCTACATTTTCTTTGTGATTCATTTTGAACCGTATACTGATATCCAAACGATGTAAAAAAAAATACGTAGTTGATTGATGCGTTCAGGCGACTATGCCAATAATGGACTCGAAACCCGAGCGCAAGAGTCAGCGAACATGGAGCGAGTTTGTAAAAGGTTGCTACACCACGTGTGTCATCAACGCTATGATAGACTGTGTGAGACGATGGACTGCAGTGGATATGTTAGGATAACGATGATTGGCAACGCACATGTCAGCAACACAAAATTAACAATTGGTTACATAGTATACAGCCTTCACGTTTGTGCTTAGTACTGTGTGCTGTTTCGACGCATAAGGTGTTTGCTTTATGTAAGACATGTTAGATAATAACCATGGGAAATGGCAAAATAAGTGTTCTATCCCAGGTGCGTGTCCTTAAAAGTGAGGTTCAATGTCGAGCAGCAACTCGACAAAAACACGAGTGCCCATCGAAACTCGTTTAATATCTCATAATCATACGCTTAAACCTGTGGATTCAGTAGATAATGAAACTCACTTTGTTCTGTCCGCCCAACCCATACCTATACCCTATACCACATTACGTCTGCTATGGGGTCACATTAACCGTCATAAAAAACACGCAACAGCAAATGTAGCTGCGGGTGAACAGGCCGGAGAAGTAAACCGAATACCACGAATACATCAACGTAAGATGACAATGAGACCAGTCAGGGCTGCGGTTGTTTTGTATTTTAGATAAATGCCTTCTATTGTGCGGGAGGAGGCGATTTAGATTTTGATGCAGGAATCCACCAGGATTTTCAAGAGCTAGCTGTAGAATCTTTCGAAATTTCTCATATTCCGTTGGTATGTTATCAACTACCGATACGTTTTAACCTACGAACAACTTCTCCAAACATTCTCGTTGCTTGTCTTTTAATTGCAAAGTGCCTTTACTTCTTTATAGCATCTTTCAGTCGATTTCGCGTCCACAATCGACTGCCGCCATTTAGAAAAACCCTCTTTACAGCCATGACACGTCTGGGGGATAATTTAGTTTTGCACTACAATATGTGTATTATTCAAATCGAACGCAACAGAAGTTATTCTTGACCTTTTAATAGCTGTTGCTACGTAAGAATATTTTTTGTGTACTGAATTTTCATGTGGCAGAGGCCAATCCTTACCCGCATAAAAGCCGATGCGTACAGTGTTTCGCTCTATGAGTGTGATGATTCAATTGTAGAGTAGTATAGTGTTGATTCAAATGAATAGAAAGCCACATCATACACCATCACACGGCTGAATGACGTCGTCGACTAAAGTCTTGGCTCGGCCACCAAAGCCCTGTTGTTTTTCCGTCTTTATCGAAGAAATAAGGATTCCAAAATTGGATTTGAAATGATTGTTCATGCGTGCCATATATAGATCGTGAATTAACGTTAAGGTAGAATGTGGGCGGACAAACACTTTCAACACCGACCAAGATGGTAAAGGTGCGCGTGCTGCTCTTATCCAAGGCACTTTAGACCCACGTCATCATAGACAAATACAGCACCTCGAAGTTGCATCTAATAAATGACAGCCTAAACATACAAGGAAGCAGCAATATGAATATTGACACTAGGTCTGATTATGCTTCCATGCTTCAGACAGAACGACACACGTTACGCCATCAACTAGGCTGCCTCTGATTTACCACTGGATGTCCAGCGGGTTGCCATGGTACTGCTGCTCACAGATAGATAGCGAGCTGATTGATTTGGAGTAAGAGACGAAAACAAGTCATATATCGCTGGAATTCTAAAGCGTTGCCTTTACCACTGATATGTAGAACAAACAATTAAAACTATTACTCTCAAGATATCGAGAACATGATGGCGTGTTTACTGCACATCCGCTTATTAAGTTATGATGAAGAGCCCGCCTGGCGCCATGAACACGACCACTCGCCCTATAACTGTGGATTTGCATATCTTGCAAGATATCGATGACTCAAAACTGGTTTTGAGGAACAACATAAATCGTGTTGTGCTTGCTATAGTTTTCACAGTAAATGTGTTCGATATAACAAACAAGCCAAATGGCTGGGACTCTTAGTAAGCCATTGACCTATTGGGCCATATGATCCAACCATTCCAACACTCGTAAAGGCAGCAGATTGTTTTCAGGAACAGGACCGTATGCGCGTGATAATGTTGATGTATTGTAGTGTTCACACACTACCGGAATTACGTTTTGAACATAGAATTGATCGCTTCTGGCAATATTTATTAGATAATCTGATCTAGGTTTTCAGTTGTGAACACAAGTCGGCTTATATTTATCTCGCATGTTGCACAACCTATTGCTGAACATTAACATACAGTGACGGGAAATGAGACGAACTCGACTAATGGCACTAGCCATAGCAATAACCTAAATGAATTAGGGCCAGTGCATATGATGGCTTTTCTTGAATAATAGCGTCGAGTGGGGGTAAGTTTTTTTGGTGCGTTAGGACTTTTTGTTGTACAGGCTCTTGATATATGTTATTTTCTAGATGCGTTATGCAGCACATTAGCCAAACGCGTTTTCTAGGACGCGCGGAAAAAGTTGAAGCAGAACTCATATTACCGTTTTACCGGAGCTAGGCAAAGCATAGATTGCGGGCTGGATGCTTGGTAAGCCGCGGTGATGGCGGGCAGTTTCTCTCCGAGCGCACTTACAACAGTTAAAGAATTAGCATGTTGTTAAATGTCAGAGACATATGTCTGGTGATAAACCGCTGGTCATAATATTCCAGTTTGCTCTCTCAGAATATCAAGATGATGTCATAGACTACACGGAACTTGTGCCACATAAACCCTGCTAAAGTTTACAATTTAATCCCTGCAATTTAATCCCTGATTAGAAGTATCGGGATGTGCAAACAGATGACGCAGGAACGGCAGTACAATGGTGATTCTTTAATATAACGGCCATGCTGCAGTAATTCATAAATGTCCCCAGAATATAAGGCGCTGATTATTGCTAGGAGTGACCCTTCACCCTGCCCCCGTATGTAGCGCTAGCCCCGTCTACTGCAATGAATACTACATTTGAACCTCAATAGGTCAGCACACTTGCTAACATAACGCAAACGGGACAATAATAACATTGATGTATGAATGCCGACTTGATCAATTATAGCTATGATCCTTATATTGTAATATGCTCGGGAATAAGGTTTGACATTTGGTGTGGATCCCCAATCTTGATACAGTGACATTCGATAACGTCATCTCAGACTGTGTCACAAAAATAACTCTAACGGACGACCAAAATCAGCAAAGTAAATACGTATGTAAAAACAAACAATACATTCAGAAGTATATGTTAAGGCCATACATAATGTGTATGGTCAATTATGTGGATGGTTTAATGGTGTGCATTGATTTTGCTATCTTATTGCGATTACCAAACTAGAACGAAAGAGATCGTAACAGCTGAACACAAAGCATTGTGTGTGTGAAAGACGTTGATACGCCTGGTACCAGAGGGCGCGGTCTCAGAATCAAGCGAGCATCAATGATTTATCACCAGCCGGCATGTGACCTGCAGGCCTGGGGTACCAATTTGACTAATGGCGGTATCACGCTTTGCACTCCTTGTCAGTTTATCGAAGTGTTTTTCATCTGAGAAAATATATCGCTTAGGGGTTACAGGTAATTAAAGAAAGGAATGATTGATGTATGCATTTTAGGGAAAGGGCACATTGAGTTTTCTATCCCAGGAGCGTGTCCTTACAATTTAGGTTCAATGCCTTAACTTGCTTCTGCTTGTTAAGCCACTGGGAAAGTGCACTGCGTGAACCTTGTCTGAGTCAGCTACATTTGTTAACACATGTCATCACTGCTTTGCGTTGTACATCCACATTATCACTCACCTCATAGTTGTCTCCAATATCGTTATAATCTACTTCCACACCAGTGCATCTCGTCCAAAGTCAATTGAACGAATCGATATCATTTTTGTCGATATTAGTACATGCAGTGTCAGGGCTGATACTATATCCAACAACCTAACCAGTGTCTTGTTTGGCCTACAACAGGCGTCGATGATGTTCAGCCAAGGTCTTATACTCCTATGACCGACGTGCGATAACGGTTCTGATATCGGGCATGTAAATGGTAGTTGTTGACAAATATACCCAGAGAGGTGCTGATTTCTACATTAGCAGAGGACAACAGCCATGCGATAGAACATAGTGTCATTTTATTACATTACCCTGTATGGGTCAAGTCTATAAATGCCAGCTGACGTAAACTCTTTCCCTCACGATATCTTAATTCATTAGAGGAATCATTAAACACGACATGAGGCGGCTGAGCATTATTATATCCCTCTCTCTCTGCATCAAACATAACTGGTTTCTTTAGTAAGATGCGGTAGAAGTGACTCCTAAGCATTACAAGGTTAAATGTCCATAGCCAAACAACCTCACTTACGTTATTTAACATCAAGCTAGGCGCCCAAATTTACCTTATACCTGTAGCTGTTTGTATTGTGGAATTATCCATTACAAAGCCACTAGCTGATTAAGAATAAGCTGCCGTATAGATAGACGAATTCCTCTTACCTTCATACAGAGTAGAGCTCTGGATGTACGGTCGAAGCCCAAAAGGTTGTAAAAAGCGTTGTAACATGTTAGACAAGTTATTCAGCCTGCCGTCATGCCCCAGTGACAGGGTCCTACACGAGCTGACACAGTGATAATTACCAGCGAATATGAAACATTTGAGCATTCACATTGTGACGTATAAGATTCATTACAAAGCGTGAACGTCACAAGTGAAATATGCTGCTTCATGTTCAGCCAGTTAATCAGACGCGTATAGCAGCATCACATCCTGCATGTCGTGTGTGTAATACGGGAGAGACTCATTACACTGACACAAATCACCTATGTACCATTAACATGTCACATTGTACGGGATAAACAGGTATCATTACTGTTGGATTGATCCTCTGTATGCGATGTCTTATAAGGCGAGAGGATGCACGGATCACACATAGCTTACCAAGGCCACACACTTAGTTCTCTCTAAACACTCATTCGCTAACAATAACACACTCTTGTGAATGTTATTGCAATTAAGCTAATACTCTGTGCAGGCTCTGTCTCCTACATCACTTAGAGGGTTTGCTGCGTAGGTCAGAGGGTCAGCATTGATTACAAGGCTGTTTCACCTTAATCATCACCATGTCACCGTTGTTTGTAGTGTAATATTGAACGGAGACTTCTATTTAAAGAAATTATTAAGAATTGCCCAGAAGTTGATGTCAATGTCACGTGATGCGGCAAGGACGACAAAGAAGCGTGTCGAGGTGGAGAAAATGCCGCCTTGTTTAGATTCTTTTACCAGTACATTTCAATGATTATTTACTATAGATCAAATATTCGGTGATAACATGATTTGAAATTGACATTAATGTGAAATTTTATTGTAATATTGCCTTTAGTTGGCTCCGGTGTCATTCACGTGGAGCGGATATTGCATGGAAAATTAGTTTATTGCTTTGTTAGACGCAAAGGGCGACATTGTTAATCAGCACGAAGCTATATAACATTTCTTACTCAGTAGCTCGACTGGTGGTCTCGATGCCATGTCCGGAATCTAATTACTTCATGGTTATATCAATAAGGCTGTGGAGCGAGCTGAGTAAATGAAGCAGACATTCTGCTGCCGATGTCTTTCTCGTGGGTACTGAGTGGCAACATTTATGTATAAATAACAGCATATTCAAGTGCTGGCTATCTTGGCATACCTCCACGGATAAGTTTGCACATTTTGGGGCGTATACCATGGGACAAATGAATACAAAGCTATAGGGCAATCCGAACACCCACTCATATTCACACAAAGGATTGAACAAGTTCTTTGCGCTGGTCGTACAGTTACGCGGGAAGTACTGTAAGTTTTGCTGTCAGACATATTGGGAATAACTTACTCTTGAGCCCCAGAATTGCGAGGCATTCGCCATAAATTTAGCTTAACAGGCATGGTACTATGGTGTCACTGTTGTCACCAGGAGCACCATAGCATTAAACTGGGACGCACAAGCTGGCTATCAAGATGGTCACACTGATGAATTTTCAAAATTATTTGACACTTTCATATTTCATTCGAATATACACATCAGCTCTATTGGCTAGCATCAGATTCTTAGCAAGATAATATAATGCTAGGCATCAAGGTAAAAATGCAGTTGAACAAATGAATACGAGTCAAGGGGCGCTTTCTCCGAATAGCGCAAGCTTAGTGATTCATAACCATTGTGTAAGGTAAGGATTATGTATTGAGAGAGTCATGTGACCTGTCACCAGTTAGACTAATGACAATATTAATTTTACTTTCCAAATATTCTTTACTGAATATTACATCATACTAAAAAACGAACCAGAATAAAGGCCGGCGAATAACGATAACACGAATTTCATTACCGAATCATTTCTTATCAGAGTTAGGAATCAACTTGAAAGCAGCTCTGGCAAAGATTTTCATGGACTGAAGAATATGAGTTCTTGTTTTGAATGAACGATTAGTCCTGACAAACTCAACGAGAACAAAGCGACGAACAGCTTATGTGGTTATTCAAAGAAGGTTGTAATGTTGCTGATATTTTCATACTATCCCGCTGTGAAGTATCAAATTCAACAAACCGTTAACAAGAAATCATATTCAAGCATAGTACATTATTTTCCTATAAGAATACTTTCCCCAATTAAGCGCATCATATCAGCTGAGGTGATATGAGTTCTTGTCACGCACGCCATTATCTGACTTTCTGTTCAGTAACAGTGGCACGGTGTTATATTCAGCAAGCAGCTGAAGGCATTGTTTTGACTCAGTCTGTTTAACTGTAGGGTTGTTAGCTGTGAAATGCACGCATTATTCATTCCTTTCCTTTATTTACCCCTTACCCCTAAGCGATATATTTTCTGAGATGAAAAACACTTAGATAGACTGACAAGGAGTGCAAAGCGTGATGCCGCAATTAGTCGAATTGGTACCCCAGGCCTGCAGGTCACATGTCGGCTGGTGATGAATCATTGATGCTCGCTTGATTCTGGGACAACGCCCTCTGGTACCGGGCATATCAACTTCTGTCACATACACATTGCTGTGTGGTCAAATGTCAAAATCGCTTACTTTCTAGTTTTGTAATTCCAACTTGATTGCAAAATCAATGCACACCATTAAAGCTTCCAAATCAAAGATCACACACAAAATATATGGCCTTAAAAGATACTTCTGAGTGTATTGTTTGTTTTTATAACAGACATACACTGGTCGTCCGTTAGAGTTATTTTAGTGACACAGTTTGAGGTGACGTCTTCTAGTGTCACTGCATTAATACGTTGTTTTGCACATCAAGATTGGGGATCAACACCAAATGGTAAACCTCATTCCCAAGCATATTACGATATAAGGATCATAGCTATAGCTTTTTTTCAAGCTGGCATTCATACATTAATGCTACTATTATACTGTTTGCGTTATGTTAGCATGTGTGCTGATCTATTGTTGTTCAGATTATTCCAGTAGAAGGGGTTGCAGCCACTTACGGTGGCAGGGTGAAGGGCCACTCCTTGGAAAGATGGCAAGGAAGAAAACACTTACCAGGTACTTGGCTTATTAAACATGGTTTCTCAAGACACCTCCGTAGGCTAAAAGCTGTCAGATACAGATTCTACACATACGTAACAAATGGGCGAGGTTCTTGACATATGGTCGTGACAGTCCTCTGTTTTATGAAATGGATAATCCTCTGTAGCTGTGAAGGTACATGCAGTGCGTGATGTAATACGTCGAAGCCTGTATTACTGTGGCCGGGGTGCTACTCATGTAGCATATCCTTCACTAGGTCAATATTTACCTTAATTGATTTTTATGTATATGAGGTGAGGATCTTGCTATCAGGCGCTATAAGTCATTCATATTCGAGCAAGCTTCATAGAAGTTGTTTCATGCAACTGTGGAATCATGTTTTCTATCGCAGCTCCGTAGAATCAAAAACATTGACACGTAATGTTTATCTACCTTACTAAACCAGTAACCAGGACTGGTTCATGTGTGTCACTTGGTCCAGAGACAAAACTCAACAATCATATGCATAAACATGCAGACATAAAGTCTCTTGTATCCACTGAGCCCCCTATTAAGCCTGATGAATATTACCACTAAGTAATAAGATATCGATCATTCATGATGCTGTGATATGGTACGATGAATTTTATTGTTGTCTCGTTATTGCTCGCCTGCAGAATCGTAACACCAGGGAGACGCTATGGATCCGCATGGTTTACTGTGTCGTTCTATGCACAAAGAGCTGCATTAATTATTACCCCCCCCCCCCCCCCCCTCAATAACCGCCCGCCGAGCGTGTTTTCCGCTGACTGGAGGATTTACGTAGGGTTCTACAAAAGGCAATATTACACTATATCTCACACAGATGTCAACTTCAATCAGACTGTTATTGAATATTCCGTTAGCAGAAAATAAGCAATGACATGTACCGACCAAACGCCTTCAAATCCTTTTTTAGTTTAAAATTGTTGGTTTAATTAGTACAATAGACAATGGGTACTACTTTATATCATTACCGAGCAAGCTTTAATTCCACAGGGAACTCACTCAATTAAGGCATAACAATAACTGAACACGTAATCACGTTTAGCAAGGGATGGTCGATGTGTAGACGTTAGTCCATCCAATGCACGGAAATCAAGAAATGGCAAATCTCATTAGCATTTTCCTTGCGAATCGGATGTCGTGCCGTTGGAGGACCCGTATTATTACAATATAATATTAGCAATAATCAGTGCCTTATCTTCTGGAGACATTTATGAATATGACCATTACGGCTCTAAATCACCATTGTACAGCCGATCCTGCTTCATCTATTTGCACCTACCTCTACTTCTAATCAATTAACTTTCACTGCGCAAACTATTAAAGGGATAAGGTTGCAGACTTAAGCAGGGCTTATGCTGCACACGCTCCGTGTAGTCTGTGCCTTCACCTTGATATTCTGGGAGAGCAAACTGAGATATTATGGTCATCATTTTCTCACCAGACATACGTCTCTGACTTTTACTGCTGTAAGTGTGCTCGGTGAGCAACTGCCCGCCATCATGGCGCCTTATCACCCTTCCAGCCCGCACTCTATGCGCTGCCGTGCGCCACAGACACGATTAATTGCTTTATTGCATCTTTTTGAGCTATACATCACCAAATCAAAAGAGAAGGCTCAACGTTTCAAGCGCGTGTATAAACAATCTACCGTTGGAAAACATAAACAAAATATAACTCATGATGCTGATGACGTCTCGGTTATTTATGTTGTCCTTGTGCTCCTCGGTTTCACACAAACCCTACAATTTAGTTTGCATCGTCGCTTTTGATCGACGTGAATGTGACAACCTTCAATCTACTGTACAGCTTGTTACCGACGTCCTCGCGTTGCATGCCCTTGTGTCGCGGTATTTATCCATGCTATGAAACATCAGACAGACAGAGGGGCCGTGGCATATAGCGTCAACATATGTGAAGGTTGGATATCTGTGTCATTTCAGGTTGACCTGACCCGAAATTCATGATTCATTCAGAACCATAGTCGCCCATGCTATTTCATTTCAACTTGACTTGCCAATTGGAATATTGATTGTCTATCGGTTGGCTCCCCCACTACACCCTCATCAATTCGGGATATATAACTGGAGACCGGACGCACCGTCAACTGCCCTATATGCCCTGGCCCTAATTCATTGAGGTAATTGCTATGGGTTGTGCCATTAGTCGAGTTCGTCTCATTTCCCGTCCCGTATGGCTTTGTTTGTATGTTTATGTTCGGCAATAGGTTGTGCAACATGCGAGATAAATATAAGCCGACTTGTGTTCACAACTGAAAACCTAATCAACTAATGTAGTGACAAAACTAAATAACCCAGCAGACACATGGCTGTAATTTCGGGTTTGTTGAAATGCGGCAGTCGATTTGAGGAGCGATGTAGATCAGATTATCTAGAACCAATAGGAGAAATGGCTTACTGAGTCCCCGCTCAGTTGCGTAATACTATAGCACGCAGTTTTCAGTTCTATATCTTGCAAGATACGCAGATGAAATCCCCTGTTTTTAAGAAGTGGACGTTATTCTTGCCAGAGGGCCTTTTCTTTATAACTTACAGACTTAGCGCTTCACTATGGACATAAGCTATTGCCAGAAGTCATTAATTTTATGTTCTAATAAGTAATTCCGGGAGAGCGTCAACACTGCAATACTACAAAAGTATCGCGCACAAACGGATCTGTTCCTGAAAACAATCTGCTGCCTTTGGTAGATCGTTGAAATGGCTGAGTAATATGGACCAATAGGAGAATGGCTTACTGAGAGTCCCCGCCTCATTTGCTGTGAATACTATAGCAAACACAACACGAGATATGTTGTTCCTCAAAAACAGTTTTCAGTCATCTATATCTTGCAAGATACGCAAATATTGGGTTTCCAATACACGGATGCCAGTCACTGGAATTATATTTCAATAACTTATACAACGCACGTAGCTACACTGGGTTCAATCAACAAATTAAAATCACACCAGCAAGCAAGTATTGAGGTATAGTTAGATTTGATTCCCAGACATCATGATTTCATATCAAATTTGATTAATGAAGGGTCATTACGCAATGTTACCTTTATCATCACTATTATTTCATTCATTTTTTATTAGTTGGTTACATCTGTTGATCTTTAGAATGCTCACTGCAAAGGACGACTCTCGCCATTACAGGTAACAGGCAATTACACATAACTGGTTCAAGGAAGGAGTTTGTGTTGTGTAACAGTTAGTTATTTTCCGCAATACTGTTTCTGTTTTCGATACTGAGCCTCAACTATAAGGACACGCTACTGGCATCCAATACTTAATGTGTTATTTTCTTCTGATGCTAACTCACAAATCATGTAAAAAACAATCGCATTCTATACAACAGCAGTAAACAGCATCACAATAAAGACGTAGGGTCATATGCTGTGTTTCCAGCTGTGAGTTATGGTTAACAAGCCAATCAAATTCATCCTAACATATACTCTCCCTTCCATCACTATCTCTCGTTGGCTTTCGTGTTTATGACAACCATCCATAACCCACCTGTCACAGCCACGCTCCACACGCCCTTGAGTGACAGATCAGCTCCGCTGAAACAGTACTGCTTGTTATTTTGCGGTATTCTAGTTATATTCATGGGAAAGCATCATTTTCATGACACTGAACTGATCAGTTGACATCTTCATGAGTATTTAAATTAACAGTCATTGTTTGCCCCTAGAAGTTTAGATGCGTAATCCAGCAATGGATGATTGTTATCGACTAAATGCACATAGCAAACATTCTAGTACTACAACGATTGTCTTACAGCAACATGTTTTGCATTGTGACATATGGCAGGTATGTCTGACAACGAGTGTAAAGCGTAACCCTGTCATAAAGCTTATCTTTACCCTCGTTCTACAAGTCACAGTCATCACTCTGAGTGTCTACGCGGCTGGCAATAACTCACTGATGCTCACTCGTTCCTTGGAGACAGCCCCTTGGTACGGGGCTTGCAGCGTCATCACTACAGATCGTCCAAAGGTTTTTGGTGCTCACTGTGCGTGGTGGGTATTGGTATGTGGACTCGGGTGCACAACATACTGTGCTCTCGAAATCCACATAAATCTTTCATGGTATATTCAGTTTGTTAAGATTTTGAATAACTCATCCCCTAGAATGAACCCTAATGCGCCACTTGTTATGCGTCATGAAGTGGAAGTAATGCCATGTGCTTACCTTAAGGATGTATGAAATTGATGAAAAGCACTCATGCTGATGTGTTATTGATTCACATGGCGCCCTTATGAATTACGCTATGGATTGGGTGTTGAGATCGGGGGCAGGGCTGGAAAAAATCATGGCAAGGCGGCGCAATATGCTAACATACAGTTCTTGCCTCTCTAGTTGATATATGTGATCACAACATATATATATCAACCTTTCCAAACTTTAAAACCTAACACACAATCCACATAATTTGGCGTTTCACACTCTTCACTCGGCACGGATCTGAAAACCTCCATAGATTTTCAGGTGGTAAACCTAGGTATACTCTGCGTTCAAGAAAATACTCCCATTCACACTGCCAATCATGAAGAGTCTCACGCTATCGCTCAATGCATTACCTTGTGATTCCAGATAATTCCCCTATTGAAGAGAGAGCCAGCCTGTCAGCCACATGTCATAGCTCAGTGCTCCTTTTGATGTTGGCATCCTATACAGGGATTCTCTTCTTATCTTTAGTGACGACACAAAGCGTTGTACGATCAATATCCCTGTGAATAACATTAAGTAGCAATAGATGAGAATATCTTTTGATGATGTCTTTCCCTTTTATGGTAGAGGAACTTGAGGTCGCTTATGAATAAATCAAGATAGAGATACAATGACCCTTCTTTGGTTATATGTGAGTCTGAATGGACATGGCCGAGTAATAGCATCCTAATTGGGTCTTACTACAGTCAAAATGTCTTGGTATATTTCTGCTAGAAGGATGTCTCAGTCATCCAGCTCTATATAGAAAATATGATACTTGTGTCACCAGGGCGATGGTATCAAAGTAGGCGATACTTCATGATAAGGAAATTTAATGCAAAAACAACACAATTATGAATCACTTTTATCTCTTTTTAGTTAATATCTGAGACAAACCTAAGAGTAAACCAATGGAAGATGTTAGTGACTGTGACACCTGTTACCACAGTCATTCTGGTCAGTTACGTTCCGTATATAAGTGTGATGGCATGGGAGTTTTGAGATATGGTTGAGCAGTTACTCATCCAACACGTTGGTGTGGGGTGCGATGTTGATGTTGCAATATCCGGAGATGGTCTTCGTTGAGTGTCTAATCTAATCTTGGCGCTTATTCCCGATGCCAAGCTTCCGAGCGAGAATCCTCTAGATATATATTGGCCAGCCGCTGGATCTTGCTCGACGCTCGAAAGCTTGTCATTGAGAACCGAATACCTATAGGTCACGTAGCCCAGGCCGTTCTCATACGGCTTCATCTATTTTTTGGTCGTATATCGGGAGCAAATGGTAAAAACATTTGTTTGACACATACGTTTTGCATTATTAACGCATCACATTGGAAATTTGCAAATTTGATCCAGCATGACTGGTTTCGCGCTGTTCTGCCTCTATTATTGACGATAACACAAATGTGTCTTATCCACTAGATTGCCTCAAAAAAACAGCTGCAGGAGTCACACGTCGACTAAAATATGCCTTGTTTCTTGACAATGTGGTATTGGTGCCAGTATGGGGCTACACGGGGCGGCCCCAGACTCAGCCGAGCATGGTGGAGAGCCAGCCGAGCGTGACTCAAACAGCCGACATTCGTCTGTTTGGTGATGATAACGTCAATGTTATCCACTTTAATCTAGAATGATCAAGTAGAGCCTCCTGTTGAAGGCGAACCGAAATATCACTGCGGTCGATAGATACACCATGTTTGTGTTTTCACTGTTGACGTCACTCAAGTGTTATATTAAAGAGGTGTACTCCCTATGTTAGCGATTGTTTGAACCGTTACAGTTGTGATATAATGTCTTTACAAGAAACTGTGATTTAAACACATCGTTTGAAAGAACCAATGCACAGACTCGCTATTTGAATGACTTTATGGAGAGAAATTGTATGAGGGTTTCTTGGAACAGTAAAAAAATCCTCAAAAGATTGTACATATACTAATTTTGCTTTAAATCAGATGTCTTGTATCGACCATTTTCTAGTTAGTGATAATGTTTTTAGTAAGTTAGTGATAATGTTTTTAGTAAGTTGCTATGCAGTAATGTTATTCGTGACCCAACAAACCCGTCAAATCATAATGCTATATTCATCACAATAGATGAAAATATTGACAACGTTATGTCTACAGATAGTCAGGGATTCTTGCGAGATGATCGGCTCTCGTGGAGTCAGGCAACAGAGGTAGATGCATTTTGTAAATCAATTGTTGGCTGTTGTACTCAAGCTGGTAAAGAAACTATTCCGTCAAAGAAGCCTGTTTCAAGGAAAATTGCGGGATGGTTAGAGATTGTAAAACCAGAGAAAGAACGATCACTTTTCTGGCATTGGATATGGATCGAGTGTGGCAAACCTAACAAAGGCACTGTGTATGACATAATGAGCAGTCACGTCATAAATATCATTATGCCGTAGGCGCAGCCAAAAGAAAAAATGAGTTCGATATAAAGAAGGCAAAACTGGCTGAAAACGCATGTAGTAATACAGACTTTTGACGTGAACTAAAAAAGATCAATCCAAACTGTAAGAGTGTACCTACTGTGGTAAATAATGCAAGTGGACCAGTGCCTATTGCAAACCTTTTTCTTGATAAATACTCGGCGTTATTCAATAGTGTTCCCACAAACGATAATGAAATGCGTGATGTGATGAAAGCGGTTAATGCTGGTATTAGTTATGACAGTGCAAGACATGATGTTATTACATTATCTGTTTGGGACCCCCAAACATGCTGGTCTCTTATGTAAACTATTCAATGCTATGATTTCACATGGCCATACAGCTGATAATTTGTTAAATTCAACGATTGTTTCGATACCAAAAGATATGCGATCATCATTAAGTTGTAGTGATAATTACAGGGGAATTGCATTATGTAGTTCAATTTGCAAAGTTTTAGATATGATAATTCTTAAACAGTATGGCAATGTTTTATGTACGTCTGATCTTCAATTTGGGTTTAAAAAGGGACATTCTACAATCCTTTGCACGACTGTATATAAAGAAACAACGGTGTTAAGCAACGTGGTGTTATATCACCGATATTATTTACTGTGTACATTGATGAGCTGATACAAAGGTTAAAAAAGTCTGGACTAGGCTGTCATATAGGCAGCGAATATGCTGGTGCGCTAGGTTATGCTGATGACATTACCTTACTCAGTCCAAGTCTCACTGAACTGAACAATATGTTGAAAATATGTAAACGATTTGCTGATGAATATAACGTAGTTTTTAATCCTTTGAAAACAAAATGCATAAAATATGGCAGGGCAGTAAATGAATTTGATAAGGTGATATTGTATGGCTCTCCTATTAAAAGGGCCACAACTATTAAACACTTAGGGAACGTCATTGATAACATGTTGAATGATTATAGTGATTACATATCAAAATGTTCTAGGTTTAATGTTGCTTTTAATAAAATGATGGGGAACTTTGGAGAGTTGCATAACAACACATTGTGTAAATTATTCAATTCCTATTGCTGCATTTTTTATGGCTCCCAGTTATGGACCATTGATTCTGATGGTTATAGAAAAATATGTGTTCAGTGGAATAAGGGTGTTAGGTGAATACTCAACCTTCCAATTGCTTCGCATACTTGGGTACTGGGGCCATTAAGTGGCCAACTACACATTAGCGTTTCCTTATGCATAAAAACGCTGAAAATAATTGTTCAAATGAATCACAGTGACAATCCAGTAGTTAAGTATGTGATCAAACATGCTTGTTCTAATACCCTTTCACCTTTGGGTCGCAATATTGCTTACCTTAGACACATATACAACATTAATGTACATAATGAGGTGGAGTTCAATATCACACAAATTATCAAGAAAGAGTCGTTAACAGATGAACAGTATGCCTTGGTCTGTATCTTAAATACATTGTTTTGTGTTAAAAACAATGAAATTATGATTGATGAATTTGACGATGAAATGATTTATTTGATGATACAATATATTTTAGTATCTTAACAGTTTTATCTCTTTTTCCGTTGAATGTAGCACTATAGTTTAAATTTATGTAATAAACATACATATATCACACCCCCGCCACACCTCTTGTTGTTCACCCGTCCGCTGCTCATAGCTCTCAAGGGATGACCTTTCTTAACTCACCCTGTATTTTTAGCGGTCGCCACTACACTTTTCCCTCTGTCATTCTCTTTCTGTTTGTATATCGAACTTACGAAATCATCTGGCAAATCCATAGATCGCCGACTATACGCGCATTATTATCGACATTTGCGTTATGCTGTAGAGATAGGGCGCCACGCGCGAACGCGGCCCAAGAGCGTTGATTGGCCGGCCATGGAACGACAGAAAGTACTAAGCAATGTCTCATATACATATATATATATATATATATATATATATATATATATATATATATATATATATATATATATATATATATATATATATATATATATATATATATATAGATATATATATAGATATATATATATATCTATATATATATATATCTATATATATATATCTCTATATATATATATATATATATATATATATATATATCTATATATGTGTGTGTGTATATATGTATATATATATCTCTTTATGTATATATATATATATATATCTGTGTGTATATATATGTATATATCTGCATACATGTATATATATATATATATATATATATATATCTCTATATATAAATATATATATACATTAATGTACATATATTCATATATATATATTTATGCATATATATACATATATATATATAAATATATATATACATTAATGTACATATATTCATATATATATATTTATGCATATATATACATATGTATATGTATATACGGATATATATATAAATATATATATATATATATATATATGTATTCATATCTTTGTCAGTTTCATTTGAGTTTTACTGATTTAGCTTGCCTCCTGTTTCCATACGCATCAGTAACATTATTTGTTTAAACCTAAGCACTCTTTATCACTCATCATCAGAGCTTCCATCTCTTCTTTGTAAAGAATAAAGTACCGACTCGCAGGTAAAGAAGATAGATATTATGCACGCACATGCAGCGTGTAGTCCTCTTTGTCTAGAACGCAGCCTCTCCTTAAATCAATAATGTAAGTCAATGTATATTTAGGAAGGAGCTGTCGATGGCGATTAGGCTAGGAAAGGCTTCGCAGACGTTGGTACCATTGCGACCTTGGCATGTTGACCTAATTCACTTCGGGCGGCAGGTCATGTTGCCCCAGGCACCATATTCTTGCCGGTTGTGATCGTTGACGTTTAGCACATTTGTCCACGAACACTCCCAACAGACGTTGATAGTAGTTCTCAATGTTCATTCGTTCTCACTGTTCGTGGATTCCTGTATTATTAATTTCCATTTATCATTCCATTATTCAAAACAGATATTCGGAAAGTATAAGCTTGTGATATCACAAAGAGGGCTTCATGGCTATTATCGGTCTCTTAGTGGATAGCGTTTGTCTTATGCCTATGTTGCCTGGGACCTACAGGTGCTTACGGTCCTCATGGCCGTACGGGGCCGTGGACACGCGGAATGATTCAAGTGTTTCTTGATTTTGTTGAGGTGCCGTTTATCGATGAGCGGAAACGACAAATGAAAGAGATTTTTTACTGTACATTAAATGTATTCCAGCCTCATAATAATGTTGACAATTGATCAGCATATTTTTCGGCTTTATATAAGACGACCTTATTAAGGTGCTGCGTTAAACATAGTTCTGTAGAAACAAAATGATCTCTGATCGCTCAACATGGGGTGGAACCCCTCTTTAATTTCCAATAACCCTTCACGATTTGGACCTTATCGCCATGTGTATCAGGAACACATTTGTTTGGCTCCGGTGCTTGCTTTTTCTCACTGTGCGGTGTTTATTGTGCAGGATTGCTGGCATAAAGTATATATCATGACCATGCTTAATTAAAGAATGTATTCAACGGATCGGCAATGAACCTCTGGAATGCTCATATCGTTCCAGCAGTGCCAAGCGTTACCGCCATGCTGACACTGTCATAAACCACCATTACTGGCAATCATATTTGATAAACGTTATCGCACTGGTGAACGAAGCTGTGTAACGACGCTCGTGAGCAGTGTGACCTGCAGTCCTAATTCCAACAGAAATGCCACTCCAGTGGTAATCGGGTTTTGATTAATGGAGCATCGCTGTTATTTGGATGAATTATGAATATTAAATGGCTGTTTGTGAACAGGTCAGTGGAAATGGCATGAAACCATTCAATGAACACGACGGGTATTTAGTGTACCAGTCAGTGAAGATGACCAGTGATAAGAGAAGCAATTATCATGCGTCATGGGATATTGATGCACCTGTCAGTACTAAGGAAACATGGTAATTGGCGAATTCACAAACACCCATAAAACGCACCTTTTCGGTCGTGACAGCTTAACCCGAACAATACCTTCACTCCCGATGCGTTCGGTTGCCGTGCGGACAACTGAAACCCTGCCATCCATGTAACGCGCTGCAGCTCAAACTCTCGAATCAAGATATTAAAAGACAATGATATTACCTTGGCCGACATCCGCAGTTTATTTAATTTATACTTAATAATTAACTTGAATATCTGTTCAATTGTAACAAGAACAGATGGGGTCATCACTATGAACTCTCTTGGCCAACCTAAAGTCTCTATGTATTGCTTGAATTAGAAATAACACATCTTGTCAAGTACTTAATCAGCACGTGACTTGCTTCCTTGATCAAGGCGGTTACGAAGTAACTCTTGGGTGTTTTACCTCGCTTTTCACATTCGTGTACCTATATAACACAAAATGATGTATCAATTCTACGGACTTTGTGCTTCGTGCGCCGTGGTAAGTTAATACATGGCGATTGGTTTCATGAGAAAGAGTCAGTGGCAAATTTCTCACCTTGCTTTGATGATCTCTACGGCAATATTCGTCGTTGCTGTCTTTACATTAGACGTCAATGCGGTGTGTATTGCCTGCATTGACAAACCAAGGCAGACACAGATTGTACAGACCTAAGTTTGTAAACATGTCGAATGGAGTGAGTCATACATTTTAAAATATTTGTCATTACCTATAAGACATTGCTCTAATGATTTACATCCAGCATCTGATAAAGAAACACTTGTCAGCGAACTGCAATTAAGTTGACAACTTAATGGTCTGTGGTAATAATATAATCAAATAATACACAAGCACAAAGGATCATGCAATTTCCTTATAACAGGGTCGTTATCTAGGGTCTGAAGGTAGTTACATTTACAGTGTCAGTACAGGGAAGTCTCCCGTAACAAGGTCCAAGTAGTCTGACAGGAGATGCTAAATAACTATATATTTTGTTCATGGTTGTTTTTACGTAATGATGTCTTCTTAAATAGGGCTATAATTTCATCACAAATCGGAGTTGACGACAATCGTCGGACCATCGGGCCTCGAGGACAACGAATGTGTCCGACAGTATGTGTTGTCACGCAAGATCTGTGGTCCGATGCGTAGGTCCATGGTGATTGGATAATTGACAAAAGAAGGCAAGAGATTTAGCAAAACGGGAATTGACAACCAGCTGGCCACGATGACAAATCGTTGTTATGAATTCCAAATGAGATATTGAAACACGTCAAGAACTTAAACAATCGTGCACCACTAACCCGGCACCAGATGTAACTATCATTGACTTTCTGCTTGCTACAGCAGATCAAAGCCACCGATTGTAGGTCATGTAAATCATACGCTCAGATAAATATGACATATTCATGAGCGTTAGTTTCATCAATTCTACCTATAGCTGCTTCTCCTGAAGCGCATTATCATGAAAGAAGAATAAAACTTCCGATCAATCCGTGGCAGTATATCTTGATTGACGAAGAAAGAGCGAGATGCACAATGTCTTGTTTCACAAACCACACCACGTTTAGATCATATTTTAAAACAAAGGATTTATAAGAAGCTTCTGTGTGCTTCTGCTGTCTTGTCCCCAACCCAAGCGGAATGAGATCAATCCTAATATTTTCATTCCAATGCGGATATGTGGCAAGCCAGGTGACCATGGGGATGATCGTATTTAACTGCAACCGTGAACTTGTACAATGTGCATATCGGTGTTGGCAGATAGAAGTTGATTTTCAGCTGCCAATGCATAACCCATCAGCCATAAACAATATCTCAGTTATATACGTCAGAACGAGGATTTAAATATGTCGTGACGTCACTAACTCTTCGCACGCTCAAAAGTTATCATTGGCAAACTGATTTCTCCGACACACGCTCTCATTTTACACCCCAATATATTCATGATTTTTTAGTTCTAAACCATTTAATGTTAGGCATGTGTGCACAGTATAGTGGGTTTCAGCGGCCAGCTAGTCATTATAATTTACGAAAAATAACATCATCTGCTACTAGGAAGTTTCCCATGATACAGTGTTGAATAGCGCCTCTATCGGGGTTTATCGTATGGCACCCTACTCTCAGCCAATCAGAGCTCGAGAAAGGTTGGGTTCTTTTTTCCATATTGCCTCAAATGCACAGTATGCCGTGCAATAACTGCAACTGTGTTTATATATCATAGAGAAAACAACTTCATTTGAGAAGGTCCCTCACAGAGCACTACTGTTCTAACATGGCAACACTACGGAGGTTCTTGATATCACGGACACCTTGCAAGTCTTATAACGAAGGTTTTCTCAAGAGTCATTTGCTTGCCAGCCGCTATCGGGAAGTGACGGTATTATCCCATCTCCCCGGAATCATGCTAAGGCGCGCAATTCTAACGCCTGCCGAGCCGTGTCTACTGCGCTTCAGTGTTGCTAGCATCAAACAACGATGTAGTCGGCTGAGCTCTAATTGCCGGAGTTGGGAAGGTTCTGCAAGTCTCAAACAACAAACTATCGAAGCATATTCTCATCAAATAAACAAACAAGTATAGAAACAAAAGTATTTATCTAATCACGTTGTATTGCGCACATGACTTGCTACAGCTTTGTACTGACATTGTGTAAGCGCTTAGTAGGTATGCATCAATATTTTACGATGAGTGTTATGAATGTCCTTACATAGCAGCTAAAGTATTACAAGGGGAATGCAAAACTAGTCATTATTGAATTCTCTACGCTGGAACACACAAATGCCTAAGGGAGATCTGAACGGCTGTTGACAACCTACTATTCTTTAATCGAGTTGTTGACAGAAAAACATAGGTTTGATGGAAGCAATGCTCACAAACACGCATTAAAATAGACGAGCACCGAGCATTCGGAAGCAATTTATGGCAATATCCGGTGGCTGGGGCACCTATCTGTTACCATCATATGACCGCAATTCCGTTCCTATGGATTCTGCAATTCCGTTCCTATGGCCCAATCACGGTTCACGCAGTACACTTGTCAAGAAACGAATGAGCAGCTCAAGGTTGTGTGTGCTATCTGCTGGACTCTTATTACTGGCGGGCAATACATTGAGATTGTATTATAAGCAGGGTATTGATTACAAGGCGCACATCCATCGATAACAATGCCAAGCTGTTCCGAATACTAAACTTCACAAAATATGTTTAACTTTGGCTAACTATGATTTTGCTATTAGCTGTATGTCAGCATGCTGAACACAATCCTTTCTTTGCATGGTAAGCTTGTATCAATTCTATAAACGTAAGGTTTGGTGTGTGTTTGTTTGTATGCTTGGTTACCATGGTACTGAAGTAACATTCTATTGCTGGTAGTAGTAATCATGCTATTACATGCAATACCACAATGAGCGAACGAACCAAACATGCCACAACAAAGACACTCGCATTCGTTGTCCCCACCTGTGGAGCTTAATGAATATTACCAAAAACCATTAAGACCCCACTCATTTATGATGCTATGTCCGCAGGCCCGTCTCGCTATCAGGCGACAATAGGACAGCCGCATTCTGGTTTACAACACCGGACTGTTCGCATAGAGCTGCGCCAATCTAATACTCCATACAATACCCGCCTACAGAGCATGTTTTCCTCTGACTGGCATATTAACAGCGGAATCAACAGACTGGGATATACCACACTATTTCACATTCATGTCAATTACCAATCATGCTGTTATTGAATATTATGTCTGCAGAACATAAGCATTGGCGTGTGCTGACAGTATCACATCTTATCCAAGGGAAGTTCTACTGATAGTTGGATTAATGCATAGCTTATGTGTACCACGCCTGCCACATTGCAACCAGTTCATGTCATGATGACGCACGACTTAATTCTATTGTAGTGCATCCTAAAGCTTAGGGAGGAATTACACTGCTTCCAATGGATGTCTATACAACACGTAACAGGTACAGGGGTGAAGTGGTCAATCTAATGAACCTTTGGCTCTTGATAATCTGGTGTCGAATCGTTGGTGGCCTCGCGTGATTGCAATCATTAACGCTTTATATTATGGAGCCGTTTATGAGTCACAGCACCATAATCATTATGTTCAAGCACTCAATCATCACTCTAGCCACCATAATGTGCAACAGACAGAGAATGGAATACATAATACCGTCTGGAACAAGAATAAGGACATAATAGAATGGTGTCTTCCTGGACAAGCGTCTTTGTCGCATTACGTGACGTAATATACAGCATCTTGGTGAGAACATAAAAGTGAGTGTTGTGGGTTCGTTCTGTTATCAATTGGTCGTCAAATAGGAAGTAATTTTGGTTGTCATGCCATTTAACATTGCTAACAATTGTTACATGGGATGATAAGACTGTGGTTTGGGTTATACAGCCTCGTTATCAGTATTAACAGTTATATTAAGGGGTTGATTGTTCAAAGGAAAATATATTTAGTTTACGGCCTTAGTAACTTTATATATATATCCGAACAATCTGGTGTAATAGTTGTCGATGACGTTGCTGTAAAATATGTAAATGCTACATCAGTGATAAGTGCCAATATCAATGTTTGCAGATGTGTTGAACATAAGATCTGCGTGCAATAACACTGTTGTGCATCAATAACTGCTTGATCAACGTAGTGTGTTTACATAAGCATTCTATGGTAAGCTTTAATGAATTGTTTCACTTGTACTGGGTATAATTTGATTTATATTGCAGCTTCAGTGTAACAATGATGAAGTATGAATGGATATGTTTGAAATGTATTGGTGGGTAATTAGCCATACTCTTGCAGGTTGTGATCGTTGACGTTTAGCACATTTGTCCACGAACACTCCCAACAGACGTTGATAGTAGTTCTCAATGTTCATTCGTTCTCACTGTTCGTGGATTCCTGTATTATTAATTTCCATTTATCATTCCATTATTCAAAACAGAAATTCGGAAAGTATAAGCTTGTGATATCACAAAGAGGGCTTCATGGCTATTATCGGTCTCTTAGTGGATAGCGTTTGTCTTATGCCTATGTCGCATGGGACCTACAGGTGCTTACGGTCCTCATGGCCGTACGGGGCCGTGGACACGCGGAATGATTCAAGTGCTTCTTGATTTTGTTGAGGTGAGGTGCCGTTTATCGATGAGCGGAAACAAAAAATGAAAGAGATTTTTTACTGTACATTAAATGTATTCCAGCCTCATAATAATGTTGACAATTGATCAGCATATTTTTTCGGCTTTATTTAAGACGACCTTATTAATGTGCTGCGTTAAACATAGTTCTGTAGAAACAAAATGATCTCTGATCGCTCAACATGGGGTGGAACCCCTCTTTAATTTCCAATAACCCTTCACGATTTGGACCTTATCGCCATGTGTATCAGGAACACATTTGTTTGGCTTCGGTGCTTACTTTTTCTCACTGTGCGGTGTTTATTGTGCAGGATTGCTGGCATAAAGTATATATCATGACCATGCTTAATTAAAGAATGTATTCAACGGATCGGCAATGAACCTCTGGAATGCTCATATCGTTCCAGCAGTGCCAAGCGTTACCGCCATGCTGACACTGTCATAAACCACCATTACTGGCAATCATATTTGATAAACGTTATCGCACTGGTGAACGAAGCTGTGTAACGACGCTCGTGAGCAGTGTGACCTGCAGTCCTAATTCCAACAGAAATGCCACTCCAGTGGTAATCGGGTTTTGATTAATGGAGCATCGCTGTTATTTGGATGAATTATGAATATTAAATGGCTGTTTGTGAACAGGTCAGTGGAAATGGCATGAAACCATTCAATGAACACGACGGGTATTTAGTGTACCAGTCAGTGAAGATGACCAGTGATAAGAGAAGCAATTATCATGCGTCATGGGATATTGATGCACCTGTCAGTACTTAGGAAACATGGTAATTGGCGAATTCACAAACACCCATAAAACGCACCTTTTCGGTCGTGACAGCTTAACCCGAACAATACCTTCACTCCCGATGCGTTCGGTTGCCGTGCGGACAACTGAAACCCTGCCATCCATGTAACGCGCTGCAGCTCATACTCTCGAATCAAGATATTAAAAGACAATGATATTACCTTGGCCGACATCCGCAGTTTATTTAATTTATACTTAATAATTAACTTGAATATCTGTTCAATTGTAACAAGAACAGATGGGGTCATCACTATGAACTCTCTTGGCCAACCTAAAGTCTCTATGTATTGCTTGAATTAGAAATAACACATCTTGTCAAAGTACTTAATCAGCACGTGACTTGCTTCCTTGATCAAGGCGGTTACGAAGTAACTCTTGGGTGTTTTTTACCTCGCTTTTCACATTCGTGTACCTATATAACACAAAATGATGTATCAATTAAGACTTAATTAATTCTATGGACTTTGTGCTTCGTGCGCCGTGGTAAGTTAATACATGGCGATTGGTTTCATGAGAAAGAGTCAGTGGCAAATTTCTCACCTTGCTTTGATGATCTCTACGGCAATATTCGTCGTTGCTGTCTTTACATTAGACGTCAATGCGGTGTGTATTGCCTGCATTGACAAACCAAGGCAGACACAGATTGTACAGACCTAAGTTTGTAAACATGTCGAATGGAGTGAGTCATTTTAAAATATTTGTCATTACCTATAAGACATTGTTCTAACGATTTTCATCCAGCACTGATACAGAAACGGAGAAACACTTGTCAGCGAACTGCAATTAAGTTGACAACTTAATGGTCTGTGGTATTAATATAATCAAATAATACACAAGCACAAAGGATCAATCAATTTCGTTATCTAGGGTCGTTATCTAGGGTCTGAAGGTAGTTACATTTACAGTGTCAGAACAGGGAAGTCTTCCGTAACAAGGTCCAAGTAGTCTGACAGGAGATGCTAAATAACTATATATTTTGTTCATGGTTGTTTTTACGTAATGATGTCTTCTTAAATAGGGCTATAATTTCATCACAAATCGGAGTTGACGACAATCGTCGGACCATCGGGCCTCGAGGACAACGAATGTGTCCGACAGTATGTGTTGTCACGCAAGATCTGTGGTCCGATGCGTAGGTCCATGGTGATTGGATAATTGACAAAAGAAGGCAAGAGATTTAGCAAAACGGGAATCGACAACCAGCTGGCCACGATGACAAATCGTTGTTATGAATTCCAAATGAGATATCGAAACACGTCAAGAACTTAAACAAGAGTTTATGCTTGCTACAGCAGATCAAAGCCACCGATTGTAGGTCATGTAAATCATACGCTAAGATAAATATGACATATTCATGAGCGTTAGTTTCATCAATCCTACCTATAGCTGCTTCTCCTGAAGCGCATTATCACTGACATGTCATGAAAGAAGAATAAAACTTCCGATCAATCCGTGGCAGTGTATCTTGATTGACGAATAAAGAGCGAGATGCACAATGTCTTGTTTCACAAACCACACCACATTTAGATCATATTTTAAAACAAAGGATTTATTAGAAGCTTCTGTGTGCGTCTGCTGTCTTGTCCCCAACCCAAGCGGAATGAGATCAATCCTAATATTGTCATTCCAATGCGGATATGTGGCAAGCCAGGTGACCTTGGGGATGATCGTCTTTAACTGCAACCGTGAACTTGTACAATGTGCATATCGGTGTTGGCAGATAGAAGTTGATTTTCAGCTGCCAATGCATAACCCATCAGCCATAAACAATATCTCAGTTATATACGTCAGAACGAGGATTTAAGTATGTCGTGACGTCACTAACTCTTCGCACACTCAAAAGTTATCATTGGCAAACTGATTTCTCCGACACACGCTCTCATTTTACACCCCAATATATTCATGATTTTTTAGTTCTAAACCATTTAATGTTAGGCATGTGTGCACAGTATAGTGGGTTTCAGCGGCCAGCTAGTCATTATAATTTACGAAAATAACATCATCTGCTACTAGGAATTTTCCCATGATACAGTGTTGAATAGCGCCTCTATCGGGGTTTATCGTATGGCACCCTACTCTCAGCCAATCAGAGCTCGAGAAAGGTTGGGTTCTTTTTTCCATATTGCCTCAAACGCACAGTATGCCGTGCAATAACTGCAACTGTGTTTATATATCAAAAAAAACAACTTCATTTGAGAAGGTTCCTCACAGAGCACTACTGTTCTAACATGGCAACACTACGGAGGTTCTTAATATCACGGACACCTTGCAAGTCTTATAACGAAGGTTTTCTCAAGAGTCATTTGCTTGCCAGCCGCTATCGGGAAGTGACGGTATTATCCCATCTCCCCGGAATCATGCTAAGGCGCGCAATTCTAACGCCTGCCGAGCCGTGTCTACTGCGCTTCAGTGTTGCTAGCATCAAACAACGATGTAGTCGGCTGAGCTCTAATTGCCGGAGTTGGGAAGGTTCTGCAAGTCTCAAACAACAAACTATCGAAGCATATTCTCATCAAATAAACAAACAAGTATAGAAACAAAAGTATTTATCTAATCACGTTGTATTGCGCACATGACTTGCTACAGCTTTGTACTGACATTGTGTAACCGCTTAGTAGGTATGCATCAATATTTTACGATGAGTGTTATGAATGTCCTTACATAGCAGCTAAAGTATTACAAGGGGAATGCAAAACTAGTCATTATTGAATTCTCTACGCTGGAACACACAAATGCCTAAGGGAGATCTGAACGGCTGTTGACAACCTACTATTCTTTAATCGAGTTGTTGACAGAAAAACATAGGTTTGATGGAAGCAATGCTCACAAACACGCATTAAAATAGACGAGCACCGAGCATTCGGAAGCAATTTATGGCAATATCCGGTGGCTGGGGCACCTATCTGTTACCATCATATGACCGCAATTCCGTTCCTATGGATTCGGCAATAATGCAGATATCCTATGGCGGGCCCAATCACGGTTCACGCAGTACACTTGTCAAGAAACGAATGAGCAGCTCAAGGTTGTGTGTGCTATCTGCTGGACTCTTATTACTGGCGGGCAATACATTGAGATTGTATTATAAGCAGGGTATTGGTTACAAGGCGCACATCCATCGATAACAATGCCAAGCTGTTCCGGATACTAAACTTCACAAAATATGTTTAACTTTGGCTAACTATGATTTTGCTATTCGTAGTATGTCCATGCTGAACACAATCCTTTCTTTGCATGGTAAGCCTGTATCAATTCTATAAACGTAAGGTTTGGTGTGTGTTTGTTTGTATGCTTGGTTACCATGGTACTGAAGTAACATTCTATTGCTGGTAGGAGTAATCATGCTATTACATGCAATACCACAATGAGCGAACGAACCAAACATGCCACAACAAAGACACTCGCATTCGTTGTCCCCACCTGTGGAGCTTAATGAATATTACCAAAAACCATTAAGACCCCACTCATTTATGATGCTATGTCCGCAGGCCCGTCTCGCTATCAGGCGACAATAGGACAGCCGCATTCTGGTTTACAACACCGGACTGTTCGCATAGAGCTGCGCCAATCTAATACTCCATACAATACCCGCCTACAGAGCATGTTTTCCTCTGACTGGCATATTAACAGCGGAATCAACAGACTGGGATATACCACACTATTTCACATTCATGTCAATTACCAATCATGCTGTTATTGAATATTATGTCTGCAGAACATAAGCATTGGCGTGTGCTGACAGTATCACATCTTATCCAAGGGGAAGTTCTACTGATAGTTGGATTAATGCATAGCTTATGTGTACCACGCCTGCCACATTGCAACCAGTTCATGTCATGATGACGCACGACTTAATTCTATTGTAGTGCATCCTAAAGCTTAGGGAGGAATTACACTGCTTCCAATGGATGTCTATACAACACGTAACAGGTACAGGGGTGAAGTGGTCAATCTAATGAACCTTTGGCTCTTGATAATCTGGTGTCGAATCGTTGGTGGCCTCGCGTGATTGCAATCATTAACGCTTTATATTATGGAGCCGTTTATGAGTCACAGCACCATAATCATTATGTTCAAGCACTCAATCATCACTCTAGCCACCATAATGTGCAACAGACAGAGAATGGAATACATAATACCGTCTGGAACAAGAATAAGGACATAATAGAATGGTGTCTTCCTGGACAAGCGTCTTTGTCGCATTACGTGACGTAATATACAGCATCTTGGTGAGAACATAAAAGTGAGTGTTGTGGGTTCGTTCTGTTATCAATTGGTCGTCAAATAGGAAGTAATTTTGGTTGTCATGCCATTTAACATTGCTAACAATTGTTACATGGGATGATAAGACTGTGGTTTGGGTTATACAGCCTCGTTATCAGTATTAACAGTTATATTAAGGGGTTGATTGTTCAAAGGAAAATATATTTAGTTTACGGCCTTAGTAACTTTATATATATATCCGAACAATCTGGTGTAATAGTTGTCGATGACGTTGCTGTAAAATATGTAAATGCTACATCAGTGATAAGTGCCAATATCAATGTTTGCAGATGTGTTGAACATAAGATCTGCGTGCAATAACACTGTTGTGCATCAATAACTGCTTGATCAACGTAGTGTGTTTACATAAGCATTCTATGGTAAGCTTTAATGAATTGTTTCACTTGTACTGGGTATAATTTGATTTATATTGCAGCTTCAGTGTAACAATGATGAAGTATGAATGGATATGTTTGAAATGTATTGGTGGGTAATTAGCCATACTCTTGCAGGTTGTGATCGTTGACGTTTAGCACATTTGTCCACGAACACTCCCAACAGACGTTGATAGTAGTTCTCAATGTTCATTCGTTCTCACTGTTCGTGGATTCCTGTATTATTAATTCCATTTATCATTCCATTATTCAAAACAGAAATTCGGAAAGTATAAGCTTGTGATATCACAAAGAGGGCTTCATGGCTATTATCGGTCTCTTAGTGGATAGCGTTTGTCTTATGCCTATGTCACATGGGACCTACAGGTGCTTACGGTCCTCATGGCCGTACGGGGCCGTGGACACGCGGAATGATTCAAGTGCTTCTTGATTTTGTTGAGGTGCCGTTTATCGATGAGCGGAAACAAAAAATGAAAGAGATTTTTTACTGTACATTAAATGTATTCCAGCCTCATAATAATGTTGACAATTGATCAGCATATTTTTCGGCTTTATTTAAGACGACCTTATTAATGTGCTGCGTTAAACATAGTTCTGTAGAAACAAAATGATCTCTGATCGCTCAACATGGGGTGGAACCCCTCTTTAATTTCCAATAACCCTTCACGATTTGGACCTTATCGCCATGTGTATCAGGAACACATTTGTTTGGCTTCGGTGCTTACTTTTTCTCACTGTGCGGTGTTTATTGTGCAGGATTGCTGGCATAAAGTATATATCATGACCATGCTTAATTAAAGAATGTATTCAACGGATCGGCAATGAACCTCTGGAATGCTCATATCGTTCCAGCAGTGCCAAGCGTTACCGCCATGCTGACACTGTCATAAACCACCATTACTGGCAATCATATTTGATAAACGTTATCGCACTGGTGAACGAAGCTGTGTAACGACGCTCGTGAGCAGTGTGACCTGCAGTCCTAATTCCAACAGAAATGCCACTCCAGTGGTAATCGGGTTTTGATTAATGGAGCATCGCTGTTATTTGGATGAATTATGAATATTAAATGGCTGTTTGTGAACAGGTCAGTGGAAATGGCATGAAACCATTCAATGAACACGACGGGTATTTAGTGTACCAGTCGATGAAGATGACCAGTGATAAGAGAAGCAATTATCATGCGTCATGGGATATTGATGCACCTGTCAGTAGTTAGGAAATATGGTAATTGGCGAATTCACAAACACCCATAAAACGCACCTTTTCGGTTGTGACAGCTTAACCCGAACATTACCTTCACTCCCGATGCGTTCGGTTGCCGTGCGGACAACTGAAACCCTACCATCCATGTAACGCGCTGCAGCTCAAACTCTCGAATCAAGATATTAAAAGTCAATGATATTACCTGGCCGACATCCGCATTTATTAATTTATACTTAATAATTAACTTGAATATCTGTTCAATTGTAACAAGAACAGATGGGGTCATCACTATGAACTCTCTTGGCCAACCTAAAGTCTCTATGTATTGCTTGAATTAGAAATAACACATCTTGTCATGTACTTAATCAGCACGTGACTTGCTTCCTTGATCAAGGCGGTTACGAAGTAACTCTTGGGTGTTTTACCTCGCTTTTCACATTCGTGTACCTATATAACACAAAATGATGTATCAATTAAGACTTAATTAATTCTATGGACTTTGTGCTTCGTGCGCCGTGGTAAGTTAATACATGGCGATTGGTTTCATGAGAAAGAGTCAGTGGCAAATTTCTCACCTTGCTTTGATGATCTCTACGGCAATATTCGTTTTGCTGTCTGATTAGACGTCAAGAGTGTATTGCCTGCATTGACAAACCAAGGCAGACACAGATTGTCACCTAAGTTTGTAAACATGTCGAATGGAGTGAGTCATTTTAAATATTTGTCATATTGTTCTAACAATTTTCGTCGTTGCTGTCAGAAACGGAGAAACACTTGTCAGCGACTGCAATTAAGTTGAGACGTCAATGGTCGGGTATTAATATAATCAAATAATACACAAGCACAAAGGATCAATCAAGGCGTTATCTACAGATCGTTATCTAGGGTCTGAAGGTTGTTACATTTACATGTCAGAACAGGGTGTCTTCCGTAACAAGGTCCAAGTAGTCTGACAGGAGATGCTAAATAACTATATATTTTGTTCATGGTTGTTTTTACGTAATGATGTCTTCTTAAATAGGGCTATAATTTCATCACAAATCGGAGTTGACGACAATCGTCGGACCATCGGGCCTCGAGGACAACGAATGTGTCCGACAGTATGTGTTGTCACGCAAGATCTGTGGTCCGATGCGTAGGTCCATGGTGATTGGATAATTGACAAAAGAAGGCAAGAGATTTAGCAAAACGGGAATCGACAACCAGCTGGCCACGATGACAAATCGTTGTTATGAATTCCAAATGAGATATCGAAACACGTCAAGAACTTAAACAATCGTAAACAAGATGTAACTATCAATGACTTATGCTTGCTACAGCAGATCAAAGCCACCGATTGTAGGTCATGTAAATAATACGCTAAGATAAATATGACATATTCATGAGCGTTAGTCATCAATCAATCCTACCTATAGCTGCTTCTCCTGAAGCGCATTATCACTGACATGTCATGAAGGAAGAATAAAACTTCCGATCAATCCGTGGCAGTGTATCTTGATTGACGAATAAAGAGCGAGATGCACAATGTCTTGTTTCACAAACCACACCACATTTAGATCATATTTTAAAACAAAGGATTTATAGAAGCTTCTGTGTGCGTCTGCTGTCTTGTCCCCAACCCAAGCGGAATGAGATCAATCCTAATATTGTCATTCCAATGCGGATATGTGGCAAGCCAGGTGACCTTGGGGATGATCGTCTTTAACTGCAACCGTGAACTTGTACAATGTGCATATCGGTGTTGGCAGATAGAAGTTGATTTTCAGCTGCCAATGCATAACCCATCAGCCATAAACAATATCTCAGTTATATACGTCAGAACGAGGATTTAAGTATGTCGTGACGTCACTAACTCTTCGCACACTCAAAAGTTATCATTGGCAAACTGATTTCTCTCCGACACACGCTCTCATTTTACACCCCAATATATTCATGATTTTTTAGTTCTAAACCATTTAATGTTAGGCATGTGTGCACAGTATAGTGGGTTTCAGCGGCCAGCTAGTCATTATAATTTACGAAAATAACATCATCTGCTACTAGGAAGTTTCCCATGATACAGTGTTGAATAGCGCCTCTATCGGGGTTTATCGTATGGCACCCTACTCTCAGCCAATCAGAGCTCGAGAAAGGTTGGGTTCTTTTTTCCATATTGCCTCAAACGCACAGTATGCCGTGCAATAACTGCAACTGTGTTTATATATCACCAAAAAACAACTTCATTTGAGAAGGTTCGCTCACAGAGCACTACTGTTCTAACATGGCAACACTACGGAGGTTCTTAATATCACGGACACCTTGCAAGTCTTATAACGAAGGTTTTCTCAAGAGTCATTTGCTTGCCAGCCGCTATCGGGAAGTGACGGTATTATCCCATCTCCCCGGAATCATGCTAAGGCGCGCAATTCTAACGCCTGCCGAGCCGTGTCTACTGCGCTTCAGTGTTGCTAGCATCAAACAACGATGTAGTCGGCTGAGCTCTAATTGCCGGAGTTGGGAAGGTTCTGCAAGTCTCAAACAACAAAACTATCGAAGCATATTCTCATCAAATAAACAAACAAGTATAGAAACAAAAGTATTTATCTAATCACGTTGTATTGCGCACATGACTTGCTACAGCTTTGTACTGACATTGTGTAACCGCTTAGTAGGTATGCATCAATATTTTACGATGAGTGTTATGAATGTCCTTACATAGCAGCTAAAGTATTACAAGGGGAATGCAAAACTAGTCATTATTGAATTCTCTACGCTGGAACACACAAATGCCTAAGGGAGATCTGAACGGCTGTTGACAACCTACTATTCTTTAATCGAGTTGTTGACAGAAAAACATAGGTTTGATGGAAGCAATGCTCACAAACACGCATTAAAATAGACGAGCACCGAGCATTCGGAAGCAATTTATGGCAATATCCGGTGGCTGGGGCACCTATCTGTTACCACCATATGACCGCAATTCCGTTCCTATGGATTCGGCAAAGTAATGCAGATATAAGATTGCGGGCCCAATCACGGTTCACGCAGTACACTTGTCAAGAAACGAATGAGCAGCTCAAGGTTGTGTGTGCTATCTGCTGGACTCTTACTACTGGCGGGCAATACATTGAGATTGTATTGTAAGCAGGGTATTGGTTACAAGGCACACATCCATCGATAACAATGCCAAGCTGTTCCGAATACTAAACTTCACAAAATATGTTTAACTTTGGCTAACTATGATTTTGCTATTCGTAGTATGTCCATGCTGAACACAATCCTTTCTTTGCATGGTAAGCCTGTATCAATTCTATAAACGTAAGGTTTGGTGTGTGTTTGTTTGTATGCTTGGTTACCATGGTACTGAAGTAACATTCTATTGCTGGTAGGAGTAATCATGCTATTACATGCAATACCACAATGAGCGAACGAACCACACATGCCACAACAAAGACACTCGCATTCATTGTCCCCACCTGTGGAGCTTAATGAATATTACCAAAAACCATTAAGACCCCACTCATTTATGATGCTATGTCCGCAGGCCCGTCTCGCTATCAGGCGACAATAGGACAGCCGCATTCTGGTTTACAACACCGGACTGTTCGCCAATCTAATACTCCATACAATACCCGCCTACAGAGCATGTTTTCCTCTGACTGGCATATTAACAGCGGAATCAACAGACTGGGATATACCACACTATTTCACATTCATGTCAATTACCAATCATGCTGTTATTGAATATTATGTCTGCAGAACATAAGCATTGGCGTGTGCTGACAGTATCACATCTTATCCAAGGGGAAGTTCTACTGATAGTTGGATTAATGCATAGCTTATGTGTACCACGCCTGCCACATTGCAACCAGTTCATGTCATGATGACGCACGACTTAATTCTATTGTAGTGCATCCTAAAGCTTAGGGAGGAATTACACTGCTTCCAATGGATGTCTATACAACACGTAACAGGTACAGGGGTGAAGTGGTCAATCTAATGAACCTTTGGCTCTTGATAATCTGGTGTCGAATCGTTGGTGGCCTCGCGTGATTGCAATCATTAACGCTTTATATTATGGAGCCGTTTATGAGTCACAGCACCATAATCATTATGTTCAAGCACTCAATCATCACTCTAGCCACCATAATGTGCAACAGACAGAGAATGGAATACATAATACCGTCTGGAACAAGAATAAGGACATATTAGAATGGTGTCTTCCTGGACAAGCGTCTTTGTCGCATTACGTGACGTAATATACAGCATCTTGGTGAGAATATAAAAGTGAGTGTTGTGGGTTCGTTCTGTTATCAATTGGTCGTCAAATAGGAAGTAATTTTGGTTGTCATGCCCTTTAACATTGCTAACAATTGTTACATGGGATGATAAGACTGTGGTTATCAGTATTAGCAGTTATATTAAGGGGTTGATTGTTCAAAGGAAAATATATTTAGTTTACGGCCTTAGTAACTTTATATATATCCGAACAATCTGGTGTAATAATTGTCGATGACGTTGCTGTAAAATATGTAAATGCTACATCAGTGATAAGTGCCAATATCAATGTTTGCAGATGTGTTGAACATAAGATCTGCGTGCAATAACACTGTTGTGCATCAATAACTGCTTGATCAACGTAGTGTGTTTACATAAGCATACTATGGTAAGCTTTAATGAATTGTTTCACTTGTACTGGGTATAATTTGATTTATATTGCAGCTTCAGTGTAACAATGATGCGTATGAATGGATATGTTTGAGATGTATTGGTGGGTAATTAGCCATACTTCTCTTAGACTATTTGAGTACTACGGCTGCCCCAATCTGCTTATCAAACATACCATACCGCGTTGTCAGACCTTCACGTTGCACCCTCCTATGTATGCGTCGATCATACATTAAGAATTGTACATTACATGAATCTGGCAAGAGTTTCTATCTTCATAGCAGCTCGTAATTGACAGGTTAGCGTGTAATTACAAACTCAATGAAAGCAATTACTCGCAGGCATAATTAATATATTTAGGTTATTACACGACGGGTAGTTGGGTAGTTAGGTGATGGACAATGTACAATGTGATGGAGTCACATCTAGCTTGAGAAACATTGAAAATTGATGTTAGGATCGCGGATTATTCAAGTTCATGGCCTTTCGATAGCCAGTTAGATTGTTGAATGATTCGACTCATATCTCCGTCGATTTCACCCACACATTATATATGGTAGTTTGCTTGCTAAGGTTCTATGGCAGCACGTTTGCCCTCTATAACTGTGGGGCTGGGCACTTCTCTGAATATATATGGCACCAATGGCTATTTCTGTGCGAAATATCACAAACCGTTGTAGATCGGTGTTCGCCACGACGGCCATGGATACAGTGGAGCTTGGTTGTACATCAGCAAGTACTTTGGGAGGTTCAATGCGACATTGGTAAGCCTGGAGGAGATGTTTTAAGACTGACAATCTAGACGATGCTACTGCGTTATTGACAATATTTGACATATTGACATTTAAATAATCCATGTCCAAAAGCAAATACTAATTCGTTCAACTGATTCTGATGTCATCATAGGTTGTTTCACGATGTGCTGGAGATGATAGTATGTTCGTATGTATATTGTAGGTATTAATGCATCAGCGTTATATGGATGAACAATAGTATGCATATTGTAGGTATTAATGCATCAGCGTTATATGGATGAACAATAGTATGTATATTGTAGGTATTAATGCATCAGCGTTATATGGATGAACAATAGTATGCATATTGTAGGTATTAATGCATCAGCGTTATATGGATGAACAATAGTATGTATATTGTAGGTATTAATGCATCAGCGTTATATGGATGAACAATAGTATGCATATTGTAGGTATTAATGCATCAGCGTTATATGGATGAACAATAGTATGCATATTGTAGGTATTAATGCATCAGCGTTATATGGATGAACAATAGTATGCATATTGTAGGTATTAATGCATCAGCGTTATATGGATGAACAATAGTATGCATATTGTAGGTATTAATGCATCAGCGTTATATGGATGAACAATAGTATGCATATTGTAGGTATTAATGCATCAGCGTTATATGGATGAACAACACGAGACAACGACTTCCAGTCATTAAAAGTAGCATTCAACCTACTGTTGTTTGACTGCATAAATCTTTTTAAAGATGATGAGAACACTAGCGGATTAGAACCGATGATGATTGGGATCATTGTGCAGATGACATAGATAATCATTATAATGACAATAACACTGACGATTGAAAAGGAGAATGAAGAAATATTTCGATTTGTTTGTTGGATATTAAAGTATAAAGAATATAATTTCTTAATAACAATATTGCCAAAGAGTCCATTGAGTAGTTCTAGGCAACCTACAAGGCTGTTGACAGATAAACATTTTGGAACGATTATTTCATTTAAGCACTCATTCAATCTGTCGGCTAGCAGATTATACGTAATGCACCCAAACAAAGAAGCACGTGGTTTTCAATAGGCGTACTTCTGTGAGTGGCAAATAACATGCTGCCGCTATAATGGTTCTCGATGATCAATAAATACTACAAACCAGCACCTGCCTAACCATACTCTCCACCCTAACACTACGTCGTGCTTTGAAGACATTCAACCTACTATGGAGGCTGATGTTAACGGGTCTTCGCGGGACGTATCCTGGTGTTTTAATTGGGAGGCTGCTTCATATGTGATGAAACACTAGACAGACAGGCACATGGTGGTGTGTGTCGATAACAGATGTTAAGGTGGGAGAACTGTGTTGTTGAGGTTTCCGTGATCTGACCCGTCATTACTACCTTACTGCCTAGAGAAGACAGTGCATTCATAAAACAGTCCCATTCGTACTTGCAGCCAATAGCCGTACAACTTGGCGCTTGACTTGCCAGCTGTATTATTTGCCTATCGGATTGGCATGGGGCAGCTATCTTGATCTTCGTGGCATATCGAAATATAAAATTTTCTTTGTAAAAGGGTCCAATCACAGCTCATTGTCAATCCACACACACGAGGAGCGTTACATCAACGCGAAACCTCAATGCCATTCCCGTCACAGGTACAGCAAGCATCCAAGCTCCTTTCGGTAACCACATATATCCATATCAATGCTTTGAAAAGCAAAGTATCGTTGCCGTTTGTTGAGTCTCCTTGTTTCCTTTGTCGTCAGACATGTTGCGGTGATGCGTCGTCGTACCACACCATTGGTGATAATAGCGAGATTAATGAACAGCCGCAATGTTAATGATGAAAGGAATTGGTCCATCTGTATTTCAATGTTCATAATTCTGACAGCGCGTGATCAATATGCTATCGTACAAGAGCCGTGTGGTCGCTGTACTGTCTTTTTCAACATATACAATTAACCAATTTTATTGAAGAGGATCCTTGCCTCGGATCATAGTTAATAAACAGAAGACATTCTCTGCTTTGACGTCGAGTAACCGTTTTTGTGGTGCCCGGTATGTTTATCATGACGTCGAGTGACCGTCTTTGTGGTGCCCGGTATGTTTATCATGACGACGAGTGACCGTCTTTGTGCTGCCCGGTATGTTTATCATGACGTCGAGTGACCGTCTTTGTGGTGCCCGGTGTGTTTATCATAATGTCAGGTGCTAACTTCTAAGCGAAGCTCAATCTAGTGCTATTGCGTTGACAATAAGTAGTTGTATATAAAATGAGCGATGCCTCTCCCCCTAAATCCCCTAAGTCTTTTTGAAAAGAACGATCAATGGTTATTTAATATAACTGATAATGTTTCATATCAATGACAAACTCTACACTTACCCCAGAGGTATAACACCTGTATTCCTCCACAACTGGAAGGCAATTATCTCGCGTTCTATCTATGGAACCATGGCATCACCCGCTGATCCTCTAGTGTTACAAGGCGGATGACGTAACTTGTGACGTACTGACTGAAGCAGGTACGCAGCTGCAGACCTAATGTCAACATCACGCTGTAGTATCTATGTATGTATTAGCTGCCACTTATTAGATGCAGCCTCGAGGTGCGATATTATTGTCCGCGATGACGTGGGTCTGCCATGCGTGGGTCGTGAATTGTACGGGCGACTATGAAACATCACTTTTGATTTAAGGGATGAACGCGTCTGACCACCAGCCTTCTACTTTAACGCACAATCCAGCTTATGTCGAGCACAACCATGTAAAATCTTATTCTTGCTAACATGTTATTAGCATGCTATCAACAACACAGTCATTCATGGCACTGTAAGGCTAAATACCAGGCCGCATGCCGCATGCCACCATGGCTTTCTCGCATCCAACTCTTCAGCCGGTGACGTAACACATCAGCCCACCAATACACGATGCCGCTTTCTATATCCAGACGGTTTTGTAAAGAGCGCCTATGCATTCATGAAGGGACCTTATTTTCTGCCACAGGGCTGATTCAGATTTTGACATTGAACTGCAACTTTAATGACACGTTCAAGGGGATCCGTGTTTTTTTGTGTTATTTACCCCTGCTTTTATCTCACATATCAAACACAAAACATATGTATTCTGTATCGTGACAGTACACAGTGACGCAATACTGATGTGAGGGTTATATGCCGTGTATCCAACTGTGAATTGTGGTATGCATTCATGTGAACTGCCAATCAGCGGTATCTATAATAGTGACTCAGAACTCCCTTACTATCTCCAAATGGGTTTCATATTACTCAGGATACACGATCACAACCACGTTCCTTGCGCCCAGACCACTAAACGGGGACGACATGGAAGTTATCAGTTCACCTCACGACGGCCGTTTTCCTGATTTGATTTATTTTGTAAAAGCAGAACGGTGTTGTGTTCAGTTAGAAGCGAACTGAATATCGTTAAGTCAATTACCTACGAACACACCTTCTCTCCATGTCATTCATCCACACAAAGAATTTCACTATTCGGTATGACAATGAACAAGCGTCAATAACATAGATGTATGTACAATAAAACGTAACGTTTCTGGCGTAACACTGGACAAAACTATGTTCAGCGCACACTTATGAACGGAAGGGCGTGTGAGCTCCTGGGGTGAGTCCATGTTGCCAGCCAACTATAGCATAGCAACAAACGAAACAGATCGGTGTGGCTTGTGTGAGTCGCAGTTTGTTAAGGATTCCATTTATTTCATTACATATTTCTGTCAGACGAATGGCTACTGCCCCATCCGCTGTAGTAGACATATCCCAGACGCTCGATTTCCGGTGCCAAACTACCGACACAAAACCGCAAGATCTAGATATAGATCCAGCGGCTCGGGTTCAGGGGCTTGGCATTGCGAACAAAATGCCCGCGGGTCATATAACCCAGACTGTTCGTAAATAGCTTCATTTATATGAAGTAATATACTGAGTGGTGTATAGCAGTTGGAATGATTCCCTGGAGTTGGTTTTCCCAAGAAATAATAACGGGTGTTCCTTTATCATGGAAACATTTGTTGTTTAACGACTGTTTACGTCGTTAACATATCACATGGGAAATGTTTATATTTTAAAGAGCGTGACTGGATCGTCACTTATCTGCCTTTATTCTTTATTATCATAGCGCTTGGTTGACTGTGTTTCATCCACCATTGTATTTCAAAAGCCAGGAAGAGCGAGGACCTTGTGTCTTAACCAAGTGGTATCGATGTCAGCATAAGTTGCACTGGTACACAGTGCTTTTATTGTGGTTATGCGGAACACAAGCGCGACTCCTTACAATCATCTGCAATACACATATGACCGTTAACCATTTGTGTTGTGATGATAGCATTAATTCACATCAATCTAAAATGGTTAAGTAAACCCTTCTACTGGGAGTGAACTGAACTACCCGCAGCAATAGCTATGGCATATTTGTGGTTTCACTGTTGATGCCTGTTATGGCTGTGATCTACACCCCCAGCCCGTTGGTCGTTCACCTGTCTGCGTCTCGTCGCTCTCAATATATCAGTCGCCGTCGTCACTGTTTTTCCTCCTTGAATCTCTCTTATTCTTCCCCATTTCTTGTTCACTATATTCATCTCTTGTTTTCATTGCATTTCCTTCGCTGTATATTTCTCTCCCACTCTCTTTCATTCGCTTCCCATTTAATTTGCGCCCTCGCATTTATCTTATGTGCGCGATCAGTGCGCGCCACAATGTGCGTCATCGCCTAGGGTGACAGGCTTCAACCGACGCTAAATGATGTCCGCGACTAAACGAAAAAACACAATGTCATGCCTAGGGTGTATAATCAGAGTTAAACAGCTGACGTTGATTTTGATAACATGAGCCCATGAAATAAGCTGCGGAAGTTATCAGCTTTTCTACAACGTTTTCTCCGCCGGACCACTTCCGCAATCTGCTGTAGTAACATCACAATAACAGACGCGATAGAATATACTGCGTAATCCACTGTGTCCTTGCTTTGCTAAAACATGACTGTTCTGCTGCACAAGACCTGTATTATTTCCTTCGCAATATAGCATTATGTCTTCCTATATGGCTGTCATTATTATGATTATAGCCAGATAGTGAGTTATGTTCTATAAGTGTGGAAAAATAGACATTCAAGGTTATGCAGACTTGTGGTCTTTTCTCTCTCTATGATTAGATACACGGGACTCCTTGGCGTTGATCAGAATCGTTTACTGCGCAGTTAGTCACTGAGTTGCTGTGGTATACAGATCAGGCGATGTTACCAATGCCCTAGGGTATCATTAAAGGAACAAACTAAGTACTGGAGTAATGAGACAATTTCATATATATATATATATATATATATATATATATATATATATATATATATATATATATATATATATATATATATATATATATATATATATATATATATATATATATATATATAAATGGTGTTAGAAATAATTGCGCACACAAAGATAAAATAAGACACAAAGAATAGACTGTTATCTCGCCATGTTTTTTATGTGAATTTAATTCGTGATATGAGTGGTCGTTGAAACTTTGCGATAAAGCTTCCCATCATTTGCCGAAAACTCATTTCTGTCGAGTTTATTTGGTTTATGGTGGCAGGAACGACATCATATATTATGAGCTGCGTGCAGGAAAAATTATCTTCAGAAGCTGAAAACGGCCATTTTGAGACAACTTTAAAACAATTGTGTCATAAACTTTACAGGGTACACGAGGGGCCGAACTACCGCATGGCGTTATCGTGTATTGCTGCTGCCGTGCTCTAATCACGCCAGGTGTGTTTTTGCATTCCACGATTTATAGGATGGCCTATGACTCTGTTCTTTACAAAAGCAACTTGTATTATTAGACTTATTTTGAATATATGTGAGCCCATGGACCACGTTTTTTGTACAACAATTCCTTTCCACATTCCGAGGCTGTATTCATGTCATGTGCAGCAATATAAAGATCCAGGTCAATTGTGATTGCATTCACAAGAGCAACAAATGATGTAAGCCTTAGGGTTAGAGCCAGTTGGATAAATTGTGCGTTGCGAGTGTGTTTGACGTTACTTACATCTGACAACAAACAGAACGCGTCAGTCAGGTTCCTGGAAATATTGTAGTATCCATTAGTTGATATAATGGGTTATTGGTTTCACATACAATGTACGTGGCGAGATGTTGGTTTACTGACGCATCAAGTGACGGTTTATTGTTACGTAAACGGATGTTTGGTTCACCTGACTTTGCATGGGTGTTGTCGCGCCAGTAAACATGGCGGGCATTTTGTATGTTCATCGTGATAAAATACGCGCGCACCCATCTCACCTAAGTTTTTGTAAAACATACGGATGATGGTTTGTCTGTACGTACGTCAGCTGTTCCATCCACATCACACATAACCACAACGCTCTCGTCGAGGGAACCCAGTCGGGTTCTGCTAGTGGTTGATTCCGTGGTTATACAGGCGCATGCGCAGTCTCTTTCTCAGTTCTGTGTTGATCCGCGGCTTGAGCGGAGCTCAAAGTCGCTGAGTGGAGGGGGTGGAGAGGCAAAGCAGGGGGCGTAACAGCTGTGTTGTTGTGAATGCGGTTTACATTTATCATCATGAATAAATGAGTCTGTGGTTAGGACAGCCCCCGAAATAACCAATATGTCACACTGGTCTTGGTAGCAGACCCCACAAACAAGGTAACTATCCCTGCATGAACAATACCGCTCTGTCAGTCTCGGACTGTTTGGTTTGTGTGGTAAATGTTATGTCTATCCCGGTGACTCCCTCGCTATATTAAACATTCTGTCTAGCGCATTCATCTCCTTTCACCCACACATGGGTGACTCCGCCCCAGTCATTCCCGTTAACGCTCGTCCCACGTGCTGCCCCTTGCAGAGGATGCTCGACACATGTACTCTTTACAGAAGGCGAAAGCATATGATTCAATGGCTATCGCCGAACAGTTTTCCATGTAAGCCCATACAAAACTGATAACAGCGGGTGTTCAGCAATACGACAAACAGCTAATGCATGTGTCTACGCAGTACAGGTGGGAACAAGAAAACCAGACGCCGCTGCCAATATGATTATAGGAAGTAAATGGTTAGAGGTACTGGGCAAGCTATAGAAACGAAATAAAGTCCATATTTGAGACCAGTCTATGAAACCCAAGCCACAGGACCACAGGTTCAACACGACACTTTTCACCCAGCGAACACAACCTGTGGTTCGAAGGACACAAACACACAATGAGAAACGACCATGGACATTATCAGCTTTAAACAATACATACTGCATGGTAGGAGGCGGCAGAAAGACACCTGGTATATCTATATGTCTTAGGTATTGCTATACACAGGTCGTGTCACCTTGACCTCGCTGGAGACTATGGCAGACACGTGGTGGTTTACAGAAATATCCTACCTCACTTGCGTACTGCAGGGTGTCATATGGACGTGAGGTATTCCATGCCCATTAACGCACCCTTCACTAATCAATAATGCAGAGGCTTTTTGTCTGTGTTTGTTCTTTGGAGGAGCTGTTGATTGGCGATGAGGATAAGAAAAGTGAGCAGCATTGTGACCTTGGCATGCTGACCTAATTCACCAGAGGTTGCTGGCCATACTGCTCCAGGCACCACATTTGTGCGGGGAATGATCGATCAGACATGGTTAACATGCCAAAGCTAACTCCCATCAGAGAGTGATAACATTTCTCGATGTTTCTGCGATCTCAGGGAAGGAAGTAGTGTAGGTAAGATATTTCAGTTCTAATTTAAATTGATCTGCAAATATTACACGGAAGGAGCTACGTATTTGGTGTCACTAATCGGATTTCGTGGCCATTTCTGTCTCTCAGCTGGTAGCTGGTATCACATATCGCGCGTAGTGGAAGAAATGGCGACTGTGTACTACGAATTAATCAATGGGTACATACGCTCTTTTTTGAGCTGCTAAGCGAGCGTCTACCAAGCAAGCCAAACCTTTAAAATATAAATCGCTGTAACTATGTGATGTTATGTTTATTGTGATCACCATTCACGCGTTGCATATAATCGTATGAATTTGCTGGTTCAGCTGGTATCGGTGAAACTGTTGGTGCACATTATGGGTTCTTTGTATAACTAGTTGGTACACATTATTGGTTCTTTGTTAGCCAATCAGTTAAAATAGTGTGTACTATTTGTTAACCAATCGGTGAACATGTTATTTGTTATCCAGTTTGCAGACCCTGCAACAATGAATTATTTGTCTACCAAAGACAACGGGATGGGATATTGCATGCCAGCAGGTTTCTGATGATGTGAACCTGCCAGTGCATGAACGGGATGGGATATTTGTGAACCTGTCAGAGTGTGTGATGGGATTTTGTGAACCTGCCAGAGTGTGTGATGATGATATTTGTGATGTTGGATTGATAGGATATTTGTGAACCTGTTGTGATGGGATATTTGTGAACGATTATTTTTGATGATGATTTAGTGTACCTGACGGATAAGTGAAACAGTCCGAGGACGAGACTTAGTAATGGTTTATAATACAAATGCTTATTTTGTTAGGAAGCAACACGAAAAAGCCCACTATAGTGCCACTAAAAATGCACTTTAAATGAACTCCCATAAATGCTGAGGAAATCATTATCTTTCTTGATCTGTACGGATTGTGCCATCTATGTTGTTGATCAATCGCTCTATATTATAGACGTCATTATTACTACACGTTTATAATGACATTCCCGATGCCAAGTATCGTAGCTCTAGTAGTTTACTATTGGTGGGCGTTAATCGTCATATCTTCCGTATTTAATCCGTTTGTTCTCTCATACATTCCTCAATGTGTTCACCTAGATCAAATTTCCCCAGCGTATTGGACGTTACAGAGTTGCGGTTGCTACACCGACTGGCCCTGGCGTACACATAACAAGTACATTATGTTAGTTAAGTCATTCAATATAACGGTACTTTCTGACGGAAATAAATGATATTAACTATTTCTCTTGCATTGCATCATTGGTGGATTATTCTATTTCATCAAAGACGTTGGTCGTTTATGGGTATTTCGTATGATGGGATCAGGGGCCGTATCCATAAAGAATCTTAACTTGAGTCGTCTTAACTTGAGTCGGCGTGCTAAGCTAAGTCGGTGAACTCAAGCGTATCCACAAAACAAATTGTTAGCGAACTCAGCTGAGACCGCCAGCTCAAGACTGGCAAACAGCCAAAAACGATTAGTGGCTATAATTTCACTCATGTACCTTCGCGATCATATTTTATCTCTGTGTTCATTAGACAGAAAATGGAATAAAGTGGCTAAGACTGTTCGATTTAGACGAAGGAATGGAGGTGGTCTAGTCTGACTATTTTATATTATACAGTCTAGACCTAGTATTGTCTTTATCAACTGATCGTTTATCAAAACAAAAGTAAAAAGGAATAGTCTTTAAACCGGTTGTTTATGAATATGTCACTCACCTTTATTCAATCCGACTGTACAATATTTTATGGTATCAAGTATAATATACGGTGATATCAGGTATAATATACGAATTTCAATATATTCTCAGCAATCTACGGCACTGTAATTTACAGTGTAAATGTAATGATTGTTATCCATGAACATGACCACGGTTGAGCACGCTAGGAGACTTAAGATTCTTTTTTGATACGGATAAGACGGCCAGCTCAGCTTGCCGTCTCAAAAACCTGAGTTTGCGGACTTAAGTTTCTTTATGGATACGGCCCTGGTCGTCCAATTATCGCCCCAATGTAGATGAGTAATTAGTAAGGCATTATGATGGACTCCATGGCGACCAGCTCGAGGCCTGCAGTGCTGATACACCCACACTTATACTGACTCAGTAATGTGTGACTGCTTTATCAAAGGCCATGATTTAATATATTTCTGTAATAGATTATTAATGCCAATCTTTAAATTCAACACCAAACACTAGAATCACAATATCAGATGGTAATTTATTTATCTAATCGATTACCCAGCTAGACATCATTAAGCACAGATGATATGGGCTTAGTTATACACAGAATGGGATATCTTGCATCGGGATACATTATGAGCGGTGTTTTTTTTAAATTTGTGTGAACAATTATTTCATGACAATGTACACAGTACACTTATTGGACCTTTGTGATTTTGTATTTCCTGTTATAAATGTAACAGACCCTGGAGAGGCTTGCGAGACGCAAATGACATTCCCTCCGTTGAGAGGACACCTAAGTGTATTTGGTCTGTTAACCATGGTCTAGCAAAACCTCTAATTAATCTCAAAAAAGTTCCACAGCTCCATAATTTCGCAAACACTCAACAACGCACAACACAGAATATGACTGCTTATCGTTTCGAGATAAGGCTACAAAGGTAAAAAGAACCCGGTGAGCCCAGTGTAAAGCTTGTATCGACGCCTTCACTCCCACATTTGGGAGGTGAAATCCATAAGGTAACTTTACATTACTGATGTCAACATTTTTCATCATAGTGCGGTGAAGCATCACAAGAAGTGTTATCTTGATCAGCTTGCTGGATCGCTCATTACTAGCGGCTCCCGTGGCGCCGAAACGATCATATCCTGATTCCAGTTTGCTTGATTAGCTAACAAAGGAAAGATAAGCTTAGACTGCGCATGCCTTATGTATTTATGCTAGATTAGGCTAATTGAATGCAATTTTTACCAACATTAACATGAACGTTAGAGGCATAAGGGGGTTAACTCGATGGCTGAGGGCTGCCTAATATAATGCAGGACATTTTCTTTCATTATTGACAAAACAGAACGATCTTTGGATTGATCCATTCTTCGTCGTAGATTAAGTTTACCACCTGACAAAACTGGTCGCATTTTGTCACCGGTATTGTGGCATGGCATTCAAGATGCTTTAACTGCCCGCATGTTGTCAGCGGTATTTTGGCGTGGCATTCAGGACGCGTTAACTGCCCGCCTATCCACCGTACGGTCTAGCGAACCCATCGTGCTGTCTAGCCTATCGACCGTACGGTCTAGCCAACCCATCGTGCTGTCTAGCCTATCAACCGTACGGTCTAGCCAACCCATCGTGCTGTCTAGCCTAACCTCGTACGGTCTAGCCAACCCATCGTGCTGTCTAGCCTATCAACCGTACGGTCTAGCCAACCCATCGTGCTGTCTAGCCTAACCTCGTACGGTCTAGCCAACCCATTGTATTGTGTAGCCTAACCACCGTATGGTCTAGCCAACCCTTCGCACTGTCTAGCCTATCCACCGTACGGTCTAGCCAACCATTGTGCTGTCTAGCCTATCCACCGTGCGGTCTAGCCAACCCGCGTTTACTGCCGCATGTTGTCAGCGGTATTGTGGCGTGGCATTCAGGATGCGTTAACTGCCCGCAAGTTGTCAGCGGTATTGTGGCGTGGCATTCATGATGCGTAACTGCCCGCATGTTGTCAGCGGTATTGTGGCGTGGCATTCAGGACGCGTCAACTGCCCGCATGTTGTCAGCGGTATTGTGGCGTGGCATTCAGGGCGCGTTAACGTCAGCAGTGTATTGTGGCGTGGCATTCAAGATGCTTTAACTGCCCGCATGTTGTCAGCGGTATTGTGGCGTGGCATTCAAGATGCTTTAACTGCCCGCATGTTGTCAGCGGTATTGTGGCGTGGCATTCAGGATGCGCTAACTGCGTTGTCCTCCTGGCATTCAGGACGGTCAAAACCCCGCATGTCGGTAGCTGTGACGTGGCATTCAGGATGCGTCAGCGGTATTGTGGCGAGGCATTCAGGACGCGTTAACTGCTCGCATGTTGTCAGCGGTATTGTGGCATGGCATTCAGGAAGCGTTAACTGCCCGCATGTTGTCACCAGTGTTTTGGCGTGGCATTCAGGACGCGTTAACTACTCGCATGTTGTCAGCGGTGTTTTGGCTTGGCATTCAGGACGCGTTAACTGCCCGCATGTTGTCAGCGTTATTGTGGTGTGGCATTCAGGGCGCGTTAACTGCCCGCATGTTGTCAGCGGTATTGTGGCGTGGCATTCAGGGCGCGTTAACTGCCCGCATGTTGTCAGCGGTATTGTGGCGTGGCATTCAGGACGCGTTAACTGTCCGCATGTTGTCAGCGGTATTGTGGCGTGGCATTCAGGGCGCGTTAACTGCCCGCATGTTGTCAGCGGTATTGTGGCGTGGCATTCAGGACGCGTTAACTGCCCGCATGTTGTCAGCGGTATTGTGGCGTGGCATTCAGGACGCGTTAACTGTCCGCATGTTGTCAGCAGTATTGTGGCGACGGGCCTCTCGTCCTCCTGACGGAAACCAGTCTAGCTGTGACAATAATTGTTATGGCGAAAAAGCTGATGCAGTCACTTTAGAGTTTTATTCTGATAAATCACAATATCTCTAGTAGTTTTCATTCACTTGATTAAATGACAAAGCATCGCATTTGTCTTGACTAGACCGTCTGTTGCTATAGCCGATGGCGTCCTTGTCGCCTAATTACTTCATTATTCTACAATAACAACACTGGCTGCGCACCATTGCGCTGGTGCTAGCCGACCTGGCGATATCTTTGAGACATCAATAGATCTTGTTTCCTACTGGCGACAGACAGAGATTATGTCACTCGCCGCTACATGGTATTCAACCTTCACGTCTGCTTTACGGCCTCAATGAAACGGGTATTCCTCGGTGCCGAATGCTACTGATAGAGCTGACTGAAGCATATTGATATACTGATTTGCGTCGGGGAACATTTGCTCTAGGTAATTGACACATAGACCCATAAAAAGTTTCTATGCATTCCTTTTCCCCTCTCCGATGTGATTATAGATGAAATTAACACAACGTATGGCAATCGTCGTGTTAACTTCATCTTCGATGACAATACCGTTCGCAACGTTTTGCTGGGATAGTCGCATCAGTTAAAAATTGTTCCGACAAACTCTCGTTGGTTTGTCACTATTGTCAATTCAGCGGCAATCAGATTCTGACAAAATCTCGTTGGTTTGTCACTTTTGTCAATTCAGCGGCAATCAGATTCTGACAAACTCTCGTTGGTTTGTCACTTTTGTCAATTCAGCGGCAATCAGATTCCGACAAACTCTCGCTGGTTTGTCATTATTTTCAATTCAGCGACAATCAGATTCCGACAAACTCTCGTTGGTTTGTCATTACTGTCAATTCAGTGGCAATCAGATTGCGACAAACTCTCGTTGGTTTGTCACTACTGTCAATTCAGCGGCAATCAGATTATCGTTATCATGACAGGTGCATTACTTGGCAAATATAAGTCACAGATAAAGCAGCACCGATTTCAATCCGTTGTGTGTTACTTACCGCATGGTCACGAGGGTGATATGGAGAAAAACGCGTTACCGTGCGAAAACATACTTATCGCGATAGCACCTCCATGCAAAAAGCAAGCGCAACTTCACATGCAAATGATCGCCGTGTATATCAAGCTACCCTGACGGAAATAACATAAGGCTGGCGTTTGGGACGCCAGGGAGGTGATGCTGTATTCCTTGTGTCCGAGAGTCTGGCGAGATCGGTTAATCTCCATAATTAAATCGCATAAAAACTACCAGTTTTAAGGACCTGTTTTGGGTGAGATACATGTTAAAGCGTCACTGCCACAGCAGACAACTAATCACGAAGGTTTCATAAACCACTTCAATCATAGACGTTGCTTGGGTAATGGTATACATTATTTCGATTGAGTACATTCTTGTTCTGAATTATATGCATCCATATGAATTAAAAGTTCAGGATCACGAAAGATCCTCCATAGTGTTGCCATGTTAAAGCTGTAGTGCTCTGTGAGGGACCTTCTCAAATCTGGATGCAGCAATGTTATATTACGACACCGTCGCAGTTATCGCACGGCTAGCTGTGAGCTTGAGACGATATGGGGAAAAGACTGAGCTCTTTCTCGAGCACTGATTGGCCGAGAGGAGGGCGTCATGCGACAAGTTGTTGTGGCGTCTAACCCATATCAGAGGACTAGCCGCAAAAATATAAAAATGTTTTGGTAAAAATATTGCACATCAAATGATCATTTACTTGTTATTCATTGTGGTTTGGTTATTTGTGTGATTGGTATATGCTCACCATTATGATGACGTCACTAAAAGAGTGACATCGTCGACCGCACGAAACGGTCCGTAGTGTTCCAGGTAGGTGATTTTGAGTAAACATGACGAGCTATAGGTGTTCTAATTAATGTACATGACAGGTTATTGGTCTCCCAGACAATTTACGTGGCAGGTTGTTGGTTAACCAGGTGAAATCTTTGCCGGATCGATGGATTACTATTGTATATGATCCGCTTGGGCGAATGAGTCAATATATCGACGCGCGCTCACCACCTGCACGTAACACCGCTATTTTTGAAGCCATAGGGTGTATGATATAGTGTGGATAGCATGGCCAGGTCACTTGCTATTGGTGGCCTTGTGAGAATGACTTAGTAAACTCCGCAACAAACGGGAGTTTTTTTAAAGCCGGATTCTGGATGTAGGATTGTTTTCTAGCCAGATCTTTGGAGATTTTTTTGATAACTTCATCCCTGTTTGTATCAGAGACTCTGCCACCCTATCCCATCCCACGGCAGTTCCCTACTACCTACGAGCGAGTTCACCGGATCCGCTAACAGAAGGTTGCCTCTAGCGATGGTGAACCACCGAGCCGTGCCTGATGCGAAAGTGTTGTCACTAGAATCTTCCAATGTTGATATATAGGGCGTGGCTTATTCAGTTCAAGTTTCTTGGAGTCGTGTGACCATAATAATGTTTTGTTGACATGAATGTTCATATTTTTAATACGTCGATTCAAATGTGCCGCGGTCATATGCCCTGGACCTCGTTTAAGGCCCAGGCACACGCGTGTTGATTCATACACAATAAATGGTCCCAGGTCAGCGTCAAAGCTAGCCGTGCACGACGTTTATTAAGGTATATATTTATATTACCGTCGTGCGCGGCTACGTCAAGCACGAAATCGCTTTGAACCCTCTCTGTTTATCTTGTAATTATTATAATAAGCGTTGCTGGTCTATCCTGTTATAGTTCACTGAGCCCCAATAATTATTCATAATTTACTTTTAGCTTTTCCACGAACGTGCATAAGTCCGTTGACCATCAAGCATACCCGTGTAGGGTACAGTTATCATAAGCCGACCAACTGCCTGACGTGTTGACTGCTAAGGTACGTGACAGGAAATGTTATTCTGTTGACGCGTTGATATCATACATAGCGCGCACATCGTGGAAACGAGGAGTGCGAGCAAACTCATTCCTTATGACACTAGCATCTGCTGACAGGAAATGAGCTTAACGTGGTATATGTCTTGTCGGTAATGCTGTAGATGATTCTGTTTGTTTGAAGACATTGGCTCTTTAGTTGTGATAATGATGACTTGATCTTGACGACCACATCCAGTTGTCAGAAACATGGACTTCTTGATTAGTGCTAAAATGATAGAACCTCGTCGATGCTGACGTTATGGTGAGTGTCTGTGTCATTAATAGCAGGAGGTGCTATTTTATTAGCAGTGAGGATTAAATGCCATCACTATATTTGATGATATAATGTGGTTATATGTTTAGCTCTAGCAAACCAAGAATAACAACATCAAGCACAGACGACTGGGGTCGAGTATTGCTCAGAAGTGCATTATGATATCCAAATATACCATGACAATTAACACTGGACGCTTGTATTGTCTTGTTTTTGTTTTGTATTGTTTGTTAATGATGTTATTACTGTGGAGATGTTTGGCGTTGTGCAAATGCCTCGCCTTCTAAGTAGAGGATACCAAAGTGAATTGGGACTGTTGACAATGGTTTAGCAGAACCTCTGACGCACATTCTCATCATCTGACATATAATCACCTCTAGGTATTAATACAAAGAGTAAAACGAGCCCAGTTTCATCAGCATTAGGTTAACAACGTATCACTGACGGCTACTATTCCTTCTCTGCGGTCTGGCTCACCCACCGTGCAGACGTAACACTGACGGCTACCATACATTCTCTGCGGTCTGGCTCACCCGCCATGCAGACGTATCATTGACGGCTACCATACATTCTCTGTGGTCTGGCTCACCCGCCATGCAGACGTATCACTGACCCGCCATGCAGACGTATCACTGACGGCTACCATACCTTCTCTGCGGTCTGGTCTGGCTCACCCGCCCATACATTCTTTGTGCAGATGTATCACTGACGGCTACCATACCTTCTCTGTGGTCTGGCTCACCCGCCGTGCAGACGTATCACTGACGGCTACCATCCCTTCTCTGCGGTCTGGCTCACCCATGAGAGAAATATAACTGACGGCATCACTGCGGTCTGGCTCACCCGCCGTGCAGACGTATCACTGATGGCTACCATACCTTCTCTGTGGTCTGGCTCACCCGCCATGCAGACGTATCACTGACGGCTACTCTTTCTCTGCGGTCTGGCTCACCCGCCGTGCAGACGTATCACTGACGGCTACCATACATTCTCTGCGGTCTGGCTCAACCGACATGCAGACGTATCATTGACGGCTACCATACATTCTCTGCGGTCTGGCTCACCCGCCATGCAGACGTATCACTGACGGCTGCCATGCAGACGTATCACTGACGGCTACCATACCTTCTCTGTGGTCTGGCTCACCCGCCGTGCAGACGTATCACTGACGGCTACCATCCCTTCTCTGCGGTCTGGCTCACCCATGAGAGAAATATCACGGCATCACTGCGGTCTGGCTCACCCGCCGTGCAGACGTATCACTGACGGCTACCATACCTTCTCTGTGGTCGGCTCACCCGCCATGCAGACGTATCACTGATGGCTACTATACCTTCTCTGCGGCTCACCCGGCTCAGACGTATCACTGACGGCTACCATACCTTCTGTGGTCTGGCTCACCCGCCATGCAGACGTATCACTGACGGCTACCATACCCTCTGCGGTCTGGCTCACCCGCCGTGCAGACGTATCACTGACGGCTACCATACCTTGCTCTGGCTCAACCGACATGCAGACGTATGACGGCTACCATACATTCTCTGCTGGCTCACCCGGCAGACGTATCACTGGGCTCATACCTGGCTTACCCGCCACTGACGGCTACCATACCTTCTCTGCTGGCTCACCCGCCGTGCAGACGTATCACTGACGGCTACCATACATTCTCTGTGGTCTCTGCGGTCTGGCTCACCCTGCCGTGGCTCACCCGCCATGCAGACGTATCATTGACGGCTACCATACATTCTCTGTGGTCTGGCTCACCCGCCATGCAGACGTATCACTGACGGCTACCATACCTTCTCTGTGGTCTGGCTCACCCGCCGTGCAGACGTATCACTGACGGCTACCATACATTCTCTGTGGTCTGGCTCACCCGCCATGCAGACGTATCACTGACGGCTGCCATACCTTCTCTGTGGTCTGGCTTACCCGCCGTGCAGACGTATCACTGATCGCTACCATACATTCTCTGTGGTCTGGCTCACCCATGAGAGAAATATCACTGACGGCATCCATACCTTCTCTGCGGTCTGGCTCACCCGCCGTGCAGATGTATCACTGACGGCTACCATATCTTCTCTGTGGTCTGGCTCACCCGCCGTGAAGATGTATCACTGACGGCTACCATACCTTCTGTGTGGTCTGGCTCACCCGCCGTGCAGACGTTTCACTGACGGCATCCATACCTTCTCTGTGGTCTGGCTCACCCGCCGTGCAGACGTATCACTGACGGCTACCATCCCTTCTCTGCGGTCTGGCTCACCCATGAGAGAAATATCACTGACGGCTACCATACCTTCTCTGTGGTCTGGCTCACCCGCCATGCAGACGTATCACTGACGGCTACCATACCTTCTGTGTGGTCTGGCTCACCCGCCGTGCAGACGTTTCACTGACGACATCCATACCTTCTCTGTGGTCTGGCTAACCCGCCGTGCAGACGTATCACTGATGGCTACCATACCTTCTCTGCGGTCTGGCTCACCCGCCGTGCAGACGTATCATTAACCACCATTACTGCTCTGTGATACAATCCCCGCCCCTATATCTGGTGACGGACACAGACGCAATAATGAGGGACAGTGTGCATTTTTCATGATTATTATGAAATAACCCATTTCGCTGCGAATATGTTATGCTTGTTATGAAGTACGTCTCGGCTGAAAGCAAGTCTGCGATCGATGACTTATTGCAATGTGCTTCTCTCACAAACATAGATAATTGAAGGCAAACTCCCAGTACTCAACACTATGATTTATAAAATATTTGTTGTGATCAAAATGAATCTGCATGTGATCTGTTTGAGATTACTTAATGTGTGATAAGTGTGTGCATAATACAAATAATGAACGGAAATGCCACACGAAGATTGTTTTCGGTGTTGAAATATTCCGTTAGTGAGCCGAAGGTGAATAATGTGTCTGGGTAAGGTGACTGATATACTTGACATTAGGTTAATTGCAAGTGCACCTGCTGTCACGAGGGTGAGGTGTACACCTAGTATAAGGTGAATAACTTGTACTCATGAATCGTATGTATCTATCGATTAGCCCGCGTAGTGACTCATGCCAGCCTCTGGAAATTGTCATGTCTCAAAGAATTTGGATTCAATTGGCGAGATGTCAAAGAATCACGTATTTTCTAATTGTGATCGATGATGTCCATTAAGTAGTTTCCAATTCCCAATCTGATGGTCCCCTTGTGACATCAAGAAATCACACGCCCTACTGGTGACAGACAGAAATCGTGTCACTAGACTTCACGCGTTAGTCAACCCACCGATCCTCGTTATTGTCTCAATAAGGTTGCCGTAGCGTCTGAGATTAGCACTTAACACTAACTTTAACTTAATATTTTGTTTTGCATTAGTTGTGAATGATTGTATAGTTGTGGGAGATGCATCGCCTGTCGAATTGAGGTCACCCGAAAGTTAATTTGGACTGTCGACGATGGTTGAGCATAACCTTGAATTGATCTATAAATACTCAATGCACTAATGATCGTATCCGCCTGATATTTTATCACCTTAAAGTATAAAGAGAACAAAATACCCAGTTTGTTCAGTGTTAAGCTATTGTGGTGGCAATTCACTCGAGCAAAAGGCATGAAATCCATGAGCTTGTATGGTGTTAGTGATGGACGCGTTTCGTCAGCGCAGTGCAAGCGTTACAAGCAAGTCTTATGAATCGTTTATTTCCGAGGTGGGAGTGTTCTTTGGCAACTAAACGAAATTATGGTGGCTTTGTTTTGCTAACATGGGAAAGATTTGCTCAATAACTTGAAATGGAATGAAAAATGGAAATCGTCGTGATAATGTCATTATGTATTTGTTGTGTATCAAAATGATCTTATTGTTTGAGTCTCAATTGTGGTCAGGATGTGCAAACCTAAAATAATAAATGTTTATGCCAAATGCGCACATGTTGATGGGTGTATATTTTTTTATTGAGCCCAGATAAAATGATTTGATTATGTTCGTTTCTATGGACATATCGACTGTACTGATGATTTTAAATGCAACCAATGAAAGCGAACCATACTGCTCAGATCAACAGATTACCGATGCATGCCAATCCTTTTCTTCATTGATCATACATCACCTGCTACAATGACACTAGCGAGCGCTTGCGCTTCTTTGTGATCCCTTAGTACCTCTATCATGGTCCTTACAATACACAGATGTAAACTGACATTATTGATCACTGTCCCCGATCAATAGTTTAGCTCGTGAGAAACTGGTAAACATCAACCGTACAACTGCCGTCTACTCTAATGTAGACGCAACTTGTATATAATGGATGAATGTAAAACCCTGTATGTAGTGGATGGTATGTACATATGGTATCTAATTGGTGGCATTTACACATGTTGTACTGACTAGGTGACATTCAAAGGATAACACGTATACTTAGTATCGGATGGGTGACATATATACGATATTCTTGCTGAATATCACGTACACGTAGACATGTACGCCATTAGAGTCGTACTTGGTAGCAGAGTAACATGCAATATGTCCTTGATACATGTGCCGTAGCCCTACAGGACGTCTATGTAAACTTCCTACGACATCTGAATCCATAACTCATATAAGATATCTTGAACATGTAAAACCTGGAGAGTAAATTGGTCTGATCAATTGTTTTGGTGGTCATGAATAATTGGCACCAATACCTACGAGTGACATATGCTGCTGACTTGGACTACCGCTACTCCATGAGCTCCTGGCGATCGTAAAGCAAATACATACCACGTTACCCTCATATTTTACAAAATGTAGACACTGTAGTACGGTGTCTTCGAAATCGATGTTTAGATGACAATTATTACAGAACTGCATTGACAGGGGGGATGTTTTGGACCTATACACAAGATTCGTTTTCGGGCACTTGAAATATATGCTGTTCTCAAGATGCATAATCCTTCAAACCAGTGTACAACTGATCTGACAAATTTGAATACGATCAAGGTAAGGAACAACCCAGGACGTTATTATGAAATTATACTTCCTCGCAGGACTTCATGTGTCGGAGAGAAAGCAACCCACATTAGCGAACATACTCTTGATTGTTGATTATTTCTCCTGGTACTCGATCAACATCACAAGAGATGTGAATCGCCCGCATATCTTATATATATAAGAGACTGTTGTATTTGTATAATCGTTCCAAGTATTAGAAGACTAATCGCTTTAAAAAGGTCAATAATATGTTGGTAACAAATAATGATAAGCTCATGCCTACCAACGCATGCGCGTGCAAACAAGGCGTCGGCTACTGAAAGATTCGCAGAGGATGAAATGAGGTGCCGCAAAACACTCTTGGCATTAACGGTTAAGTGACGGATAAGGATAGGTCATCCGCCGTTAAGCGATGAGGTACTTCCGTGTCACTTACTTCGGACTGCCTATCTGGGTTCATATCGGCGAGAGTGGTTGGCGTCGGAGATATTCTGGAGCTCTCGGCTTTTGGGCTGAATAAGCTGACTGTTGTGCAGTCGATACATCTCCACGAGAGACCAAGCTGGTCCTTGATAGCTAAAATGTAGTTGGTCTGACTCACTCCTGTGATGCAAGTTTGGCGCTACAAACGGCTGCACCCCTCGCACTCAAGAGCTTGCTGCCTTCTTCTGACTTCAGTAGCGCAAACTATACAGATGTTCATGATTGTGACACTTGAGCAGAGAAAATCTGATAAGTGAATGATCAAATGCAGACATCAGTACCTTATATAGGGAAGCATACCAGGTCACAGCATTCTTGACGCTTCCCGCTCACAACTCACCAAGTGTCACGTCGCAATGTGCTTTGTACTCAGGACACTTGCCGTGAGGTATTTCATTTCAGTGCGTTGGAAAAACAACATTCTTTCGTCTTGGAAAAGATCATTGGTGACGAGAGTTGAAAGAAAAGAATGTAAACAATTGCCGTTCGCAACCATTGATGTATGTATAACTTGGAAGAAGTATCACGATAAGGTCGTCAACCATCAACTGCTTTCGAGACTTCCTATGACTATTGTTGCTTACAACGATGGCGTTGTTTCGGACTGCTGTCAATAATCGATGTTTGTCAAATCACATTTCCCTTGTTTCAAAATATAATGCATTTATATTTAACAGAAAAATATATTTTGAAATGTATGATAGATAGTTTGTGAACGTGGTAAACATTATTAAATGTATATGACTATACAGGAGATACCATTGATCGAACAATCGGAAGCAAGTGTCCCAAGTAACAGAAGCACAAAGATGAGGATGGTTTCACAGATATATTGCACTAAGACATATGATGATATATAAGTATCGGTTTATAAAACTTACCAGGCGAATGGCCATTAATTCTTTATTCTATCAGAAGGTCACTGGCCAATTATTATGTAAACAAGAAAGCGACTAAGCTGCAAAGACACACGACGGTGACCGTTGGGTGTCATCATGATTGTGTCGAGGTTATAAATAGACGGCTGCTCAACCCATCATGGCATTATCAATATCAGTCGTAGCAAAGAACGCCTGTATCATGGCGGAAATGTGTGACTAAAAAGAGTTTGCAGGGTTTTAGTGTTGCTGGTTGTTCACAAAGACGTGCTTTGAGCATCTATGCTGCAGATATTGTTTCTATGCTCACCTGCTGCTCTTGTCACTTGGGGTTGCACTTGGGTTTTTTGTTAAAATTCGCTTATCGCACGATTAAGTAGGAAATACTTGGAAAAGAATTGAATAATGATGGGCAAATATTTGCGATCGCAATATGGTTATATGTTGAAGTAGAAAAATGTTAGTTATTCGTTAGAGCTCTAAAATGATAGACTTCAGCTCCCTTGGGCTGTAACGCCATTTAAAAGATAGATCAACACTAAAAGCGTCAATGGTTTTCGAAACCATCACAAAACTGAGAATGTGCATTGTAAGGAAATTCCTCAAGCCTATATTGTCACCCACAATCTATCTGATAGACCATGGCGATTGCCACAGGCTGAACTGACGATATCCCGCATTGGTGGAGTGTGGGAGTAAGTACAGCAATTCATGGTACTGCTTCTTATTCCTTGTTGTAGTATTGTTTAACTACTCTGTATGTCGCCCGCCAGTGAGCAGTACTGATGTTTGTCTCCAATTCGTTCTCTAGGTACCGCTTCAATAAAGATCACCTCATTCAATACGTTACCTCCTCATACCGGCCATTTTAAAACTCTGCTCTCTGCTATGGCAGATGATAGACACAATGAAGGCACAGGGCATAATTGGCAGCGGCCCCGTGCATCAGCTCCAGAAGTTATGAATTACTATGAAACGTCTTTCAGAGATCGAAGGTCAAAGCGTTCGAAACGGAAAGCTAATCAGAAGATTATACATGATCCACACAACATGGCTTCTGGAAGAATCGCCTGGACTGCTGGACTGCATCAAACTGTGCGCTCAATTTTGTTTACTCCTACAAAGAGTTGTCTCCACAAAGCTTTAGCTTGACGTGAGTATTGGTCTTTGCTTCTGGGGAATATTCCAGTAACAGGCAGCTCGAGCTCTGTGTTTATTTCCTTCAGACATGGTTTAGAACCACGTTACGTTCAGTGGTTGCATGATTTAGTTGACAGGACAACTAACAGTTTTTTTTCCAGCAATGTGTCGTTGAACGGTTAACCTCTTGTGGAATGACCCTCATTGATCAAGAGTAACCCCTAACGACTTCCGTTCCATTCATGAATCTTAGTGAAATGCTTTCTTTGATGAGTGATGTGCAATCAGCAGCAACTAAGAAATTTTTCGTCCATTACTCCGCTCCAGAAATGAAGTGCCTAATAAATGTTATTGTTTGACATGCTATGCTTATCTATGATCGAGCCATTACTTTTTGCACCATCACGCCACGCTATAACTGAATAGATGGAGCTTAACGAGTGCCACCAGGCTAGAGCTGCTATTCTATAGAGGTTGAATAGTGATGCATCGCCTACGCAATTTGTAGTGCTGTCCGCATAATCAGATTGACAACTGGGGTTGAAACACCTGTGCTTTCATCAAGTGTGAGTGGCTGTTTATCTGTTTGCAAAAGTTGATACATATATATATATATATATATATATATATATATATATATATATATATATATATATATATATATATATATATATATATATATATATATATATATATATATATATATATATATATATATATATATATATATATATATATATATATATATATATATATATATATATATGTATGTATATATATATATATATATTAGCACGAATGCGACCTTTAGTGGACAAACCGCCAACCTTTCGTAGACTTGGGTCCACGATAGCAGATACCAGTATGTCTACACAAAGTCAACGCATATGTTCGTCCAAAATAGTTGAAAATATTTTGGTTTGACCATTCGAAAGTGAGAGTCTAGTCTTAGTAACATACAAAGATAATCTTTCACGCTTGGTTTCTTTGGATTTTGAATATAATAGCGAAATAAAATTTTAACAACTGACCATTCGTAGACATAACCCACAAACCTCAATATCTTCCATACAACCATAGATATACTTCGATCCGAATTGCCAAAATAATGTTTAATCATGTGTGTTGGATATGTTTATTTGAAAAATTTAAATATTTTATTTATTTTTAAATTTTATTACCAAAATATATATGGACACGAAAGGTTGGATTTATACGTATAAATAAGTGTTTTGACCTTAAGTGGACGACCTTTCGAGGATTAATAGTATATACCAGGAATAAAAAGTGACAAAAAGTTTTTTATTCGCATTAAACTATTTCATTGTATCTATCAAAATTGTTCACGAATGGTTGGAGTCTACATATATATATATATATATATATATATATATATATATATATATATATATATATATATATATATATATATATATATATATATATATATATATATATATATATATATATATATATATATATATATATATATATATATATATATATATATATATATATATATATAGCCAGCCTTATAACAGGTTCAAGGGGAGGTCGACATTTTGAGTCAGAGAGGATGTTTCTTAGTTTTCTTTCATTGTCTAGATGAACAAGGAATGTGTAGGATGTAACTCTAATAGAAACCAGAATTATCATTAGGCTCTGCGCTTCAATTTGTGCCAATGACGAAAACTCGTTAAAATGTTTAGACGATGAAGGTGCATGTAAGTTGTATCAGCGATTCAGCATTTTATGTCAAATTCGTGTCGATTGAAGCAGTGAATGCTGCTCTAATCAATACCTTGCCTGAAACGCCCCTAACATTGTTATTGGGTGATATTTGTTCGTTGATATGTCTTCCATTCAATTCACATAAAAGAAATACTTGCAGATATGCACTGTGGTGTCTGATAGTGATGGTATCAATGCGTGAAGGATAATTGTTAACGACAGTAGCTCCTCTTTGCATCTGTACTGAGCTGTCTGAATTGGATGTTCTTATCAGCGATTTAGCATTTTTATGTCGATTGAAGCAAGGAATAACAGCCAGGTGCATTGTGGGACTGTTTTGTAGACTCACGCCTTAGCAGTAGGCTTGGCAGCAGGGGAAAAGCAGCCATGAAATGCAGCACCAGACACTCATTAACTAAAGACTAAAGGAATGAATCGTAGTATGCACAACTCCGCCTGGGTATCCTGGGTTATGCACAGAATACACAGCCACTGAGTATTCTACCAACACTGCTCTGTTTGATTGGATTCTGTGGATTATTATTGTTGATCTGCATTAGCGATGAGAATGTCAACTTCTTCCTCAGATATTCATATTGTTCACAGAGCGAGGACATGAACTTGGTTTTATTGACTTCATTAGGATTATTATTTGGTGTTGGGTGATTGTATGCCGCCAAATACATGCATATCAGACTAGATCGTCTCAGCCGGTATAGACATTCATTTTGTGCATAGTTCCAAATGTTTTATTATTACATAGGTACCAATAACAAAATCAACAGCTGATTCGTGTTGCTCGCTCTGTAGATGCAATGGGGACTTCATGCTATAATAAAACCATTTGAGACAATGTTTTGTACCTACACCCAACACAGATTTCAAAAATTAATTTAACATGTCTGAGAATTTCAGAGCAAATCAGTTGCATATGATAACCTTATGTTCATTGGAACATCAATTCGAGATTATTTCTTCCTTACATTCAAGATATATAATGGAGACGGCTGATTGTATCTAAATAAGATTAATAAAAAGTATTGAATGGTGGGCAATTCCTTGTAATTCAACATGACAGCAAATACCACGCCTTATGTTTATTCCTCTGAAGTATATATCAATCGTTAAAGATCGGAAAATGCTGTAAATGGTGCGTCATGGGTAGGCACCTTGGTAGTTGGCAGTCAAGGTCATAAAGCTCAGCAGTTTATACCTAAGCCCTCTTGCACAAATTGCTATTTTGCAATCCATCCATCACTTTAATACTTTGGGGCATCGTGGAGCGGCGTTTTTAACCGCATGTTTACATGTCAAATGAATCTCACCCATCAGGTCTGGCAGACCTACGACGGAAGATGTAAGCCCATAGTAACTGGCGACTGACATTGACGGATATCTGTGATTCCAATGAAGGTCAGAAAATGAAAAGGGAGACACCTGATTAACATCGATACCTTCGGCAATGATTTGTTGCCAATCAAAACAATACTGTTTTCGTATTGAATTTTTTTAAAGATATGGCATGTAAGGTCTCACTTAATATAGACGAAATGCCTAGAAGCTTACTTCCCATACTTATAACAATTAACGTATATCTATCGTCGCCTTTTTTAAAATACATAACTGCACATAATTCCACTCATGACTTCCGAAAGAAGAAATCATCTACCTATCTCCCTTCATCACCTGCTCCTTCATGTCTGTCTCTCATGTCACTAATGGTATTAGTTGTTCCCCTATCACACACTGTGTAGTTACTGTACCTGCTAAGTGTGCTAATCCATAACGAAAATTGCATTTAAGATGGAAACAAACAAACATGCTCTTCGTCCTCAACTTGAGAATTTAATCAGGCAAACGATATTTGTGGCAATTGTTTCGCATAAATGCAATGTCAGTAGATCCTCATGGAACAGCTTACTGGCTGAGATAGTATCTGCCTAATCAAAGAACAGCTTCAATCATCAGTACAATATGTATTGTAAGAATTAAGTTTTGATAAAGTAATATTTTGAACCGAATTATATTGCGCGGTATCCTGGCCCTAGCGACCTCTCACCCGGCCATCGTTGTACATTGTTGCACAATATATGAGCTTTGCAATGCGGGCTAACATATGGATGTGATGCCAATATCGTTAGCTATTGTGTCGACGTTAACAAAAAGGAGATACATATTTTGACTGAGGTTCCCAATAATTGTTATACTTGTCAGTGCCAGATCGACTGATTCACGAGCTTAATTCATTCACGAGACTCATTCCTTCGGAATGAAAAGCGGTGCATATACATGCACCGAGTAATAAAATGCTTCTTGGGTGCTAAAACGGGGTGCCCTTACACACAATCACAGCTCCACCTGGTGCTTGATACTTCCCTCTATGATTGCCTTATCTACGCTAGATAAGATCACCCATGCATTTGGTTGTTTTGCATGCTAAATGTATTATTTAAAGATACATAGGATTAGCAATTATACATCGCAAGCAGATTGCCCAGCGTTGACGAGGTTGAAAAATGGTTGTAAATGACTCAGGGGGTTTATCATTCAAGGCGTATTCGGCACAAACTCGGTCTTTAACCTAGCATTTGGCTAACTGCTAGTGTCCTAGCATCTGAAGTGGCCACAGCGACGTGGATATCCCATTCAACCAGATGACCAGAAGTTTTATTTTAAACCTCACAGTGTGATAGATGTGTCACTCTTTGAAAATGATAGTCATTGTTAAGTCGTCAATTGCGCTATAAAGTATCCTTCTGCCATAGCTGGTGGCATTCGGTATATAAAATACAGTCGTGGTTTTATAAGCATCAATCCGTTCTCTACTAAAACTCTCATGACATTTACGACATAAGTTCCATTACCATATACCCTTCGCCCGTTTCTCTCCTTTCTTTGCTTCATATCTACCCATTCTTCCGCAATAATTGCCTCGTTCAGACTACTTTTGGAGGCATGTGTGTTCAGCAACTGATACCCAAGCATCCCTGCTACATTTGGCTATGCCATTCGTCTTACCTGCTTCACCAAAATAGCTCGTAACGGCTTTCCATTAAGGTCTTCAGAAAGCATCAGCAGCTGCGTCCTTATTAACCGGCCAGTTTAGCTTTGTATTGTTTTCGGAGCGATCGTAACCTTGTTTTTGATGCCTTTGGACGAATTTGACATATTGCCAAGGGAAGCAATCAGAATATAACAGGCACAATAGAACCTATGTGTAGAGCCCGAAACAAATAGCGTGGCCCGCTAATGGCAGTTAAAGATGTCCACTACACTGATTATTTGTAATGTAGTGGTAGTGGAAACGACTCCATAGCATACTAACTGCCCACGGTTTGATGTTCATCAGCAAGCCAATTACACGCTTTGGAAATATCATTCAAAAACCAGACTTGATTCACTAGAAACTAAATCTCACAAGTGCACTGCTACCATACAGTTATACCATTGTGACTGACGTTTCGGCTGAGCAGTCTAGTCAGTACAAGGCGTATGAGCTTTAATTAACATTATTTTGACATTGCTCATGTTTGATGGTGGTGAATTCAAATGCAGCAACTTATCAGAGGGGAAGTGACCTTACAAACACTGATATACAACACACCACATCACGGTGATAAGCATTAACCAGCATCACATCACATCCATCACATCACATCCATCACATCACATCATGTTAGACTGACCAGCGTAGCACCTTATCCCACCACACAGCCAAGCACTGACCGACATCACATATCACATCACATCACCTCACATCACACCACAGCCGTCCAGTACTAAACCATACATATCATGTTACACCGTATTATAACACTTCATTATAGGGCAATGTGCATCATGAAAAACGCTACATTTATTAACTCGAACATATCAAACGCTTCACCCGGCCACAGCATAGCTAGTGATGTTTCGGGGACAATTCATCGCAAAACCTCGGGATCCCGTTAAGAGTATTCATTCATGAATAGGCAATTAACAACTTACCATCTGATTCCCGCATTCTGTGCATTAATGTAGTCAACAAAACATTGCTTAAAGCTCTCCGTCCTCCTCACCGCCAAAGTAGTTACTATTAGAGACTGAGATATTGGCATGATAGGACATGAGCACTATTAAAAAACGCTCTCTCTTACAATATAGTACCTTATGTCCGTCATGAAATACCACTAATCAGGGAGTCATGACCTCAGGTGAATTGGCTAGTTGTAACAAAGCTGAAGGTCAGGGCGGAAAGTGAACCACATTTATTTTGAGGAAACATTAGCAGATTCAGCTGTAAATCCAACTGACATAAGACTCCACAGATAACTGAGCTGAAACTAAAGGCTTTTACATGTTGAGCTCACTAACAAACATGTTAGCAGTGAGCAATGGCCACTTCTCTCCGTGGTCGTATTAATGAACAGCGAGGTCGATAAGCTTCTGTTATATTGTGCCAAGGTTGTAACATATTGGTGCTAAGCTAGAGAGGCAGGACTAACCCTGAACAGAGTGGCACCAGTCCATGAAGTGAGCACTAATTGAAAACAAGTTTGACCTAACAATACGAATACGGCTTGATTTTAGGATGTAAAGACCCCAGGGCCCTATACATAATGTTATAACAGAGCATATTTGTGTCAATCATTCTAGTTGAGACTACTTTCGGATACGAAAATCTTCCTATGCCATGTAGCTTGTTCCGCAGTTACTGATATATAGCATAACTTGTATGACATATGCCCATATTCCTGATTAAATTATTCTTGATTAGCATATTGTACGTGGATGTTTATACATGTTGATCGGTCGCATAAAGCGTGAATGTCCTCGAATCCAAATAAATGGCGTTTAGTTCTTCATCGAGACTGATTATACGCACAAACTCATTATAAGATAAGGGAAAGCTTGATAACAGATACCAAATGTATGCTGTACTGAAATACAAATACTACCAAGCAGGCTTTTTCAGAATATAGCATTTTCACTCCAACCTAAGATTTATGTCCTTACCATGACTCCAATATCACAAGATCAGTTTATGGGTAGTCGAAGTTGTGCTAAAATGACCATGTTTAACTTTTTTTAGGCTCAATATGGGGAATGATTCATCTCTTCGAAGACAATTGCCATTAACGTACGCTGAAAGTGTCACCATCGTGTGTTCTTATGTGCTTAATCTAATGTTACATTTTACAGAGTTTGCATTTTTTGTCTCAACTGATCTTCATCCTATATATAAATGTGTGTGTGTGTGTGTGTATAATATATATATATATATATATATATATATATATATATATATATATATATATATATATATATATATATATATATATATATATATATATATATATATATATATATATATATATATATATATATATATATATATATATATATATATATATATATATGATGTTGTATGTTAGGAGTAAGTTAGGGTATCTATACACAGTTTCTGTAATGTTGAATAATTTGCCTCTGATTTCCACCGAGGGTAGTTAAGACTTGGCAATTTAGCATGTTGTATTACATTTCTAAAATCTAGTAGCCTCGCAATATTTCGTTCAATTTCGGTCGCGACACTGATGGACTGACGATACATTCAGTTATCTATGCTGTACCTGTCAATAAGTTGTTAATTACTGTACGCAAACAAAGCCAGGAGATGCACCAGGCCATTGTCAGTCCCGACAAAGTTCATACATGTATAACCGCGTGCAGTTCTCAAAGTTCACCATGCTAGATTTGTATCAGACTCATGTGTTGCTGTGGTTATCGTCATACCATTGTGCTATGCACACTTTCAATGTTTCCCAAGTATGGAACAGGGGTCTCCATCTATAACATATAATAAATATGTACAATCAGTGACGGTGCTCAATCAGTTGCCCTTCACTCCATTTCAGCTTTAATGTTTACTTTAAGTCTCACTTTTTCATGCTGTTTCTTCCTGAGATGCTCTTGTTATCGCAATGTCGTCCATATATGTGTTACAACCGCTGATATCCAAACCATATGCTACGTTTCAATGCATCTCTACTTTATAATCAATAACCTACATTTGTCGCTCTACAGACCGGGATTGGTAAATGTAGATAGTGTCGTGAAAGAGAGCACGGGTCAAACGTCTAGAAGTAAGATTATCAGCTGCTCAGTCACGCATACGTGATAACCAGTCTTTGAACTAATAGCAAAGAGTGAATTGCTTTGATAAGAGCGCTCACTCTAGCCTCAGCCCGAGAATAAATGTGAAGACACCACCTGTCAGGAGCCGCGCATTGCTTTTTCATAGCGGCACTTAAAACCACTTGGAATTCTCAGATTAGTTCGGAGCCGTGGAAGTCTCGACCAATCAGACGCCCACTCCGAGACGACGGTTTAACGATCCCGGGCAATCAACTTGACATTTATTTTATATCGTGGTTGTTATTTTCGCGATTGCAGTGTATTATAATTAGCGAAGCGATCACCACAGAGCCACTCGGAGTGAACCCTCTTGGCGAAGCTATACACTCTTTGCTAATAGCGGTGAGTTAGCCACGAAGTGGACCCGTTTTGGAGGTGAACTTGGCATGGAGCTATCAGAGTTGTCCTGAAATATAACATGCACGCATCACCAAGCTATTCATCACAACTGAAAGCCACAACCTAGAGGTGTTATCGCTTACATTCTGACAGAATGGCAGCATCGACTACCATGGCGAATTGACCCGTACTAAATTACTCTACCCGATAACTCATGCGTCTGAAATTATCTTGAAACAAACAGTTTACAATCCTTTCATTGACTGTACACATACGTCAACCCACCCACAGTAAGTCACAGGGGAAATACACTTTCCATGCAAAGGTTTGCAAAACCATGTAAAGTTACACGTCGTTTCACTTCCTGGCATCGCAGTTAGCCAAACAAGCCAAAATGGTAACTCCCACACGAGGACGACAATCACATTGTCAGTTTTCGTAACTTTAGTGGCGACCCACATCATATGTGCGTTTTGTGCATTACTTAACAAGGTCATGGCTTTATCAGACCCGTAACTGATCAGTTTATGAAACGTGACCTGGGATTAATTAATGCCAAATAGATACCTTCGTGTATTGACATTTAAGCAGGATTATTCAAAGTTGAGCTAGAGCCACAAGCTCATCGCTTTAAGTAGTAAGTTTTCAAAAGCCGTATACAGGGATATGAGCTGATCTCTTAAATCAGTCGGATGATATGAGACTTGAAGCACGCAACACAAATGTAATTCGAACTCATCCTGTAGTTTTGTATTGTCATATCCCATACTTAACACAGTGAACAGAGAGTTCGTACTATCAAAACTGGACCTAAACTAGCTCACTTGCCAACATATATCCGACTACCAACATTCCTCGTTACCTTGGACTCGTACGTTGATAATAATATTTGTCATGCAACAGAATACGACCCAAACTCACATTCGCAGCGCCATAATTTGCCAGGCCTCAATGCCTCGACCACAAACTGGCAATTGAATGCCGATTTCCAATGAATGACGAAGTGGCGATGTGGTCTCGGACAAGCAATACGCGGGGGGTTCCATTTAATAACATGCGTATACCTTTTAATGAAGGCGAACTGTGTAATAATGACCCTTGAGGCAACGAGTCCCCTAATCAATCTTCATGAGAATGAATGTTTGCTCGGAACCTTAAAAGTATTGTCGTTGGGTGTGGTTATCGTATGTCAGCAGACCATTCGCATTATCAATAGCCATGGCACCAACATGTGATGACATAGTGTGGTTATTGAAGCAGGCCAGACAAACAAAGTAAATACCATTGTTCCATTGTGGGGATCGTTAACTTGACACAACAGTTGCCCCAGGTGAATGCAATTATCGCTGCCATCAATACTATTTATTATTAGACCATTATTACCAAAAACCACCGCTAGTATTGTCAACAAGACGAATGTAATTATCACAGTCCCAATCATCATCATCATCATTATCATCATCATCATCACCATCACCACCATTAACATCATCATTAACATCATTATCATCATTAATATGATTATTATCACTGTCGTCATCTTCATCATCAACCTCGTTGTTATAAGCATCATTGTCACAGAACGTCTATGTAGAATATAGAACTTGTAATCATTTCAAAGGGAATTGTCGTCTAGGTTACTACAGGAATGCCGTGATATATGAATCAATGTCTGAGCACATGGAGATTCAGTTTAAGATAAATTGGAAATGTGGCGATACTGGTGCAGCTTTTGTTGAATTATTACATACATCGTTGCCTAGCCGTTGCACATGCCTGAGCATGATCGACTACACCCACAATTCAGCGGCACCACACAACCAAGCGCAGCAGTATGCCATTGTGAAGGACATGCATTTCAACAGCCTTTGTGTACACACAGCTCTAGGACTTATTTGGCACGAGTGAACTAAAAACAGTTCTACATCAGCTATCTTATGTCAGCCATTCTTGAACCCGGTCTACTAGCCCATTACGCCATTATACATATAAGTTTGACAGCATCTCTCAGGGGGGTTTAGCTAATGATGCGATGGTTGCTGATTGATCATTCCATTCAGCATATCACGTGGGTAAGAACAGACCCTGCCATCAATCCTAATGAGCAGCTGCATTGTAACATTGAGGAATAATCCCCCAGGGACAACATATATTGACACGCTGATTGCTCGTCCATAATGTGCTCAGCTTGAATGGCAAAAATATGGCGCGCCAAAGATCTGCAAACGTGTCACCATAAACAGATCCCACCTGAGTCCCATCAAATACCTCCTGACCAGACGGACCATGTCACAACTGTTAGAACATTAAGGGGTCTCTGTGCTCTAATTGGCCAATCAATTAAAGCCGCTCCTAAATATTCACAACATAACCGACAGGGTCATGCCACACATCAACAAATAGCATAAGACCATTTAAAGCTACACAGAGTACGAACATATCTCACTACACCCCAGCACTCTTACCAACAGCCCACTACATTCCATCACGTACCAGCAACCTTACATACAGCCCACAATATACCACTACACCCCAGCACTCTTACCAACAGCCCACTACATCCTACTACACCAAAGCACTCCTTACCAACAGCCCACTACATTCCACAACGTACCAGCACCCTTACCAACAGCCCACTATATACCACTACACCCCCGAACTCTTACCAACAGCCCACTTTATCCCACCACATCCGAGCACCCTTACCAACAGCCCACTACATCCCACCACATACCAGAACTCTTACCAACAGCACACTACATCCCACCACATCCAGCACTCTCACCAACAGCACACTACATCCCACCACATCCAAGCACAAACAGCACACTACATCCCACCACATCCAAGCACTCTCACCAACAGCCCACTACATCCCATCCCACCACATCCGAGTACTTATATCAATACCCCACTACATCGGACCACATCCGAGCACTCTTACCAACAGCACACTTCTACCCACCACATCCGAGCACCCTTACCAACAGCCCACTACATCCCACTACACCCCAGCACTCTTACCAACAGCCCACTATATTCCGCTACACCCCCGAACTCTTACCAACAGCCCACTACATTCCACCACATACCAGCACCCTTACCAACAGCCCACTATATACCACTCCACCCCCGAACTCTCGAAAACAGCCCACTTCATCCCACAACATCCGAGCACTCTTACCAACAGCCCACTACATCCCACCACATCCGAGCACTCTAACCAACAGCCCACTACATCCCACTACACCCCAGCACTCTTACCAACAGCCCATTACATTCCACCACGTACCAGCACCCTTACCAACAGCCCACTGTATACCACTCCACCCCGAACTCTCAAAAACAGCCCACTTCATCCCACCACATCCGAGCACTCTTACCAACAGCCCACTACATCCGACCACATACCAGAACTCTTATCAACAGCACACTACATCCCACCACACCCGAGCACTCTTACCAACAGCCCACTACATCCCACCACATCCAAGCACCCTTACCAACAGCCCACTACATCCCACCACATCCGAGCACCCTAACCAACAGCCTACTACATCCCACCACATCCGAGCACTCTTACCAGCAGCCCACTACATCCCACCACATCCGAGCACTCTAACCAACAGCCCACTACATCCCACTACACCCCAGCACTCTTACCAACAGCCCATTACATTCCACCACGTACCAGCAACCTTACCAACAGCCCACTGTATACCACTCCACCCCGAACTCTCAAAAACAGCCCACTTCATCCCACCACATCCGAGCACTCTTACCAACAGCACACTACATCCCACCACATCCGAGCACCCTTACCAAGAGCCCACTACATCCCACCACATACCAGCACTCTTACCAACAGCTCACTACATCCCACCACATCCGAGTACTCTTACCAACAGCCCACTACATCCCACCACATCCGAGCACTCTTACCGACAGCCCACTACATTCCACCACATCCGAGCACTCTTACCAACAGCCCACTACATCCCACCACATACCAGCACTCTTACCAACAGCACACTACATTCCACCACATCCGAGCACTCTTACCAACAGCCCACTACATCCCACCACATCCGAGCACCCTTACCAACAGCACACTACATCCCACAACATACCAGCTCTCTTATCAGCAGCCCACCACATCCCATCACATTGACCTATACAACACCCCAAACTAACAAAATTCACAACATACTACATCACGCCATATACCCACTCTATGTCACACCGACCAGCATAAAACTGCTTTATATCAATTCCACCGACATCACACAATACAACATCGCGCCACATTATATCACTTCACATCATACTGACTTTCACCACGCGACATTTTACACTGGCTAGCATCACACCGCATTACATCACACAACATTACAGCATATCACATCACATCTCAACGTCACAACGACTAACATTAAGATACATTACATCACATCTCACCAACCAGCATCCGGCAACATCACATCCCGCCATATTTCATCGACCATTATAACACCACATCACATCTCGTCGCAGGAATTCGCATCACAACCCATCAATTCAAGCCTTAGTAGGCATATATATCAGCATGGACCGACTTCTATTTGATCAAATGACATCCTCTCTCTAACAAAAGTGTACCTTGGGTCCGTCATGAAAAGCCAATAAAAATGCAAAATCGTCTACGCTGGTCAAGTTTCGAAACGGAATGGACTATATGTAACCAGCTTAATGGTCAGAGCAGGGCGTGACCAATATATTATTTTAGGAGAAGCGATTATCGCACGATTACTTTTTTGCGAGCCGCGGTTTGGTTTAAATAAACATGCTTAACTCTTTTCTTTTCGTAACATGGTCGGATGATCTCAGAACACAAGTGACTTGAAATATGTGAAAAGATCTTTGCTCTAACGTTGTCTCTTGTAGCATGACAGTGACATGATTGCCATAGACACGGGGATCCACTCTGGCAGATCGTTATTACAGCTACACACAGCTACACGTAGAAATTGTGCTGCACATATTTTGTTGATGTGTCAATCGCAGCGATTAAGCTGAACAAGAACAGTTATATTTTGATGTTGTTCTTTATAAATAAACAGAGAATACATCACTTGTACCTGTCAGGACAAAATAGATCAATGCTACACTTTGGAAGCTATGTTGTAGTTCAAAGCTTGATAATCCGAGGAAATGTTCGCAACATCAACCGCACAAAAATACAGGTATATTTAACGAACATCTGTAACTAATAATTTATATCTTTAATGTTAGCCGTGGATTCACCACTTGCGCAGTGGCCTGATGCATACCAGCAATCTGCTTAGAATGCAACTATATTCCACTTAGTAAGCACAAGGTCGCTATGCAGCGCATCATTTGAACAAGTTCCCGCCAACCCGAATCCATGTCGTTAATGAATCGCCAGCTTCAAAGCAATTATCTTCAATGCACACAGTCAGGTTAGTCTCACTACACTGTGCTTCAGCCATTACCAAGAAAACCACAGTCACTGTATCTATGGGTGATGGACCGATTCCCTGCTCGCTTGCATAAATGACTACCGAATCCTGATTGATGTTTTCATTCAACTGAAATATGTGTTAAAGCGATGTGACTGATGAAATTACAAAACATTGTTGGACTCGCAATTAGATGCGTTGGTTCATTTTAAATGTGTTATGTAACAAGGGCAGCAGTGTGTGTATTTGTTTGCGTGTGTGTGTGTGTGCGTGTGGGTTTATGTGTGTATGTGTGTGTGTGTGTGTGTGTGTGTGTGTGTGTGTGTGTGTGTGTGTGTGTGTGTGTGTGTGTGTGTGTGTGTGTGTGTGTGTGAGTGAGTGCGCGTGAGGGAGAGACAGAAAGCGAGGAAGAAATTGAGTGTGTGAGAGAGAGTGGGAGAGAATGAGAGAGAGAAAGATTGGGAGGGGAGAGAGAGATTGAACCCGCGAGAGAGAGAGAGTGAGAGAGAGTGTGCGAGAGAGAGAGAATTGATATGCACACGCTACTCTCAAACGATGCAATTAGGAATGGCAATAATGTTTTCAGGTCACTATCCTCTTTGGAGCGTGTACTCAAAACTGAAACAAACAACCCACAGTAATTACCATGGTAATTTGTTTATTATACCCAACTGTTTCATTGTCTCTTTGAAAAAGCTATATATTACCAGCTTTTATCCACAAATATGTTTTCATATGACCTGCTTCCATGCAACACAAACAA